>LPNX010635148.1:2963-102069 GCA_001517045.1 Pseudotsuga menziesii
AGGTGGAGAGGGGGAATGAGAGAGGTACACACAAACACACATATAGAGAGATATAGATTATGTGGGAGAGAGGGTGGGGAGGTGTGAGAAACGACGAGAGACGGGGGATGGGGGAGCAATAGAGAGACAGTGATGTAGGGAGGGATAGTGAGGGAGGTATAAATAAGGTGGAGAGATGTCTTGATATATGGGTAGTGAGGGAGGGCCACACACACACACATAATGATATATAGAGAGAGAGAAGGGGGAAAGACACACACATACACATAGAGATAGTGAGAGATGGAAATACAAAGGAAGGGAGGGCGAGTGCATAAGGAATTGTTGGGGCTTAGGGCAGACCCGGGTTCTTATACTCTTATCTTCACACCAACAACAGACCCATAGTGTTGGCCCTTTCGGCAACAACCTGCGAACAAGTTGTAGTCTCACCCGAAACAGCTATGGGATGCTGCAGAATCAAGTTTCTATAGAAAAAAGAGGGATATTACTGTACCTTTATCCTTAACAATGAATATTTATGCAATATAGAGCTTCAACATTCACTTAAATAGCTTCACAGTTTAGATAAAAAAAACAGTTTCTTGCTTAACCGTTAACTGGGAATTCACAGCGAAGTTAGTACTTAACAGTTTATCTTACTTTATCATTCATCTACTTATCAAATGCATAAAAACATAACAGAAACAACATAAAAGAACCACCGCAACACAAGATATACATGGTTCACCCCCAGTGTAGGGGCTACGTCCATAGAACTGCGTTTATATTCAACACTTTACAAACACACAGTTCTGATCTACGCACTCAGCTGCAGATCTTCTCAATCACCCAAAACTACGCACATAGCTGCAGAACCTTTCTTACAAAACCCTCTACACACTCAGCTGCAGAGGTCATCCACGCACTCAGCTGGGACTTAACCTTAAACCCTAAAAAATAGGCCTTAGCTTCTTCGCATCAAATCATCATACATCAAAAATCCTCTTTGACTCCTTTACATAAGTGCCTATTTATACAAGTGCACTATTACAATACCATGGGCTTAAACCATGGGCCTAAACCATGGGCTTAAACCATGGGCTTAAACTATGGGTCATTTACAAAAAGAGGGGCTTCGACCCAACCTCGAATCCCCTAAGATTATTTTGTGCCGCAACTCCGCTTACAAGATTCGCACCAAAATCGCAGAGTTGCCAAAACTAAGGACCTTCAAGGTTCAAACCCCAATAGGCCCCTAAGACTCACCAGTGTCCTGTCCCAGGACACTCTGCTGCTTTTTTGGAGGGAGAATCTTGTTGGCGAAGATATTAAATTGCTTGTTGAGGCTGCGTATGATATCTTCAGCTGCTTGCTCCTTCTCCACTATCTCCTACAATGTTGCTGCAGATGCTTCACTGGCCTTTTCCTATGCAAATGCATCATACTCCTTCAGGACTTTGAACTGGTTGTCCGCGGTAGTGCTCAACTCCAAGGCCTCATTAATAAGGGGCTGCACAGAGTTCACCAACAGTGTTTCTTTCCTTCT
This sequence comes from Pseudotsuga menziesii, assembly GCA_001517045.1. Lineage (NCBI taxonomy): Eukaryota > Viridiplantae > Streptophyta > Pinopsida > Pinales > Pinaceae > Pseudotsuga > Pseudotsuga menziesii. The sequence goes on from LPNX010635148.1 coordinate 4,492, forward strand.
GCATGCCTCAATTTCTTGCTGGAGATCATTGCTCTGCTTTACCTTAAGCATATTCTGCATAGGAGGCAATGTCTTGATTTCCACTTTGATTGCATCCAGCTCTGTCTATCGCTGCTTGATGGTTTCTTGCAGCTTTTCCACTTCTGGGTTGTCTTGCAAGTTTTCCGAGGCCTCGACACTTTCGTCCAGTAGCTTTGCTGCACTGCTCACAAGATCTGAGATCTTTGTTGCTGAGGCCTGAATATCTCTGCGACGTTGTTCCCTGACCTCTGGTGGACTCTCAGGAATGATGCGAAGTTGAAGCTCCGTAATCTGGGCCTCACGTTCCGCTTTCATCTTCTCTATCTAGCTGGGAGACTATTGTGCATAGTCTTTCATCTTGATTATTCTTTTCTCTGGTTCTTCTTTAGCCTGCACGTCAAATTCAGGGAGACTTTGACATGCCTCATACAACACTTGCACTAGTGTATCCTGCTTGTCTTCTGCTTCTCTCTTCTTCTAATCAGCTTCTTCCAACTACACTGTGAGGCTCTCACTCTGCTTTGTTGTATTCTCTAACTGCATGTGTGAGTAGCTGTCTCGTTCTTGGATCTCCTTCATGATTTCCAATTGACACAGATGCAGCTCCGACATAGACAACTTGGTATAATCTATCCCAACTGTCATACTCATCTGTGACCGAGATGTTGCATCAGTTATTATGAGGGCTGCACTTGGTACTTGTCCTCTGTTGTCTCTACCTAGCCATTGCCTTGTATTTGGCTGCACGCCTACTAGGGCACTACTTGTTGCAGCACCAGTCACTGATTTTTCTTCTAACTCCTTCAGTTCTGTAATTCGTTGGACTACGCCAGTGAGTGCATCAAGGTGCATAGCTGCAAAATCTGACCATTTTTTGGTTAACACTTCTGTGGACTTTGTCAGAGCCTGATCAAGCTCTTCAATCATCAAAGCAGGCTCTTCGATGATATTATTTCCCTTTGACGCCTTCGCTTTCCTTCTGGGATGAGGCTTAGTCACTTCCTCTGCCTCTGGAGACTTACGCTTATCTGGGCGATTGGGGTCTAAGATGGTTTTGACTGTTTCTTCTTCTTCTTCGTTAGCTCCATCATCTCCACCCTGGTCATCTCCGCTCTACTGTGACTCACTTTGTTCTTCACTTTCTTCGAGTGGGTCATGCTGTTGCGTCTGACTAGGGCCTGTGCCCTCATCTGTCATTGGGGAGACTGGTATGTTGGGCCTTGTTCCTGCGTCCTTCATCCATTCAGCCAGCCACTGCTGAACTACTGCGAGGATGTCTTCTTGGTTCACCACGTATGGAAACTTCCACCATGCATATTTCTTATCTACGCAGGCCTGGATGAAGACATTGTGCATGTCGGCCTTGAAGTTGGCCACTCCCGCATATTGAGAAAATAGCTCATTACTGAGCCGCGGTGTTTTTAGGATCTCATAGGAAATTTTCAATGCATATAAGGAAAACACGTAGTTCATCATCTGCTATAAGGATTTATCCTATGACACCCAAAGAGATGCGTACCTTGCTGCACCAGGCATCTGCGGAGGCACATCAACAAACTGTGCCTCGGTAGGTTCTCTCCATCCTACCAGTGCAATAAGCACTATCAACCATGAATAGTGAAAGGGTCTACCTTTCTCCTGAGTATCATGGACATCTTCAAGGAATTCCCTAGCAATGTAATCTGCCCATTTGTAACTGTAGCCTTTGGCACAGTTCACAGCAATACTAACAATCGGGGCAGGTACTTCATTGGGTCTGCACTTTCACATTAGTTTGCATGCTAGGAGCTTTGTGGCGAAGAGAATGTTTTGATGCCGAATTGTCAAGGTTTGATATCCTCGCTTTCCTTTCTTCAAGCTGAAGCTGTCCTTCATGTGCTGCGCCAACTTCGTGTCTTCGTGTTTTCCCACAAATTCAATCCCAGGATCAGGCCCTTCCTTCGGCAAGCCTGTGATCCTCTGAATTAGGTTACCATCAATAGGAATTCTTTGGTCTCCTATCCATAGGTTCCCATCATGCACCAATGCCAATAGCTGCTTGACCACCATGGTAACTTGCGTGCTACGACCAAAGTGGGGGACATTCAGCATCTTCAGCAAGCCAGCTTGCTCCAAGCCAGTAGCCCATTGCTTCACTTCAAGCAACGTCGTTCTAGTCTCTGGATAATGGATGGAGTGCAAGTATGTTCCAAGTGTGAACTGTGGAAATTTCCCATGTCATTCGTATCATGGTCTGCATACTTGAGCCCGTCGATTTTTCCTGTCATCGTCCTGACCAACTACACACCCTGTGGCAGCAAAGGGGTGCGTAATGTGAACTTGGCTGTCTACCGAGGCGGCTGAACTCCTGGTCGAACAGGCGGAAGATATGGTGGACGCTACGATGCAACATTCTCATCCTCACCGAAGTCTTCAAAACCTTCAGGTGGGAGCACTGCCGAACCAGAAGGATTCATCTTGGGATCCTCCGGTGTCTTTCCTGATGGCTTGTGCCTGTCTTCATTCCACTTAGAGCAAACTTCTAGTTTAAACTTCTTCCTAGTAGATCGTGTCCGCATTGGTTGATTTGGCACTGGGGGAGTTTCTTCACGAGGTGCAGATGCAGGTGGATTGCTCACAAGGTTCTGCAGACCTCTCTGTCTAAATTCTCTCAACAATTCCTGGACTTTGCGATCAGCTGACATGGACTCAACTCAAGAAAATGCATAATGCGAAATTCGTAGGCCTGGGTGTCTTCTTATAGAATCCAACGAACAAATATTCCATAACTATGCATTAAAGACACCAAATCTAACAGAACAGCTGTAGATCTTGTCCAAACGGCGCTAGATTGCCCAAAATCTCATCATTACAGGCAGTTAATGCAGTTAACGTATTGGCGCCACCAAATCTGATTTTTTCCAACGGTCGCATTTTAAGCTTCGACACACCTTTCTTCTTTGGTTCAACCACTAACTTCAGCTTCGCCATAATAAGGGCCTTCGACATAGCCAGAGACAAGGTTCGACAGAACTTTGAACTTCAACCCATGATAGAATTTCTTCCACAGCCTTCGACACTTCATGAATCTACCCAAGCTCTTTGAGAACAGCTTCATTATAGTCTAGTACCCAATTGCAATTGTTCTTGGTACTTAGACTCTTCTTCTTGGTATTAATTCTGATTAGGGGGTACAGGCTTGTCCCTGTACTTTTTTAATCTACTTCCATTCACCATAGAGGGAAGAATTTCTCCATTCAATTTAGCTAACTGAACTGTGCCACCATCAGTAACTTTCTGAACTATGTATGGTCCTTTCCAATGTGTCTTGAACTTACCTGGGAACTTCATGAATTTGTTGTCATATAATAGCACAAGGTCACCATTCTGAAAATGCTTCTTCTTAATGTGTCTATCATGCCATACTTTTTATCTAGCTTTCTGTACTTGCTTCTAGAAACCTGCAATGAATCTATCTTCTTCTAGTTCTAGTATCTTTTCTAGCCTTTCATTCAACATGGCTAGGTCATCCATCTCAGTGAAGGCAGATATTCTGAGGCTAGGAACAATGTACTCCGTGGGCATAACTGCTTCTTGTCCATATACCAGCCTAAAAGGTGTGTGGCCTGTCAACTTCTTGCAAGTGGTTCTATAATCCCATAATACTGCTGGAATTCGAATATCCCAATCATTTCTGTTAACATTGCAAACCTTTGTCAAAGTGTGCTCAAGAATCTTGTTAAAGGATTCGATAGTTCCATTTGCTTGAGGATGGTAGGCAGTACTCTTCTGATGATATACTTGAAATTATTCGGTCAATGCTTCAGTAGTCTTATTCAGAAAATGTGATCCTTGATCACTCATAAGAATTCTAGGACACCCAAACTTTGATAAGATATTATCAAATATGAACTTCGCAGCTGTAGCAGCGCTACAGTCCTTGACTGGTTGAGCTTTGGCCCAACGAGTAAGGTAATCAGTTTCTGTAATAATGTATCTTGCTCCGGTTTTCTTTGCAGGGGGATTGATTGGTCCAACAAAATCAATAGCCCACTTGTCAAATACTTGTGAAGTTACCTATGGAACCAGAGGCATCTCATCCCTCCTGTATGGTTTTCCTGTCCTTTGATAGATATCACAGCTGTGGAAATACTCTCTTGCATCCTTATGAATTGTAGGCCACCACAATCCAGCTGTCAGAATCTTCTGTGCCGTAGCTTTTCCTGCATAATGACCTCCTGCTGCTTCAGAATGTGCCTCAGCCAAAATCAATGGATTTTCATGCTCCAGGACACATCTGTGTAGTATTTCATCTGGTCCCATCTTATATAGCTATCCTGCTATCAAGGTAAAGTCAGCTGCTCTAACCACCAGCTACTTCTTCTGCTGTGTTGTCATCTCAGAGGGTGCAAAACCTGTAGAAAAGTACTGAATAATATCCTGGAAATAGTCATCAACCATCTGGATGGAAAAACAACTAGGCATCAGGAATACCTTCATCCAAACTAGTGGGTTCTTCTCCTGACTCTAGCCTTGACAAGTGGTCAGGCCCCATGTTAAGTCTTCCAGGCTTAACTATGATCTCAAAGTCATACTCCTGAAATAAAATCAGCCATCTGCTTATCCTTCCACCTAACACAGGCTTGTTAGCCAAATACTTCAAAGCAGAATGGTCAGTGAACATCTTAAAATGAGATCCTAACAAATAATGTCGAAATTTCTGCAAAGCATAAACCATAGCTAGACCTTCTCGTTCTGTCGTAGTGTAATTCTTTTCTGCTGCGGACAATTTTCTACTGGAAAAAGCAATAGGGTGATCAATATTACCTTCACCTGACTGAGCCAATACTACACCTAAAGCAATGGAATATGCATCGACATGAACATGGAACTCCTTATTCCAATCAGGGAATACTAAGATAGGGGCAGTTACCATCTTTTCTTTCAAAATATCCAACCTTTCCTGACATTCAGGTGTCCATTCAAACTTAATATCTTTCTTCAATTTCTTTTCCATAGGGGCTATAATCTAAGCATATCCTTTGATGAATTTCCTGTAATATCCAGTATGACCAAGTGTAGTGCGAAGTTGCTTAACAAACATCGGAGGTGGAAAGTTCACAATAATGGCTATCTTCGCAGGATCCACCATCAATCCTTGCTTGCATACAATGTGACCTATCAGAATTCCAAAAGGTGCACAAAAGGTACACTTCTTCAGGTTCAATGAAATATGATGCTGTCTACACTTGTCTAGCATAAGTCTTAAACTGGCTACATGATCTTTCAATAAACCAAATATAGTCCAATCATCAAAGTAAACTTCCAAGAACTTATGAATAAATTCCTTAAATGTAGATATGACTACTCTGGAAAACATAGCAGGTGCATTCTTCAATCCAAAGGGCATAACAATATACTGGAAACATCCCATTTCTGTAGCGAAGGTTGTTTTATGTCGATCCTCTGGAGCAATTCTGATCTGATGGTAACCTAAAAATCCATTAGTGAAAGAATACACTTCTTGACCTTCGACATTGTCTAAAACTTCATCTGTAAAAGGAGTAGGAAACAGATCATGTAAATAGGCATCATTCAGCTTCCTTAGATCAACACAAATTCTAATTTCTCCTTTGCTCTTCTTTTCTTGTACCACCATAGGGCTAAACCATTCAGACTCTTCAACATGCTCAATGATTCCTGCAGCGAGCATTTTATCTAGCTCCATCCTGACTTTTTCTTTATACTTAGGATTCAGCCTATAAGGGCGCTGCTTCACAGGCTTCACATCAGCTTTCAAAGGTATTTTTATCACTTCTATGTCACCAAGGATACCTTTCATTTCTGAGAACTTCGTCGAAAATAAGTCCTGATACTCATGGAGAAGTTCAGTCACTTTGCTCACCATTTCTTCATCCGAATAATCTCCAATGGTCGCGTACTTAGGAATTTCTTCTGATCCAATGTTTACTTTCCTTGTCTTCAAGGGTCGAGTCACTTCAGGTGATTCGACTACTGGTCCATGTACTTTGCAGTGTCCTTCTGAATCAGGAATATTAATGTTGCGAGGGTCATCGTCTTCATCAACGGCAAGGTTATAGCATTCTACTGCATTGGCTTCTTGTTCCTTCCAATCAAGTTGGTACTCTACTATTTATTTATCATCAAACACCTTAGTATGGATAAACCTAATAGCTACGTCCAAAGTAGGGAAAACCTCATTAATAGAAAATGTAAGCACAAAACTATCAACAAGACTATCCCAACTTACAGTACCATGGCGAAGCTCCACCTCTGCATACCAATTCTTTGCTACAGGTTCCAGAGTGTGTACAAACCTATGTATCCATTCTTCACATGGTACATGCTTCCATGCTTCATAACACTGCTCCAAATGTTCCTGAGGGCTAGTCTTACCATTAAATATTCTTCGTACATCCTGAGGTTGATCCATGAATCTCAGGAGAAGAAAATTTTGACAAGCTTCCCAACTATGAATATACTTTTTATGACCATTCCACCATCTGGCAGCTGTGGCTCTGAATATTGAATCTAGAGTCTCCATCTTCTATGAATCTGGGACTTGCTCTGAGAATTGTTTAATAAAATCTTCTTGGTCTGTCAAGCCATCAAAAGTAGGTAAGACTCTTGTCTGTGAGCCAACCCATCTGGGAGACTTGGTAATTCTTGCACATCGATGTCCATGTATCTCATAAAGTCTATTCTGCCAGTTCTCTAGGTCTTCGTCTGAATCAGTCATGCAAGAATTGCCACACTGCCAATCCATTATACCTTCAGCAGTAGGGTTAACATAGTCTTCTTCTTTAGCTGTGATGTTGTAAATATGATCCAAAACATCCTGGTCTTCATCTCTTACTGGCTCTGTGTACCTTTCTCCTTGAGAAGGGTCTAACGGTACTATGACTCTCAAGCCTTTCCCTTCAAAAGTCATCTGTCTATTCTTAAGGTTGATTACTGCATAATTATCTATTTCCCATTCAATTCCTAGAAATGCTGTATAGGGGTTTCTATCATCAATTATTTCAATGACTTCAAAATATGCTAAGGTACTGACTCCATCAATATCCACTAGTACACTAGGGAATCTTCCCAAGGGCACAATATTCTACTGATTGGCTAATCTCAACTGTATAGGGGACCATTCAAGTGTAGTTTTTTCCATTTGTTCCCATGTCTTCTTAGTTAGGACATTCACTTCTGATCCCAGGTCTAAAATGATATCAGTCATGTCATAATCTCCTATCTGAGCATGTAATCTCATTTCTCTTCCAGTCCTTCTAACTCTATTAACAGTTTTCCCTCTATCAGAGCTTCGCTGAGGTTCGCAAGATGCAATAACTTTCTGTAACTCATTCAAAGCATTCTGATTCCTTAATAGCTTCATACAACTCTGTAAAAATTATGTTAGTGTACTTACTTGATCTGGCGAAGCTTCTTGAAACTGTAACTACTGTTGATGTTGTTGCGTAGTTGCTACTGATGTTCTCGGATCAGAAAAGTCTCTTTTAGCTTCCATAAATGTTCCTTTTTCTCTTCCAATATCGAAGGCTGGAATTTTCTCTGGGGTCTTGCAGACCCAAGCCTCATCAGGTTGTTTCCCCTTATTATGGACCTGTGTCGTAGTTCCACTCCTTGTAACGACGTTAATGGCTAGGACAGGTATTTTCTCTACAGCAATCATCTGAACATTATGAGTAGGAAGGACATTTCTTTCTTGTATATTGGATATCAACTGTGGGCATTGCTCAATCACATGATCGACTGCTCTGCAATATCGACATGTCGTAGTTGGGTTCTGACAGTCTCTAGCTACATGTCCTGCCTTATTACAGTTATAGCAAATAACTTGGCCTCGACCTCTTCCAGGCATACCACCATGACCACGACCTCTGAAATTACCTCGACCTGATGTACTACCACAGTAACCATATCCATCATTGCCTTGTGCATCGGGTTGTACCCTATAAGCATCATAGGTTCGCTCTCTCATGAGGTCAAAGTTGTGACATTCATCTTCATTGTGTCCAACTGACTTACAGAACTTGCAGTAGGGATTCTTAGGTACTTGAACATATCTCTATAGAAAATAGCAATCTTCAGGTCGATGTTGGCTAGTTGTTCGATAGATCTCACAATATAGGACATTAGGGTTAAACGGGTTTGGTGCACTAGTATTCAGATAATTTCTTAATGCAGGGCACTATTCTTTGTCATGACCTTCTGTCTTACATCGTGTACACCAGACCTCTTCTCGAAGAGATTTCCCTTTTTTCATGTTGCAAATATCCAAAGCCATTTCTGCTAACTGTGCCTGTATCTGGGCTATTCCATAATTATCTCCAATAGGAGTTGTTTCAAGTTTCATAGCAATTTTCAACGCCTCTTGCTGATCAGCAACCTTCTGTTGCATAAGTGGAGTCCTGATGTGAGGTAATAGTGCTACAATGAACCATTCTTTATGTTGTTCTGTTCCAATAGTGAAACTAACTTGATCCAACAGAACCTTGAACCTCTGATCAAAGTCCCAAACTGATTCACCTCGCTTCTGCTGAATTTCTTTCAGTTCAATTTTACACCGTGACTCTGATTTAGGCTTCTTGAATTCTTTGATCATTGCTTTTTTAATATCATCCAAGATATAGTTCTGAGTGCTGGAAAACTTCATAAACCAAGTCAAAGCTAGGTCTCTAAAAGAGGTGACTAGCTGCACTCTTCTTGTATTTTGATCCATAATATTCTTAGCAGTCCAAACAGCTTCGCATAAAAACCAAAACTGCTCTAGATCCTCTGATCCAGTTCCTTTAAAAACTGGGAGTTTGATATCATCATTCACATGGGCCATATTGGATTGAGGGGGGGGGGAGGGGGAGGGGGAGGGGGAAGACTGGTAATAGGAGGAAGGGAACTTTCTGAGGTATACTTTCCTGCGAAAGGACTACTAGGGCTAGGGTTACTTTTAGACTGCGACGGGTTCTCAGGGAGAACAGATGTTCACTGCAGGGTGATAGGAGGGTTTCTAACAAAAGGGGTTTCTTTAGATTCAGATTCTTCTGGACTTAATGGGGTATAATAAGTATTCTGGCATAGGGTATAGGATTCAAGAGTTCTCTTGTATCTTTTACCGCTGCGAAGAAAACCACTTTTCTCGTCGAAGTCACTTTCGCTTCCAACATAGGTTAGTAGCAATAAATCTAGAAATCTGATTCGATAAGCAATATGGCTTTCTCAACTAAAAGCATTTTAATTTTCAGACTTAATGAATTCAGGTACTTACCCCTAGGTCCTTTGAAAAACTATCTTTCCGCTTTGCTAAAAGAAGTATGTGTGTCGATGGCGAACTCCGTCACAAATGCTTCAAGGGTTCGCGTTGTTCACACTTTTTAACAGCTTAATTCTTTCTGGGGTCCAGGCAGGAGGGTAAAAGCATGGTAATGCGTCTCACTTTGCGGTAAGAAAATTTGTTTTGTTTTTATAAATTTATTTAAAATATTTATTATAAAACATAAAAAATGTGATTTAAAAAATTTAATTTTTTTTTTTTAACAATCACTTGTATATTATTTCCATATTTATATGAAAAATTATTGTTTTTTATGTGTTAAAATGATAGTTTTTTGGGTCGCGCTTTTACATATGCATAAAACTTATTATTTATATTGATAATTTAATAATAATTAAAATATATCATAAAATAAAATAAAAAAATATGTACAACAATCTTAAAAGTGTCTATAAAAAGTTTTTTCGAAAAAATTAGAATTAAAAAAGTAAATGAACGTAGATATGGGGGGTCGCGGTTTTGTGAGTACTTATGAGATGCCTGAAATAATAGTAAAAGGCCTCTAAATAAAATGAAATAAATAAGATAAAAATATTTTTTTTAATTAAAAAAAATACCATATAAAAGCTCATTCATAATGAAAACTTTTGTTTCATTACACCATTATCTATTTCTTGATGTATTTTTGGATTTCTAAACAAATACTTTTAGTTCATAAATTTCATCGCCCCAAAATGGGAAAAAGTGAGACACATTACCATGCTTTTACCCAAAAGACTGACCTTCTTTGAAGTTTGTCTTCCTTTCTATCAACCTGGATAACCACTGGTGCATTTCTATGTGGATACTACCAAAGAAAATTTCATAAATATCAGTAAAAACGTACCTTTGCAAGAAGTTGTCTGAGCTACGACAAGGATCCTTATTTTCTTGTTCAGCGAATTTTAGATAGGTATCTTCACTCCAGTCACTAATGTCTTTTACTAAGGGCCTTCAAAACATATCCCTCCAGGTACGACGTAGATCCCTCTTGAATTAGATACTGGTTCAACCGGCAACGGAACCAATTTGTTGGGGCTTAGGGCAGACCCAAGTTCTTATACTCTTATCTTCACACCAACAAACAGACCCATAGTGTTGGCCCTTTCGGCAACAACCTGCGAACAGGTTGCAGACTCAGCCAAAACAGTTATGGGGTGCCGCAGAATCAGGTTTCTACAGGAAAAAGAGGGATATTACTGTACCTTTAGCCTTAACAACGAATATTTATGCAATACAGAGATTCAACATTCACTTAAATAGCTTCGTAGTTTAGATAAAAAGATAGTTTCTTGGTAAACCCTTAACTGGGAATTCACAGCGAAGTTAGTACTTAACAGTTTATCTTACTTTATCATTCATCTACTTATCAAATGCATAAAAACATAACAGAAACAACATAAAAGGCCACCACAACACAAGATATACGTGGTTCACCCCCAGTGTAGGGGATACATCCACATAACTGCGTTTATATTCAACACTTTACAAACACACAGTTCTGATCTGCGCACTCAGCTGTAGATCTTCTCAATCACCCAAAACTACGCACTTAGCTGCAGAAACTTTCTTACAAAACCCTCTGCGCACTCAGCTGCAGAGGTCATCCACGCACTTAGCTGGGACTTAACCTTAAACCCTAAAAAATAGGCCTTAGCTTCTTCACATCAAATCATCATACATCAAAAACCCTCTTTGACTCCTTTACATAAGTGCCTATTCATACAAGTGCACTATTACAATACCATGGGCTTAAACCATGGGTCATTTACAAAAAGAGGGGCTTCGACCCAACCCCGAAGCCCCTAAGACTATTTTGTGCTGCAACTCCGCTTACAAGCTTCGCACCAAAACCGCGGAGTTGCCAAAACTAAGGAACTTCAAGGTCCGAACCCCAACAGGAATATAGGGTTAGTGAGAAAGGCGCATGTGTATAGGGTTATTCCAAAAATATTATTTAGGGATCGATTTTTGGATTTCTTCCCCTGACCTTATTGTGGCCTTAATACCCATATCTAATGCTCAAAACCTCTTAAATGCATGTGCATATTTTCTTGGAGACCTAAAATAACTTGTGTAGGTCATCTGTGGTGCTTCAAGGAACTGTTCATTAACATGGGTGCCTCAAATATTCCATTATGGCCTCAGGAATGAGCATATTCTCTCAATAATGTCTCATAGGTCCCATACGTGCTGCTCAAAACCACCTAATTATACTAACATACATATTCATAGTCCAAATATATCTATGAGATGTCATGTGTGATTTTTTAAGGCATCCTTCCTATCCCTATATGACTAGAATATTTAGTTAGGGCCTAATTGTTTCATTTTTATCATTTAATCAATATGATATAGGATCTTATCTCAGAGAATAACATGCACAACAATAATCTCAAGAGATAAGAGACAAAGAGTTTTCCTCAGGGAAACCATAAAGGAGACAACCCTGCAACTTCCTCAGAGATAGAATGAGCACTAATAGCAAAAGTAAAACCAAAAAACACAAAGATGATATCCGACAATTGTTCTCTCTCTCACTTGTGTGAGCTCCTCTTCTCTCACTCATGCACTATATTTGAGTGAGTGTGTGTTTGAAATAGAGAGTCTCACTCTCTATTTATACTATTTTTCCACTTGAATTTTAATCTTACAGGGCTGACCTCACTAGGAGAGTCTAGTAAACCTAATACCCCTCAAATTTGGGGACTATTGCCCCGACTTACAATGGAGGGTTAACCTCAACTCAATTTTGGGGACTATTTCCCTGACTTACAATGGAGGGTGAACCTCAACTCATTTTTGGGGAAATTTCCCCGAATTACAACATAAGGTTAAATTCAATGACTTTATATGACTTTATTATATTAATGACTCTACTGATCAGAGGAACAAACATCTCCGTCGGGGTACAATGAAATACAATAAGAAATATACAAGTGGATACATTCTGAAGTTGCAAATACATCAACAATCCCTCTTAACTAGGAAGGTATTCTCTTGACATAGTTCATCATCACAAGTATTGATCACTGGATCATCATCAAATCTAGACAATCATCAAAGCTGGATCATCAGTGTATCATCATCATCATCATCACTGCTCCCGCTATCTTGAGAAAATGGTGCTATATCTCAATTCTACTCATCATAGGAATTTCTACAAATCCAACCTTGCTAGATGTAGGCCTAGTATCGATGTACGTCTTCACATATTCAACACTTATATCCGACCATGGGAGGAACCAATACTACCACCATGTCAGAAAGGCACAACACTTACATCTGACCATGGGAGGAACCAATCCTACCAACATGTCAGAAAAGCACAACACTTACATCTAACCATGGGAGGAACCAATCCTTCAACCATGTCAGAAAGGAAAAAAACTTACATTTGACCATGGTAGGAACCAATCCTTCCACCACGTCAAAAAGGCACAACACTTACATATGACCATGGGAGGAACCAATCCTGCCACCATGTCAGAAAGGCACATCACTTACATCTGACAATGGGAGGAACCAATCCTACCAGCATGTCATAAAGGCACAACACTTACATCTGACCATGGGAGAAACCAATCCTTCCACCATGTTAGAAAGTAACAACACTTACATATGACCATTGGAGGAACCAATCCTTGGACCATGTCAAAAAAGTATAACACTTACATATGACCATGGGAGGAACCAATTCTTCCACCATGTCAGAAAGGCACAACACTTACATATGACCATGGGAGGAACCAATCCTACCACCATGTCAGAAAGGAATAGCACTTACATCTAACCATGGGAGGAACCAGTCCTGCCACCATGTCAGAAAGGCTTCTAGACTCATCACTTTCCCTTGGAAGGAACCTTGATTTGATGAATACCAAGCTTCTCCCTGAAGTACTCAAACTTTACTCTGGACATTTCTAGCATAGAATCACATCAAGGCTGATTACATCTAAGGATAACTTGAGAGATTCACCAAGACTGATTACATCCAAGGAAAATCTACACGATCGTTTATGTTTGAGAAACCTATGAGATTCACCAAGATTTTATGCTTAGACAACCTGTCTCACCGGCTATGCTAGAATCACATACTGGAGCTTCAGTACTCCTCTTATGCTTCTACTATACTCAGTGCCACGCATGACTGCTTCCTTCTAAACCAAGTGATCACACTTGATCCCATACTAAAGCAAGACTCCAAAGTGCTCTTCCTATCAATGGCACTTCCTGCCCAATCTGAATCCACATAACCCTCTAGGTTAATCTTCTGATTCACCTCATGCTTGAGCCCATAATCAACTGTACCATTTAGGAACTAGCTCAATGTGTCCATATCAAATAAAATATATATAGTCTCATATTCATCAAGTAAATCAAGGAACCAATCATCTGAAGATACATCATAGAATCAACCGACTTTGCTGAATCATTACTCAATAGCTTCATGTTCAATGCCATAGGTATGTTCATGGCCTTGCATTCCATCATCCTAAACCTCTTTAGGATATCCACTGCATACTTCCCTTGTCAAAGGGAGATTCCATCTGCATTCTACCACACCTCCATGCTTAGAAAGTAGTGCATCATACCCAAGTCTTTCATCTCAAACTTGGCAGCAAGTCTCCTTCTTGCGTATTTAATGAGTTCCTATTTACCTGTCAGGAACAACTCATCAACATATAATAGGAGCATCACTTGTATTTCTCCTTCAACCTTGAGGCAAAGGTTGGAATCTTCTTTACTCTCAATAAATCCTAGAGGCATCAATAATCTATCCATCCTATCGTACCATGTCGAACCTCAGAATCTTCTGCAGTCACTCCCTCTGAAGCAGAGCATCATTCTCCCTCTTCCTTTCATACTCTATGTATTGAAACATTTGGTACTGGAGTAACAAGTAGATTCCTCTACTACTAATATTCTATGTATCCATATAGGGTCACTGGATACCAATATCCTCTATCTTGAAACTTTTCAAAATTTCTTCTCGCACCCATCTGTGAGCTTGTCATCTTTTATAGGTTTTCATCTTCAACCTTGTAGAAAATATTAAGATATTCATTAATCTATGTGATCTCTAAGCTCCTTATTTATGTGTTATCCCATGGGTGCCTTCTGAGCTCATACAAGGTCTTCTTTAATTTGTACAGATGAGTCTGACTGTCATGTGTCTCGACATCCAATGGCTGCAAATATATCTTCATAGTCTATGCCTTATTTCTATGAGAAGCCTCATGCTATGACTCTTTCCTTGTATCCCATGATGTTTCCATCCACTGCATGATACATCTTGTAGATCCATATGGAAGATACTATGAACTTCCCTTCAGGTTTCAATACTGCATCCTAGACATCATTCTTCTTGAACTGGTGCACTCCTTCCCTTTCTTCTTGGTTATTTCTTCATAGCGAGAAGGTTCTGCATCAATGATGTCACTCAATAGTGTCACATAAATGCATTGTGTCAGAGACCTCTTTCTTTCTTTGAAAGTATCATCATATTATTCTTCATCTTGGATTATTTCTCAAACTGTCGTCACTTGTTCTTCAGAACAAGTATCATCCTTCTTTTCTTGTAGGTGATTGTATGCAATCTTTTGTTCAAGTCAAATGAATTAGTTATGTTAGAATAATCAACCCATAGTTATCTACCTTATACATTAATTAATCCATTTTTGTCTTATTTGCCTAGTTTCCATGTTCCACCTTATGCAAGTTGTCATCTACACATCCATAGTGGTCAAAATTGATAATTTTGACTCATGGAGTGCTTGGGAAACCTCTTGGAATCAAATCTACTTTATTCCTGGCCTCCTAAGTGCCCTTTTTCTTTTTCTGCTTTATTGCCTGCTTTTTCAGTGTTTTAAGGCAATTGGGAAAGTTTGACTAGGTGAGGTTAACTAGTTTTTTGTCCTCCACATCCTCCACTCTTTTATCCTATGAAAAGCATGTATGAGTTGTCCTTCCATTACCTTTTATCTTTCCTAAGTGATTTTTCCAATTTGTGAGCTCCTTGACAGTTTTGGAAACTGCTTTATGCACCTATGGGGGATTTGCTTAGATTTAGTAAGCCTGCTTTTGACTAGATTTGAATTTCCTCTTCATGCATTCAAATCCTTTATGTAAATATTTATTGTGGAATCCTATGACTTAACAAGGTTGGCTATTGTACACTTATTCAATACAGTTTAGTGTTCAGCTCCATATTCAGTCTCTTTTGTGAGTGATTTTGCAAGTAAAATTGATAATTGTTGTGAGTGTAATTGTTCTATCACTGGGTTCAATTTCCACATGGTATCAGAGCCTTTGTAGATCAATTTCTCTCCTTCCAATTTGTTTTGCAGGTTCGACATCAGTGACTGGGAGCCTTTTACTGACAGCCGGGACAATTTATGAGCTATGGATCAATCTCAGAAGATCATCTTGACTCCATTTAACTTCTTTGAATGGAAAGCAGAGATGGATATACTATTGAGAGTGAAATGCGTCTACAAAGTGACTATGGCAACAGAAGCAGAGCCCAATGCAGCTGCGGAGAAGATAAAATGGCACAACATGAGGGATGAGGCCTATGGTCTCTTGTGTCTGAGTATATCCAGAGACCTCCCTTTCAATATTGATGGATTGACATCACCGAATGAAGTATGGGAGAATATTGTTTATATTTTTGAAAAGACAGATGAGATGAGGGGACATCAAATCGAAAATGAACTAATCTCCCTGAGTCCAAATAGCTTTGAATCCCTGCAACTCTATTTCTCCAAGTTCAAAGCACTTGTTTTGCAGCTAAAACAATGTGGGATCGAAAAGAAGGATGATCAGATGGTATTGGCCATACTATCGAATCTTGGCCCTGACTATTTAGTGTTTTTTTCGACCTTCTATGCCACAAAGTTGACAGCTCAAACCTGGAAGATGCCTAGCCTTGCAGATTTCATGGAATCTCTCACAGAAGAACAAGATAAGTTGGTGATGATGGGCACCATCAAAACATCCAAATACCAAGCTCTGGTTGCTGGAGATTTGAGGGTGGATTCAAAAATAAAAAAGAAATCTAAAAAGCCACCTGAGCAAAAGAGAGACAAGAACAAGTCTCCGGAGGAGCCTCAAGGTTCCAAGAAGAACTACCAGAAGAAGAAGAACAAAGGAGAAATGAGCAAGTGTGCATACTGCACTAAGGGAAATCATTCTGAGAGCTCCTGCATGAAGAAGCAAATAGACATGCTAACCCAAATCCTAGAGAACAATGGCATCTCCCTTCCAGACAGCTCAAAGAAGAGGGAAGGAGGATCAAGTTCAGAAGACAGAGAGAGAGTTCATGCATTGGTTGCTGGCACATCAAGATCACCTAGTTTCAGCATTGATTCTGTAGCTTCAAGACATATGGTTTCGACCAAGGAGGCATTCACCTCACTTGACATGTCGAAAGGTCCACCAATAGTACTGGGAGATGACTCTCTCACTGAAAGTTTGGGCAAAGGGAGGATTTATCTTGATCATGGTCAGTTCAGCAATGTGTTGTATGTTCTAGTTCTTTCCTCCAACCTCTTATCAGTGTATCATATGACCCACATAGGGTATCCAAAGAAGGTCATATTCTCCCCTGATGAAGTTGAGATCACAAATATCTCAAGTGGTAAAGTCATTGCAAAAGGAGTTGCAAATCATACTTCAAAGGTATACATGTTCTCACACTTCCTACCCTACTCAAACCCCTCCGCTCTTCTGATTCATGATAATGAGGCAAGCAAGATTTGGCATGAAAGATTTGGCCACCTAAATTACAAGTATCTTTATGATCTTAGTGAAAAAGATATGGTCATAGGGTTACCCAAGATAAAATTTTCCAAAGGAGTCTGCCAAGGTTGCATCCTAGGAAAACACCCAGAGCATAAATTTGAGAGAGCTAGTCATGAGAGAACCTCTGCACCCCTCGAGTTGATCCACAGTGATGTTGCTGGCCCATTCCCTCATATTTCCATGAGTCAGGACAAATATGCATTGAATTTCATAGATGACTTTTCCAGGTATTGCTGGGTTTACTTCCTGAAACACAAGTCTGAAGTTTTTGGCCTCTTCAAAGTCTTTAAGGCTTTGGTTGAAAACCAGTCTGGGAGGAAACTCAAGGTCCTCAGATCTGACAATGGTGGTGAGTATGTCAAGTCTGAGTTTATTCAATATTCTGCAGATGTAGGTATTCAGATGCAGCATTCTATCCCTTACACACCATAGCAGAATGGTGTTGCTGAGAGGAAGAACAGATCACTGAAGGAGATGGCAACATGCATGATGGAGGCTAAGACTTTTCCACCAAAGTACTGGGCCGAAGCTATAAACTGTGCAGACTATATCTAGAATAGGGTGCCTCATAAACAGCTTGATGGTATGACTCCTTTAGAATCATGGAGTGGGCACAAGCCAGATGTGACCCATTTCAGGATTTTTGGCTCAAAGGCTTGGGCTAGAATTCCAACAGAAAAGAGGAAGGATTTGCAGCCCCAAAGACAAGAGTTTCTATTTGTTGGGTACTTTGAAGATTCAAAAGGGTACAAGCTGATAAATTTGAGCACAAACAAAGCCTTCATTTAAAGGTGTGTTCAGTTTCAAGAAGAACCCCTAGCAGCAGTGGAAGTTGGAGAAGCCTCTTCACGACCAGAACCTCTGAATGTAAGTGAAGAGATTGTTGAACATGATGATTATGATATGTCTTATAGTGATGAATTTATTGCAGATCCTAACATACCTACAAGGCCAAAATGGGCATCCAATACCATTCATGCAGCAGGAGAGCTAGCTGGAAATCCTAATGACCCTAGGAGGACTAGATCTCAATTTGAGAGTGCTCTGTGCATGAAGGATCCTATGTTTGCTAAGAAATGCTATCTGATGGTAGAATCAGATCCTCAGACATATGAAGATGCAGCAGGAGATCCAATATGGCAAGCAGCCATGAAGGAAGAGTTTAGCTCACTCCATAAGAGCAACACTTGGGAGCTGGTTGATCTTCCCCCAGGGAGGAAGCTAGTTCAGTGTAAGTGGGTGTACAATACCAAATTTGCTGCTGATGGTTCACCACTGAAGTACAAGGCCATATTGGTAGCCAAGGGATACTCACAGGTTCATGGCATAGATTACAATGAGACCTTTGCACTAGTGGCAAAGATGGACTCCATCAGGCTAGCCTTAGCCATTGCAACTTCAAAGCAATGGGAGGTACATCACATGGATGTAAAGTGTGCCTTTCTGAATGGATATCTCACTAAAGAGATATACGTGCAGTAGCCTCAAGGATTTTCTACTAACCCATCTCTTGTGTTCAGGCTAAGGAAGTCATTGTATGGGCTTAAGCAAGCCCCGAGGGCTTGGTATGCCAAGATTGATAGCTTCTTGCTATCACTAAATTTTGTTCGATGCAAATCAGATACAAATGTATATTTAAAGTTGATTAATGGTTCATTAATGATAATTGTGTTATATTTTGATGACCTCCTCATTACAGGAAGCTCAAAGGATGAGATTGCTTCCTTGAAGGGTGCAATGAACCAAGCTTTTTCCATGACAGATTTGGGGCTCTTAAGCCAATTCTTTTGGCTTGAGATTTCTCAAACCAAAGATGGAATCAAGGTACACCAGTCCAAGTATGCCTTGGATTTTCTAAAAAAATTCAGAATGAAGAATTGCAAGCCAAGCAAGACTCCTTTCCTTTCAGGAGTGAAGCTTGAAGAAGCTGATTCTTCACCTATGGTAAACAATACACTGTATAGGCAATTGCTTGGATGTTTGTTGTATCTTACACATACTAGAACTGATATTTATTATGCAGTAATTGTGGCTTCTAGATACATGGATCAGACTCATGAGATCCATTGGAAAGCAGCCAAAAGGATCCTTAACTTTGTTCAGGGAACAAGGACACATGGGATCTTCTATAAAGCTAAATCTGATCTTGATTTGATTGGGTTTACTGACAGTGATTGGGTAGGTGATAGCACAGATAGAAAGTCCACATTAGGATATGTGTTCATTCTTGCAGAAGGGCCAATCAACTGGTCAAGTAAGAAACAAAGTGCCATTGCACTCTCATCTATAGAAGCAGAGTACAGAGGAGTTGTAAATGTAGCAACTCAATGTTTATGGTTGCAGGGGTTACATGGAGAGTGTGGCTTCGAATCAGAATACTCAAATACTATCTACTGTGATAATCAGAGTACCATTCGAATCTACAATGATATAGTTCAGAAGCAAAGAACCAAACACATTGAGATCCATATGCACTACATCAGAGAGCTTGTGCATGATGGCACCATTCACCTACTCTTCTGTTCATCTTCAGAACAAGTAGCTGATATCTTCACCAAAGAATTTTGTGAGAAGACCTTCAGCAATATCAAATCACTACTGGGGATTGCTGATCATGCTGTGAAGCATGAGTGAAGACAAGATTTCCAAATTTTGTTTTACAGTCCATGTTTAAGGGAGGATTTTCCCACTCGGTTTTTGCTTCTTTCCTTGGTTATATGGACATGCAGTATGTAAAGGGTGACTAAGCCTTGTTGCTAGGCCCTATAATTTTCTAATATATTACTCATAAGTCAAGCTTAAGGGGGGGTGTTATAATAATCAACCCATAGTTAGCTACCTTAGACATTAATTAATCCATTTTTGTCTTATTTGCCTAGT
This sequence comes from Pseudotsuga menziesii, assembly GCA_001517045.1. NCBI lineage: Eukaryota > Viridiplantae > Streptophyta > Pinopsida > Pinales > Pinaceae > Pseudotsuga > Pseudotsuga menziesii. The sequence continues at coordinate 24,518 of LPNX010635148.1, forward strand.
TTCCATGTTCCACCTTATGCAAGTTGTCATCTACACATCCATAGTGGTCAAACTTGCTAATTTTGACTCATGGAGTGCTTGGTAAACCTCCTGGAATCAAATCTACTTTATTCCTGGCCTCCTAAGTGCCCTTCTTCTTTTTCTGCTTTATTGCCTACTTTTTCAGTGTTTTAAGGCAATTGGGAAAGTTTGACTAGGTGAGGTTAACTAGTTTTTTGTCCTCCACATCCTCCACTCTTTTCTCCTATGAAAAGCATGTATGAGTTGTCCTTCCATTACCTTTTATCTTTCCTAAGTGATTTTTCCAATTCGTGAGCTCCTTGACAGTTTTGGAAACTTCTTTATGCACCTATGGGGGATTTGCTTAGATTTAGTAAGCCTGCTTTTGACTAGATTCGAATTTCCTCTTCATGCATTTGAATCCTTTATGTAACTATTTATTGTGGAAGCCTATGACTTAACAGGGTTGGCTATTGTACACTTATTCAATACAGTTTAGTGTTCAGCTCCATATTCAGTCTCTTTTGTGAGTGATTTTGTATGTACAATTGATAATTGTTGTGAGTGTAATTGTTCTATCACTGGGTTCAATTTCCACAAGTTGTATGCTTAGAAACATTTCGTAAGGAATATTCATAGTGGAAAATTCTCATGCAAAAAGATATAATCATGCAACTATTTTAGCCAATACAACATTCATCCATATCTCATGGAAACTTTCTAGATGCCTTCCATCTCTACCATGACATCATTGAGATTGTGCACTAATCCAATATGCCAGCAAAGATTTTTCATTCTAGATAAGTAGAAATGGAGAGCTATATAGCACCATGGGATACTTACCCGTCACATGCATATTAGTAGTATACTGTCATTAATGCAAACATTCTATCATGCATAACAAAATAATATTATGAAATGACAATTGAATACTTATCTTTATTCATTTCATGGGTAGACTCCTTCTTGAGCATTTAGCTTCATCATCTTCTTCATTCATAAAAACATCATTTCTTATCCAAATGCTAATATGGATAAGAGGTTCTTCAATAATTGAGTTCTTCATATTCCTCATCGCTTGAGGGATATTCTTTGAATCATGAGAGCTTGATCTTTAGTTGATCCCATCTTCTCTTTTCTTATTATGAGTCGAGCTTCTTCTTGTGTGCACTCTTCCTAGAGTCTGCTGAAGGTAATAACTTCCTTCTGGGACACATTCCTTGAATGAATAAATCCCATGATCCTGGGAGGCCATTCAAGGCAGTTATAACAATATCTTATTATTATTTGATTGCTTCTTCAAGCATCGAACACTTCCTTTTGGTGTCTTCAGGGATGGCACATGAGAGATGATCTTTAATAGAATCTGCAATGATTCTCTTGGCTCTAACCTTAGGCACATTTCCCTCTGGCTCTTAGAACCAATCCAATTCAATTTCTTCAAGGATCATGGAGGTCCTATACTTCCATACTTGGAAGTTGTCAGCTTCACCAATCTTGTCATCAAGCTGGTGTGATAGGTCATTTTGAAATGAGAACCTCAAATGTAAATAGCAAAAGATTAGATCTTACTAATTTGAGGTGTCCTCCCTCGTTCCATATCTCCCTGATCTAGGGTCTATCAGAGAAACCCTAAATTTAAAAACTTGGAATATTTTAGATATAATTGGATATAAATATGCACCTTCTTAAGGAGCATTGAACAACATACTCATTTTCCCAAAACTGTGATCATAACTGCAAAATATCTGATGCCCTAGTTTTCTTCAATTTCTTGAAATTGTTTCTGCAATATATACAAAATTTATGCTCCTATATGTCTGGAACTTCTTCTTGATGTATCTTCATCTATCTTCTTTCCAAAAACACAAGTTTGAGCAGAATTTGTTTCACCAATTGGGCCTTATGAGAGTTTTACCAAGGTGACCTGTTTCAAGACTGTTTAGCATAACGATCTTGTACACACTGCCATGTGTCACTGTCTCACCTTCGAGGTCTGAAAATTTTACTACATAAATTAAAGTTTGTGCCCTATCTAGAAAATCTAGAAAATTTTCATTTGGACCTTCGTATCTTGAGATATGGAAATTCTCCCAAGGTGTCTTGTTTAGGGATGAATCTTGGGAGAGGATGGAACCCTGATTTGGAGGAATCATATATCCCAAAATATAGTGAATATGAAGCTGAAAATTTTAAAATAGGTACATAAGTAATTTATTTTTGTCCTGTAAAATGTTTGTCTCCTGATCCTTCTCAAATCTCGAGATATAGCGAATGTACCAAAACTACTAGTTTTAGTATTTTAGGGTTTTCAAGTCCAGGGTCAAATTAGGGTTTGACTTTCCCGCAGTTTTACCCAACCAAAAATTTCGATCTTGATATCTAAATTTCTATTTTGAGGAGGAGATGAATCCTATTCTGGGCTCACTCAAAAATTCCTCTTCTCTGTAAATCCCTAATTTCCTGCAGTAGTGACAAATTAAAAACTTAAAATGCCTAGAATCAAATTCTTCTTCAACAAAAAGATGTGCCCTTCAATGAAGAGTTAGCTTAGCCTCCTTTTGCTGATGATATGTGGAGAGAGACCCAAAAAGTAAGAAGCCCTAGATTCTGCAACTGCATAGTGTCTTCTTCTCAGGTTATCTCTGATACCATGTTATATTTTTATCATTTAATCAATATGATCTAGGATCTTAACTCAGAGAATAACATGCACAACAATAATCAAAAGAGACAAGAGACATAAAGAATTTTCCTCAGGGAAACCATAAAGGAGAAAACCCCACAACTTCCTCAGAGATAGAATGAGCACCAATAGTAAAAGTAAAACCCAAAAACACAAATATGATCTTTGAAAATTGTTCTCTCGCTTGCTTGTGCGAGCTCCTCTTCTCTCACTCATGCGCTATAGTTGAGTGAGTGTGTGTTTGAAATAGAGAGTCTCACTTTCTATTTATACTAGTTTTCCACTTGGATTTTACTCTTACAGGGCTGATCTCACTAGGAGAGTCTAATAACACTAATAACCCTCAACTGTGGGGATTATTTCCCCGACTTACAACGAAGGGTTAACCTCAACTCAATTTTGGATAATATTGCCCCGACTTACAACTTAGGGTTAACATCAATGACATTACATGACTTTATTATATTAATGACTCTCTTGATCGGAGGAAAAAACATCTCTGTCGGGGTACAATGAAATAAAATAAGAAATATACAAGTGAATACATTCTGAAGTTACAAATACATCAACACTAATGCCATAGTTTCCTTCCCTGACCATGTCCATGGCCTTGAGATGCATACCTAGTTCTCAACAAATGATGATGGCATGCATATCTTGATTAAGATTGAAATGATTCACTTTCAATGTCATGTGTGTTGGTTGGAGGCATCAATTTTGGCCCTAAATGGTTAACAACTTCCTTTAAGGCCTAAGGACTGAGTGTTTCCCCCTACCCATGTGAAGGGGCCTAATATATGTACTTAGTGCTAAAAATTTTCTAATGGAACTAGCATCCCCATATCAATGTAAATGAAACCATGGAAGGATCTATTGAGCTTGTTCAACACATCATTCTTAGCTTTAGATGGATAGAAGCATGTTAGGCTAGGAGAAGTACACAAGGAAGAAGAGAATGTGAAAGCAAATGGATGAAAAGTATGCACGCGACAGGAGAAAAGAAGGCTAAGAAGAAATCGTTGCAGATAACATAAAAACATGTGCACAACAGAGAAAGAGGAGAAAGGAAAGTTTTGACGACGATGCTGCAATGCGGAAGATAGATCCAAGTTGATGGAATAGGAAGGTAGAGAATTTAAGACTGGAAGGTGAAAGTCAAGGAATACTGGAGAAGGACGAACCAACAAGAGGAGGGAGGACAGTTTTGTGGCTATTTATGACTGGTACAGATGAGCTAAAATATGATTATGCGGCTAGTTAAGGTCATGGTTAATGTCTTCTAGGGCTTCTGTGGCTAGGTATGTGCCAACATTGATGTAAACCAAAGATATTTTGGGTTGTTGAGTCTGTAATAATTGAGTTGTACTCAGTCGGCCCTATGTGGTCTTGTAAATATTATATATAGGAGGAACCTGAACTTTATAAGGGTTGGATTGAGTCGTTCATTCATTAGATGTATGTTGTTCAAGAGTTACGTATTTCTTAGTTAGATTAATAGAAAAATTTAGAGAAAGAAGACTCAAACAAGAGTCTAGTAGAAGGAGAAGGTTGTTGATCCATGAATCCTGCAGCTGTGTGCATGGAACGCCAGTAGAATAGAAGAGTTGATCGAGGTTGTGTGAGGATCACTAGGAGTAGATAGAGAATAAACTAGAGAGAATGAGAGAAAGAATATTAAGTCAAATATACATATCTAAAGAACAGTCTACACCTCGCAGGCTGTAAGGTGCTATAAACCATTCTCATGCCAGATGAAGAGCACCTTGGTGGTTTTTCCCAGATGGGTTTCCATGCTATTTACTATGTTATGTGGATGAATGTGTTTAATGATGAATGTTGAAATGAATGTTTGCTTACTATGCATTATTACAATTATTGTTGAATGAATATTACAGTAGGAACAATCAGTCGATGCATGAAGGATTAAAGCACTGTTACAATGTTATGTATGGATTTATGATTCAGTTGTTAAGTTAAGGTATGAGTTGCACGATGTCTGTTGACTACAAGGAATCACATGCATTGCATTGTTGCACCAGTTATAGAGTCATAATGGTAGAGTCATGTCGTGCACTAGTTGCGACTTGTCATTGTGTTGTCATCGTGCAGTTGCAGAATCCATCCAGTCTCCTTTGTCGAGCGCCTTGGTCACGTAGCAAGGGACTAGAATCCCTCACCAACTATAGAAAAATGGTTATGGAAGTTACCCATAAATATATCTCGGGTGAGACTGCACCTGCTTCGTGGGCATTGCTGACAGAGCTTGCTTTGTTGGGTCGATGTCTTTTGGTGTCTTGTTGGTATTATGTTATTCTTGAACCATGGGTCTAGACAACAAGAGTAAAGAGGCCAACAAATGGTTTCGTTGCTGGGACCATTAACCATTTGAGTGGAGGGGCATGTTGTGGTATCCGACAAAGAATGAGACAGAGGACTGGCTGGAGTCCAAGATGTTGGAATTCGTGCAAGAAGAGAGCGCGGGATATCAGTTGAGCGGAGAGAACTGGGTAGAACAGTACATATATTCTGATATCCATGAGATATTATTTGTAGATTTTCCTAGTGTGTTGTATGAATGGTTTTCAAGATTGGAAAGAACGTAGAAAAATTTCTAGAGAAGAGAAGCAGTTGAGTGGAATGATCAGTTGATGCGCGCGATAACTAGTGTAAGTAACACCATCTCTAGAGCTATTGATTTTTGGATTGACAGTATTTTACAAGGATATATTACTCAGTTCGCAGTAGACGCTATAACCTCATATAGTGAGGCTGAAAGAAAATTTTTCCAAGGAACTCGAAGAAGATATTTGTTATCTATCGGTACATGGATCAAGATGCTCATTTATGAGAAGGGTATCCTGAAATTGAGTAGTTGAGTCATGTACTACAGAGAAAGGCTATGTCATAGACGAGCTGTAAGAAAATGGGAAATGGTGAGTTGAGATGTTCCCAGGAAGCACAAATATTGAACTAGAGACTGGATTCGTATGGAGTAGAAGGAGATTCAGATCTGGAAAGAGGAGAAAGACAGAGGACGGTTGATGAACTCCTAGTTTGTTCGAGGAAAGTGAACATGAAATTTAGTCACAATTTTACGAAGGATATTACGAGAAAGAGGAGGATTATAGCTCGATATCAGAAGGAGAAGAAGACTCTAAAGAGTTTGACGAGACACCAAGGTCAGGACATAACTACATCACACTAGGCGCATCACCCGAGGCAAGGTCTAGAGCCTCATCTCCTGAGCAATTTATTAATATTGATAGTACTAGTACTGTGACTATCACACAAGAGGAAACACCCTTGTTAAATCCTTCATTGGATAACCCTAACACCAACTCAATGGCTGGGGAGGATATTTGGTTACCCACATTCAATAACAATGGAGCAGAGGATCTAGAAAAACATTGGTTCAGATGTGAAGCTATTTGGATGGTCCGCTTAGTTTAGAATGAAGAAATAAAGAAAGCGTATATGATCATGAATCTAAGGGGTTGTGCACTAGACTAGTTTATTAAGTACTGTATAGTACCGTTAGGAGCACCACATAAGACCCTTGAGGAGATACGTGTCGCAATGATCTCTGAGTTTAGAAAACCTAAATCTAAGTCACAGTGCATCACTGAGATCAAGGAGATAAATAAACCACTAGCAGAGACATTATGGGACTTTGACCAACGATTTAAAACTTTGATGGCCAAAGTAAGTTTCCAAATGTTGGATTTTCAGCATTAGGAGAGGTTTATTGCTGTGCTGTTGCCGCACATCTGAGGTCCATTGATGCAACAAAAGATTGAGTCGCATACAGAAGCACTAGAATTGGAAATGAAGCTGGAGGCCTCGTCGATTGGTGATGGTGCCGTAGGAATGGTATAGATTCAGTCATAGTTAGATAATCTAACCATACAACTTTAGGACATCAAGAAGGGTAAGGAATCCCATGAATACTTATGGTGCACAAAATGAAGAATAGATGGACACACTAAGGATATATGTCTGACCTTCATGAATTATGTCTCATTCAGTGTGCCAAACTCGTTAAATGGCCATGGACTACCATGGTGTCACATATTCCACTCTAGAGGAAATCTTGACGAGGACTTCCTATACCTGCAGAAGATTGTGAGTACCCCAGCGAACCTGTTTTGTAAATTTTGCAAGTCAGTAGGGCAGGCAAAGAAGGATTGCAAAGCATATCAGCTCTTGAAGGAAAAAATAGTGGACACATACTTGATGAAGAATGATGGAAAGACTCAAGGTGACCATGCACAAGCATCATATCATCCTACGTAGTTCCCACTTAGTCATTATCAAAACTAGTGTCAGCCTCAGTATGCACCAAAATAACCATGCATGCAATAGAATCACTATCAGCTGCAATATCAATAGAATCAGTATCCCCCACAACAACCACAAGTTCAGGGAAGGGGTGGTGGGAATTTTAGAGGAAGAGGAGGTGGAGGAGGATGTGGTAGAGGAATAGGTTAGGTTATATGCTACAACTATGGATAGCTAGGTCATTATGCCAGAGATTGCTTGGAGCCTGCAAAGGCATGCTCATATTGCAAGGGACAGGACCATAATGTGGAGCAATGTCTAGAGTTGATTGCAAAGTGAAAATCCAGGACCATTGCAAGTCCTACTCCTATGCAGAATCCAAATCCAAATCCAAATGCTAACTTAAATGTACAGATGATTGCTGCTGAACCAAGACAGCCAAGCATTGCAGTCATAACACAAGGAGGTGATGTGACCGTAGATGACTTGGAAATGACGCATGAACAACTTCAGCCATAGGTACGAACTGTGATACAAAAGAAAGTGTATTTCAACATCCAAAAGCAGAAGAAAGTATTCATGGATGTACGACCAGAGTTTGTGGACCCAAAAGAGTCGTTGACCTCAGAGGAAGTTAGGGAGATTCCTGAATGATTCCAGCACATATTCTAGAAGAAGGTCCCACAAAAGGTTAGTAAGCTCAAGTCCTTTCTATCAAGTTTCTTAGTTCTAATTCAAGATAAATATGCTATTGAAGAACTGAAAGCACTAATAGAAGAGACACCAATAGAGCCATAACCTGAAAAGAGATTTAACCAGGTTAGAAAGAAATTCAAAACTGATCGCGAGTTAAGAATGGTTGCGCAGATAGGAGATTATGACATGGACTATATAATTTTACACCTAGGATCTGATGTCAATATTTTGACAAAACAAACCTGGGAAACTATGGGGAATCCATGCTTGGACTGGTCTCCTGTCCAGCTGTGAATTTCCAATCAAGTGAAGGTACTCCCAATTGGTATACCGAGTCAAGTCCTTGTCGATATAAAAGGGTTGCGCACATTTGCAGACTTTGAAGTCATTAACATTGTTGATGAAAAAAATCCATATCCCATGTTGCTGGGCATAGATTGGTCCATAGACAATTAGACCATCATCAACTTCAAGAAAAGGATACTCTCATTCGAGGATAATGAAATGAGGGTAGTGCCACCCATTGATCCATTGGAAGGACAAAGATATGTTGAGCCTATCTATAACAACGGACATGGTGACTATCTCGACCAGATATACAATGTCACTGCCATGCAAGATGATTACATCAATCCAACTGCACATGGGAACCTTAGCTGGAAGAGTGCTAGTTCCTGCACATATGACTCAGGGAAGCTTTAGAGAACTGGAAAAAACAGTTACATGAGGTTTCTATGAGGAGATGCGCGAGGATTAACAGGTCTGTGTGACGGGTGGAGACTGAGGAAAAAGAGCTACCCACCTATGAGGGATTACCTAACCTTACAGAATTACTAACTAAGTTTGAAGGTCTCATCATAGAATCATAGTGCTTATTTGTGTTGGATCATGTACTCAAGGCTACACCTGCCAGATGTTGGGGTATGCAAAAGCAGTTCATAATAGAATGGTCGCAATGCAAAAGGTTGATGGAAGTCTAGTTCGGTGAAGAAGTTGTCACTGTAATTCATATGTACATATGGTTTTCAAGATATGTAGAGCACATAAATTAGTGTCACACTGCATTTGCAATATACCCACGATAGGAATGGGCCCATCATTTCATTCACACATTGGAAATGGCACCTAGAACCTGGTATGCATCTATGGAGTTGTGACAAGGTACTCAAGACTGGGAAGAGATAGCCAAATAGATTGTGCACACATTTTAGTTTGTTGATGAGTGACCTACAACTGATACTACACTTCAAATACTCAAATCCCATATATTCACTCAAGTCCCTATCGAGGAGGAAAATTCCCACCAGAGGAGTGTGACCATCCAGCAGTGGATGACCTGTTATAACATAACTGGAGATCCATATGATGACCTAAATAATGTAAACATGTCAGAGTCATAGGGTACACATGCAATAGAGGGAAGTGACATTTCCAATGGCCAGTTCCTAAATTGATGAAAATCAAGAAAGTAAACATTGGGTCGCTAGAGAACCCGAAGTTCACCAATATAGGATATTATTGGGATGAAGAGACTGTCGCAAACATCACAGACTTGCTACATGAATATCAGGATTTGTTCCCTACCAATTTTTCAGGTATGAAGGGGATAGTAGGATATTTAGGGGAAATGAAAATACCCCTGCGACTGGATGCTAAACACAGTAGACAATGATGATACATAATGAACCCCAGATATAAGGAAAAGGTAAAGATAGAATTGGATCGCATGATAGACGCAGGAATCATTGAACCTATTGAGGAATCATAGTGGATCATCCCCAAAGTGATCCAGGATAAGAAGACAACAAGTGAAGTTAGTATCTATGTCGGCTTGAGGAAGTTGAATGATGCATGCTTGCAAAACCCACATCCATCAGTGACTGAATACATCTCTTGTCCACCTACACTTTCACTGATGTATTCTCTGGCTATCATCAAGTTAGAATCATCAAGTTAGTAGTTTCTGCTTTTAAATATTTTATACATAAATTTCTTGAGGTCTACTTTGATGATTGGAATATATTTTGTCTAGTAAGAGACCATATTGAGAGTCTGCGCATGATGCTCGAACATTTCCACCAGTATCATATTGCACTTAATCTAAGAAATGTATTTTCTATGCACCATTTGGTATACTATTGGGTCACCTCATATGTCACGACAGGATTTTGGTCGACCCAACAAAGGTTGCGATTATTCTCAACCTACCCTTGCCTACATAAGTCATGCAACTCAGATCAGTGTTAAGACATATATTCTACTACACTAAGTTCATCAGAGGATACACAGCGATCACCTCACCTATGGGGAAAGTGTTGAAGAAAGACACAAAGTTCCAGTGGACAACAGAGTGCAGGAAATCTTGGATAAATTGAAGATTGAAATGGCCATTGTTCCAATACTAGTATTCCCAGACTGGAAAAAGGAGTTCCATGTGCATGTCGACACGTCATTTGTCGCAATTGGCATAGTCCTGACACAACCAGGAGAGGGTGTGTTGGACCACCCTATTGCTTTCGGAAGCAGGAAACTATCAACAACAGAAAATAACTACACAATGATAGAAAGAGAAGGCCTTGCTATGGTCTATGCGCTTCAAAAATTTTGACACTATTTGTTGGGTGGACATTTCTAGATGTACACTGACCATTCAACAATGAAATACCTAGTCAACAAGCCAGTGTTGGGGGGGAAGATCTGTAGATGGCTTCTCCTCTTTCAGGAATTTGATTTTGAGGTCATTGTCAAACCTGGTTGATTGAATGTTGGGCCATACCACCTGTCAAGGATAGAAAGTGGTGAAGAACCAACCAAGATGGAAAGTAATTTGCCTGACTCACAATTATATGCAGTCTACATGATGGAAGATCAGAACCATGAGTTTAATGCCATCATTCACTTTTTGAGCACATGATATGCACCAGAAGGAATGTCAACTAACTAGAAGAAAAAATTGGTTGTCAGAGCTACTAATTATACATTGATCATTGGGATCTGTATAAGTTGGGCGTGGATGAAGTATTGCACCTCTATGTCTTTGACTATGAAGGACTCTGGGTTATGAGTGAATCAAATGCTGGTGTTGCAAGAGGACACTACATAGGGAAATAAACTATGCGTAATATATTATAGGTAGGACTATGGCGGCCAACCATACACATGGATACTAAAATTTTCTACAGACCCTGCGATATTTTCCAAAGAATTGGAAAGCCGTCACGACGCAATGAGATGCCACTTGCACCACAAATAACAATTCAAGAATTTGGCAAGAGGACTGATGCATGCTATATTATCACCACAATAGACTATTTAACTAGATGGAATGAAGCCGCTCTTGTTAAAGATTTCACCACTGCGACTGCAGTGGAGTTTTTATTTGAAAACGTAGTAACTAGATTTGGCTGTCTAAAGATTCCTCAAAGTGATCGATTTACACATTTTATTAACAAAGTGATTGCTGAACTTACTACAAAATTCCAGATCCAACATAAGAAGACAACACCCTATCATCCTCAAGAGAATGAAACGGTTGAAGCTTTCAACAAGATTTTGGAGAATGCATTGAACAAGGTATTCAACATGTGCCAAGATGATTGGGATCAGAAAGTTATAGCTGTGCTATGGGAATATCTCACAACTTGCAAGCGACTGATAGCTCACTCCCCATTCAGGTTGGTATATGGACAAGAATTTGTTGTACCAATGGAGTACATTGTGCCAAGCCTACGGATTGATGTGCTGACAGAGATGACTGATGGAGATTTTGTCGAGCAAAGGTTGTCGCAACTCGTTCAAATGGAAGAGGAATTCTTCATCGTAGGATATCATTAGACTGTGGAGAAGCAAAGACAGAAATCATGGAATGATCACCATATCCGGGTTAATCCATTTAAAGTCAGAGGACTTCTATTGCTGTATGATAGTAAGTTTTTCAAACACCCGGGTAAACTAAAGACACATTGGCTTGGGCCATATGTGATTGCACACATCACTGATGTAGGCACAATAAAGTTACTGAAGCTTGATGGAACATATGTCACAGGAATGGTGAATGGAAGTTTCCTGAAGACATACTACAATGGCTATGATAGGCCTGGCTAGGTTCACGTCCCATGAATACATATTTTTTTTTAAAAAGCACAAGAAAAAGAAGAACATGCAAGAAAAGGCAGAAAGCTTATGGAAAGGTGACAATGATAGGTTGTCCACAATCAGGTATTTAAAGAGAGGATATCTAACAAATATTGAGGTGGCTACGACAACTAAGAGCCATAAATTCAACGTGATATGAGGAGGATGGCAACGTTCTTTTTGGTCTTGTCATCCATCCTCGAAATAACTGCCATAAATGTGCTGACAGGTACATCCCAGCGCTCGAGTAAGTAGAGTTAATACAGGAATGTGTCAGCCAAGAAGCCCATGTGATCGATTAGACATCAACCACCGACTGCATGATGACTGAAGGATGTAGATGCACATATAAATACCAGGATTCGCCATCAAGAAATATTTTATGCACACACAGAGAGGGATGAGAGAACCAGAGCAGAGCAATTAAAGAGCCAAAATTATGTCACTCGGTTAGCCAACACCCATGGTAATTGAGATCCCCAGTGACAGTGAGCTATTAGATGCAACCGTTATCTCGAGTTTCCCAATTATTGAAGAAGAAATAGAACCACCATAGGTACAACAACCAGAGAAACAGCTAGAAACTGACCCAATGACAGAAACTAGGAAACCATTTGTCCCTCTAACCGCACGTACACCTCCACCTTCTCCTCGACCTGCGACCACCCCTGTTAATATTCCAACCCTTGGTTTGTGCCCTATGTTGAACCCAACCCAATTACCACCGATTGCAGCTACACAACTGATCATAGAGATGAGACATGGTAGTGAGAAAGAAGCAGGAGGGTTGTCCGGACTGCAAACGTCCAAAAAGTGGAAGGCTACGGTCGTTCCGGACACTGCTGGGAGAAAACCCATGGAAGAAGACCCGCTGGAGGAAGACAACATGAAAAAAGACTCCCCACCATGTAGAGGCCCAGATGTTGAGGATTATGTTGAAAAACTCCCCCACTATGTCCCACCAAGAAGAGCTGACGCGGAGGAAGTGGCACTCCCAAAGAAGTCCAATACAACTTTGGTCACGCCGGGGATTCCTGACAATGTCCCCTTGCTAAAGAGCATAATGCCGAAGCTGGTCAAGTTGAGCTTCGAGGACTTTGAAACATGACAATAGAAAGGGTTAAAAAGAGAGGACTTCATGATCCCTGATCATACCGACTTGACTGGAGCTCAGGTACTTAGACCAATGCAATGGGCTGAAGGAGTTGGTCGCACAAGATTGATGAACCTGCTATTTATGTTGCATTTCAGCCATAGTACACATGTCAACACATATGTGAAACATCTTCTGGTATGTTTCCATTGAGGATGTTTATGTCTTGATTGACCATACCCAGTCGATGTTGACCTTATTTTTGCGATAAAGGGTCTTCCTAAGGAAGGGGGTGACCCCACACTGTATTTGGCCCAAAAAGACACCACCAGGATGAAACAGAAGTATAGGATTCATCACATAGATAGGGGTTTCCTAATTGGCCCCATTAAAGATGTCAGCATGTGGTTTTCCATGTGGCTCCTCTCTTGTAAGCTGCTACACAAGATGAGGCCCAACCAGTGCACTACGGGAACAATTGAGCTTGCATAATTGTGTGCACTGGGCGAGATTTTCAATTGGTCACGATTTTTGTTGAATGAGTGTTGTTCAGGAATAAACACCCTTGTAACCTAGGTTCTGAGGTTACCAATGTACTTCTAAAACTTGTAGATAATCAGATTTAAAGTACAGAAAGGAAATAGGAAGATATGTTGGACTCACCCGATTATCGATGGTTGATCCAAGCTTTGTCTTCTTCCGCTCTGTTTCTTTCCAAATCTTTCAGGGATGCACCTCCTTCACCTGCAAAGAGAAAATTATCCAAGTAAAATCTTATAAATGTATATATAATAGGTTAGATGGACAATATATAGAGTTCTTAATAAAAAATATTCATCAAACATGATACATGAAAGAGACTCAACACAAAGTTGGAAGAAGAATTCTCTTTATTAACAATAGTGAATGAGATAAGTGTACAACCCAATGCCTGAGACAAGGACTCCTCTGCAACCAAAAGACTCTGATTTCTGCTACTCCAAATACTTTTGAAGATGTACCACCAGCATAACTTTGCTCTCCAAGATTGATTGTTAATGCCCTCCCCAGGGCCTCTATTTATACTTTGGGAAATAGAGGAGTTTCGAAGGTTGAGGAGGTTGAGACAGTTGATTTGGTTAGTGATTAAGGCTCAACAAATCTCCATTAATCATGTTTTATTAATTTTAATGTCGAATGGATGTGTACATGACTATTGATACTGGCAACCTGCGTATGATACATGAGTTTCTTTAAGGGAAACCCGCATACAGATCTGTACATGGGTTGCAATGAGCATAGTCACATACAGTACTCATGTTATCAAAGAAAATAGTCACGTATGTACGTGAGTTTCAATGGACATAGTCGTGTATGTCAATCCACACATAGAAAAGTAAAATGGAAAGCTATTTGGAGAGTGAATTCATCTCATGTCATTCCCATCTATAGTGTTTAAGCAACCTTTAATCCAAAAGTATCCTTTTGTGTACCAACATATGAAGTGTCGGCACTCAGACGGAGAAGTGCCATTTGAGTTGATAACAAATTCCCCCTAATGTGTGAGGTTAGAGGGAAGCAATGGCCGAAATACATTATAATTATTATCTTTGGAGAACTCAGAAGTCCAATGGAGCAAAGGTAGTACCTAAAACCAATACATAATAATGTCATATACAAAGTCATATCTAAGGATGCTATGTTCAATATACTGGAACACTAGCTCCTTAACAATATTTGAGTACATCATATAGTACGGGTACTAGACCATGTATGTTACAAAGGTGGAGCAAAGCCACAATATAAAATAATGATGAGTATTTAAAGATCTGGAAGCTAGGTAAATAGGTACAACATAGTCTTGCACAACTTAGTCCATAGATAGGAAACTAAGGTCTTCATAAACAATCCCAGAGAACCAGTACAATCCAAGCCATGTGAATATATGTTATTGAAGTCGAACATGAAGCGGATTCAACAGTTTCTCAATCAACAGGTGATAATTAACAACTGAAGCAAAGGAGTTCAGCCATAATGAAAGTGAATCTTGAGGTACGATCGTCAAAAACTCTAGGTCTTCATCATCAAAAAGTGTTGATGTAGAACCATACTGTGATAAGGAAGGAAATAGATCCTCCAACAGATCACAAGAGTGACTAGGAACTGGGTAAAGGAAGGGAGACACAAGTGATAACAGATACGACAATGATGGGATCAGGATATAGATTAAACATTGAGTTAATTCCTTGAACAGTGAGCACGACACAGAGATGACCCAAGGCAGCTTTTTAACTTTACAGATAGAACAACTAGAATTATCTGTCATGTAGAAGACATGATCAGATTCCCCAGGTAGAACTGACAAGAGGAGGATTAAGAAACTTGAAGTAATAGATGAACTGAAAGTGAACACTGAGACATGAGTATCGGGAAAAACAGAGGGTGCTATGTTCAAGGATGACATGCTGCCACTAACTGAAAACAAAAAGAAAACTTCTTCCTTACCTTCCTTGTTAAATGTTAACGAGTCCATGAAAGTCAACTCAGATCTCCATTTTTTAACAAGCTTGAAGAGAAGAGGGAATAATGCTTGATAGTGTCACTGATTCATGGATTTTATGAGCCTGAACTAGTACATGCTCAATTGGTGTTTTCACATTTAGAGAGTTTGAAAACTCCAAAGAAGACTCTAGGGGGGTCCTTTTTCGTCCAATTTAGTCTCCTGAGGTCGAAAAAGTATAAAACATACCACATAAGAACTCTCTTAACTTCCTAGAAGAAAAGGTGAACCTTTTTCGTACTTAGTCAGGGAGGTCCGAAAAAGGTTAAATTACCACCTACCCAATGCTCCTTCAAGAGAAGCATATAGCTTGAGTTTTACGAGTGTGAAGGAAAGCAAGATCACTCAGAAAGATCCATTTGAGTATGAGAAATGGGGATTACAACAATAAACTCGATGCTTTGTTCCTTAGTGTTTAACGAGCATGAAAAAGACATAAAGTACACTCGAAATCTTTTTCATGTTTAGGTCCAGAGCACGAAAAAGAGAAAACTAAGCTCATACCGGGTGTTCCTTTTCCATAAATTTAGTCCCTCAAGTCCAAAAAAGTGATAAACCTATGCCTAAGGATATTCTTCTCAATTCCGTAGAAAAGAGAGTGATCCTTTCTCGTATTATTCCACATGGTTTGAGAAATAGGTAACCTACCACCAATACAGATGCCCATTCACATATTCTTAATGAGCTTGAATGGACAAGTTAACTCGACAGTCAAGTCTGTTTTTAAGGAGTCAGACCTAGGCCTAAAGAAACTCCATAAGGGTGGGGAGTCCTATAAAGGGATAGCTTGTAAAAAGAGACCAAAATGAGGCTCTGTTTGGCGTGAAAAATAGCTAAAAATATTCCCGTATACCTAATACAGCTGCGGCATGAGTATCGAAATACAACATAGGTTACAAATGAGGATACTCATGAGAGGAAATCCTTATCCATGAAAGAACGATGGTAAATACAAGGATCTAATGATTAACAATACCATAGTCCGTGGTTAAAATGTTGATTTCTAAGTTTAAGGTGGAGTAGGTATAGATGCAAAATGCATGTGTCGTAACAAAAAACCATCCTATATGAGCAAAAAACACCTTGGAAATGATGATAAACCTGTCACAAGGCAAAAATATATGAATTATGAACTATAGGGAAAAACCCACTTGAGAAATAATATTTCTATAAATAGTTCAAAAGCATAAATAAAACTCACCATTTGGATTTTTAGCCATAAAAAACAAGTTTTCACCTCTACCTTCAATTGCTTTGTGTGGACAATCCAGTGGACCAATTCCAAATCCGCAAGTTTCAGGTAAGAATACACCCCAAGCTCTTCAATTTGATCCTAGCAAATTTCAAAATTGAGCCCAAATTTTATATTTTTGAGCGCCCTCAACAAAGGAACGCTGTGTACGTGGGTTCACTATATTGAAACCTTCGTACACGCGTTTTGTACACAGGTTGCCCTGAAGGACAGTCGCGTACAACACACGACATGCCTTACCAGACAGTCGTGTATGATGCGTGAGGTGAACAAGAAGCATATAGGGTCAAAATTTGAAATTTTTACATGAAACTAAAGGTTTGCAATGCTTGTTTTACTAGGTTTGAAGATGGTGCTTGAGTGGAGGGAGTGTGAAAATGAAGATATGGATCAAGAAGCACTCCAATATGCCCCCACCATGAATGTTTTATGTTCAAGTGGGTTGTTAAATTTTTTCTGTACATCACCTATGCGGGCCAATGTCCGCCTCATAGAGTTCATGATAAATTATTGGGATCATGATTTGGGCATGTTTGACCTTCAAGGTGAGTCCTTGGAGATTTCTTTGGAGGATATCTATTTCATTGTCGGTCTATCACGATGGGGGGCTTCGGTAAACTTGGAAGGAATCGGTAGAGGCGGTGACCCTCTAAGTGTCCAGAACTACATTGACATATACTGCGCACCAGGCACACAAAAGAGAGGGAGTTGCATCCCTATTGTACACATACCTGATCTTCCTCTACGGGTATTGACAAGTACCATAGTGAGGGTTGCGGGATCATCTTCTCTTCACCTTGCTACACTGAACCAAATGAGACTAGTAGTGGATTGTATGTAGGGGGGCCTATATGATTGGTGCTCGAGAGTGATCCAGATTATGAAGAAACAACTCTCTGACTGCAAGAGAGGAAGGACAAATAATTTTGGATATTCTAGCATACTAGTATCCTTCTTATTTGAGAGAGTGTCAAGATTCAGCCCTGTAGTACCCTTACTAGTTCGTTCTCCTTGTCAACCTAGGCTGAGTAAATGGGGAGATATCTTCCTCCACTAGGGAGGTTGTTAGAAGAACAGGACCGCAGAGTAATAACAATTATACAGTTAAATCAATAAACAAGATGCAAAAGCACATTAAACATTACAGAGAGACACAGATATAACGTGGTTCACCCAAACGATGGGCTACGTCCACAAACAAATTTGCCAGTCCTTTTATTGCAGTCCAGAAAGGTGAAGGGATACACCCTGCAGCAAAACCGCTACACTTCCTCTTCATGCTCTCACAGTCTCTCTTCCAGTACCATACAATAATCACATCCAATACAATTACAATGGAGCCTCCTCAACCCTTATAAAGGCTTAATCACATGCAATACCATGGGACAATACCATGGGCTACAACAAACCATGTGCTAGACCTAACCACCTTTGACTCAATCCTGAGTCAAGGTTAACACATGCAATACCATGGGACAATACCATGGGATACAACAAAACATGTGCCCAAACCATGTGCTAGACCTAACCACCTTTGACTCGATCTCAAGTGAAGGTTAACCCTAACAATCCCCCCTTTAAAATTGACTTGGAGTAATCACCAACTCCCCTCAAGTATTTACTGAGGAATCTTACATACACCCCCCTATCACCTAGGTCTATCTTCTGAATTTACCGGTGAGTTACCAGGGGTATGCATGCCTTACCAGGTCTTACAGCCATATGCCCATTTACATGCAAACCGCTCCATTACATTTTTATGTGCCTTCATGGTGACTAATCATAGCAACTCTACCACTGCTGCACTTGTTGGACCTTGGACTTGGCAAATTTCTTCTTTATTTCCCTGCAACTGATCTTTGTACATGACCTTTTCATTGAATACTACATCTCTACTCCTAATGATTTTGTGATTTTTAAGATCCCATAAGCGATAACCAAAATCATCAACCCCGTATCCAATAAAGGTACATTTCTTGGATTTAGCCTCAAAATTTGTTCTATCATATTTATCAATATGGACAAATGCTTCACAACCAAAAGTTCTCAGAAATGAGTATTTTACCTGTTTACCTGTCCATGCCTCCTCTGTAATTCCACCATCCAAAGCGCTTGAAGGCCCTCTGTTTATTAAATAAACAGCAGTGTTTACAGCATCATCCCAAAACTGTAAGGGCAACCCTGCATGCAATCTCATACACCTTGCACGCTCCATGATCGTTCTGTTCATCCTTTCTGACACACCATTTTCTTGGGGTGTTCCAGGGACTGTCTTCTCTCTGCGAATCCCATTGTGAGAACAGTAACTGTCAAACTCCTTGCCGCAGTACTCGCCTCCATTATCAGATCTAAGACATTTCAACCTTTTTCCTGTCTCATTCTTAGCCAAAGCTTTCCACTTCTTAAAAGTATCAAACACATCATATTTCTATCTAATGCAATAAACCCAAGTTTTTCTAGTTTCATCATCAATAAAAGTAACATAATAACAAGAGCCACCAAGAGATTGTACCTGATCTGGTCCCCATACATTTGTATGGACAAGCTCTAACTTTTCACTCTTCTTTTGTTTCCCAACCCTGAGAAATCTAACTCTCTTCTATTTTCCATAAACACAGTTCTCACAAAATTCCAAACTTACCTGCTTTAGATCTAGAAGCAGTTTCCTTGAGTGGAGAATCTACATCCCCTTCTCACTCATGTGGCCAAGCCTATGATGCCACAACGCTGCACCTGTTTCTGTGGAAGCTACAGAAATAGAATAATCAGTGTTATGAGGACATAAATATAAGGTACCTATCCTATTTCCTTTTGCAATTACCATTGATCCTTTAGTGACCTTCCACCACGTTTCTCCAAATGTAGACAAACAGCCGCCATCTCCCAACTGCCCTGTTGAGATCAGATTTCTTTTCATAGCAGGAATGTGCCTTACATCCTTTAGCAACCAGTCATTTCCATTATTTAGTTTAATCCGTACCTTACCCTTTCCAACAATTTTACATGGTTCATCATCCCCCAATAACACATGCCCAAAATCACCTTGAACATAATCATAAAATAATTTCCTATGGGGTGTCGCATGACATGAAGCCCCTGAATCTACTACCCAGTAATCACTAGTATTATCTAATACAAGAATCAAAGCATCTGGTAACACATCGCCTGCTACATTTTCTTCCTAGGTAGTCTCTTGCTACCTCTCACCTTTCTTCTTTGGTGCTTTGCAGCCTTTCTTTAGATGTCCTTTCTTACCGTAGTTCCAGCATTCTATTTTTCCGAATCTGGACTTGGATCTTCCCTTTTTAGACTTGCCGTGATTTCCTAGGCTCCTTCCTCTCTCTTTTTGTCTCCCTCTGCTCTCCATGGTCAACGCATTACCTGATGTCTCACTTGTGATTTTCCTTCACATTTCCTCGCTAAGAATAACACTAACAACATCATCAAACTTAAGAGTGCTTGAACTAGGGACAGAGTTACTTACAGCCATGACCAAGCTATTCCAGCTTTCTGGCAATGAGCATAAGATTAGAAGAGCCCTAACCTCATCATCAAAGTTTAATTTTACAGAACTTAACTGACTGGTAAGTGTATTAAACTCATTTAAATGGTCAGCAGCAGATCCACTTTTCGACATCTTCATATTAAATAAACGCTTCATTAAAAATACCTTGTTAGAAGCCGAGGGTTTTTTGTAGAGCTTACTCAATGCGCTCATCACACCCTCTGTTGTTATTTCTTTCGAAATATTGAAGGCCACTGGCGAAGCCAGGAACAGCCGTATTGTTCCTAGTGCATTTCTATCAAGAACCTCCCATTCTTCATCCTTCATAGGTGCTGGCTGTTTTGCTTTTCTGCCCAACGACAGGTACAGATAGTCCTCCATTTGCATCTTCCATAACTAATAGTTTTGGCCGTTAAATTTATCGACCCTAAACTTTCCTTCTTCCGCCATTTCTCCCACTCAAACCAGGAACCCTTCTTTCCTGTGAGTTTACAAACCAAATAGACCTTTTGGCTTTGATACCAATTTTTAGAAGAACAGGACCGTAGAGCAATAACAATTATACAGTTAAATCAATAAACAAGATGCAAAAGCACATTAAACATTACAAAGAGACACAGATATAACATGGTTCACCCAAACGATGGGCTACGTCCACAAACAAATTTTCCAGTCCTTTTATTGCAGTCCAGAAAGGTGAAGGGATACACCCTGCAGCAAAAATGCTGCACTTCCTCTTCACGCTTTCATAGTCTCTCTTCCAGTACCATACAATACTCACATCCAGTACAATTACAATGGAGCCTCCTCAACCCTTATAAAGGCTTAATCACATGCAATACCATGGGACAATACCATGTGCTAGACCTAACCACCTTTGACTCAATCCCGAGTCAAGGCTAACACATGCAATACCATGGGACAATACCATGGGCTACAACAAACCATGTGCCCAAACCATGTGCTAGACCTAACCACCTTTGACTCGATCTCAAGTCAAGGTTAACCCTAACAGAGGTGGTGGCTCAGTGTAGAGTGTATATGATGATGACTTCTACTTTTGGTGGGAGCGACAGTTGCCAACACTAGAGCAGTTTCCATATGTTGGAATGGATTTTCATGGTGATTCAGACCTTGTCCTCCCTTCAAGAGGAGCGTGGGGAGAGCTAGCTAATTTTTTATTTTCAAATTTTAATATTTTTATGAATTTTAAAATATAGAGATATATACATATGTATAAGAGTTCTAATCCTATAAACATGTCAAAATGTAGATATTGGACCAGTTGGCCCTTAAGGGCATCCATGCATGTATGTGCATCCTGTCCTGGGAGAGGACCAGGGGCTGATTAGGGTTCTTGAGGGGAAGCTGGCTAGGCTTACCTAGAGAGTACCCACCTTACGGATTGAGCATATCCTAGCCATCATGCAAGAGTTTGTCACTTGGAGTACTAGCTGTTTGGATACACCTTTTGAGGTGGTTAGATAGAGTAGTATTGGTATACATAGATGATGTTGAGGCTGCTAAAGTTGAAGAGGCTGAAGAAGCTAGAGTATAGGGAGACCGGAGGGACGAGGGCGGTCCAGCTTAGATCTAGTGTATTTGATGCACTTTGATCCATATTTTGTATTTTTTTTGTATATTATGTAGTTATGACTGGATCTGAGGATCATAGACTTGACCTATCTATGGAAAGATATTCATATATATATATATATATATATATTGTCGGTTTATTTACAAATATTTTTTATGTGTATGCTGTATACTTTTATGGAAAATGTGTTGAATGCCAATCCAAGATGTAATTATCATATGCATTAGTTAATGAATTTTGATTCCTTGGAATATGATTGAATGTAATGAACTCAAAATGTCTTTCCAATAACCTAACTTTCATAAACTGGTGTAATAGAATAGGGTTCTACACCTGATAAGCCCAATTGAGCTGGGAAACAACCAGTTGAGATTTCAATCGAACTTCCAGCTGGGTGATACCACATGACAAAGCGTCCCATAGAAGCTCAATTACAACCCTATACTCAGCGACATTATTAGAAGGAGTACCTAAGCAAGTGCCTCCTAAGGAAACTAACTGTCCCGAGGGAGAATAAATGACCCATGCAGTTGAAGCTAGATTACATGACTGGCGCCATCAGCGAAACCTACAAACCTCTCGAAAGACATATGAAACAACCAGCAGATGGTATAAAAAATAGAAACCAACGAAATAGTGTACATAAAAAATACATACAATAAAATACAAGAAAAAGTGCTAAGCTTAAGCATAGTACTTTTTCAGGTAGAGCCCATTTCTAGGCTCAGGCAGCTTATTCCCATCAAAATCAATCAATTCATATGTGCCTTTCTTTAATACTTTCAACACGATATAAGGTCCTAACCACATAGACCTAAACATTCCTATCCCCATGGGTTCTTTGTCTTGGTCCCAGAGAAAAACAAGTTATCCCTCAGAGAAAATTTGAGGCTTGACCGATTTATCATATTGGCTTTTCACCCTATTTTTATGAGCTTGAATTGCTATCAGCGCATCTCTACATTGTTAATCAAGGTGTTCTAAATGTAATAGACATTCTTCAATCTCTGTCGTATCTGGTAACACATGAATAGAAATTTTAAAAGATGGGATTTCACATTCAATCGGGCTAACGGCTTCCACTCCATGGACGAGTTGGAAGGGGGAGAAACTCGTAGCAGTTTTTACATTAGTTTGATATGCCCAAAGAGTAGGGTATAGCATGAGATGCCAATTTGAACGGGATGCATTAATAGTACATTTAAGGATAGTTTTCGAATTTTTATTAACAGCCTCAACTTGACCATTAGCTTGAGGATAGAAAGAGGATGAATGTTCTTGTCTGAATCCTAGCATAGTGGTCAGTTTCGTCATCATGCTATTTTGAAAATGACTTCCATGGTTAGTGACAATCACCTTGGGTATACCAAACCGTGCTATAATTTGATTGAACACGAAAAAAGTTGTAGTTTCCCCATTGGCTTTAAAGGTGGCCATTTCCTCTACCCATTTCTTAAAATAGTCCACAGCGACAATGATATATTTGTGCCCCCCAGCTGAGGCTGGGTTACACGTCATGTAATTAATCCCCCACTTCATGAAGGGGCCCACCGAGACAATAGGAAATAATAGAGTGGGATGTGACCGCATCTTCCTGGTGTAAAGCTGACAAGGATGACAATGCTTCAGGGCTTCCACACAATCCTTAAAGATCATGGGCCAGAAATAACCGACACGTAGTATTTTCTGGGCCATTTCTAACCCAGATAAATGACCCCCACAGGCTCCACTGTGGACGTCATTCAGGATAATCTCCACTTCCTTGTGGGTCAAACATCGATGCAAAATGGAATCTATCCCTCTACGATATAGAGTATCTCCTATGATGAGGTAGTTCTTTGCATGAAGGCATAGTTTACGTCGTTCTTCCCTCGAGAAAGCTGCAAGATACTTCAAAGTTTAGAGATAGATAAGTATATCTCCATAACAGGGATCAGAGGTGGAAATAAAAAAGATTTGCTCATCTGGGAATGAGTCTTCTTCAATAGCTACATCTTCTTCCGTTGGAAATTCTACTATAAGCTCAACAAAAACTAAATATTTTTTAGATTTAGCGGACTGCAAATCCAAGTCAAACTCTTGGAGAATGACTATCCATTTGTTCAATTTGCCTCCAACAATCCGTCGGGACAAAACATATTGAAAAGGATTAACATCCGCCACTACTATTGTAGTCCTTAGTAGAATGTAGTGACGTAACCTCTAAACAACATAAACAGCTGCTAAAGCCAACTTTTCGATGTGGGAGTACCTTAGTTCAGGTCCGGCTAAAGCATGGCTAAGATAGTAAACGACATGCTCTTGGAGCCTATCGTCCTCTTGGACTAGGAATACCCCTATGGTTGACTCAGATGCATCCAAATACAATATAAAATCCCTAGAGTAATCTGGTAGACACAGTAAAGAAGCTGACAACAAAGATTTTTTCAATGCCTTGAAAGCGAGTTGTGCAGTTTCATCCCATACAAATGGGGTGTCCTGTTTTAGTAGGCGCATGAAACCCTTGGTAATATTGTCATAGTTTACAATGAAACGTCAAATAAAATTAGACTTTCCCTGCAGGCTCTAAAGTTTCCTGATAGAACGAGGAGGAGGTAGATTTACAATGGCCTCTACTTTTAACGGATCCACCTGAATGCCTCTATTAGAAACAATGAACCCGAGCAGTCTCCCTGACTCGACACAGAACACACACTTATGGGGATCCAAGCGGATTTTATAGTATATGCATCATTCAAATATCAACCGTAAGTGATCTGGATGGTTAATCCTCTTATGTGAATGTGCAGGCAGATCATCAAGGTAAGGTTCGACAATGGCTTTGATATCATGGAAGGAAAAATTCATTGCCCGCTGAAAGGTTTCACCTGCATTTTTCAATCTAAAGGGAATTTTTTTGTATGCGAAGGTACCCCAAGGACAAATGAAAGAAGTTTTATGTTGGTCTTCCAGTTTTACTTGAATTTGATTATATCCAGAGAAGCCATCCATAAACAAAAAAAATTCACTTCCCACGCAAGCATCAATAATTTGGTCTATAAATGGCGTGGGATAGTTGTCCTTAGGACAGGATTTATTCAAATCTCTGAAGTCAGTATAGACGCATATGGTCCCCTTCTTCTTATCAATAGGAATAGGGTTGGATACCCACTCCGTCAGAGCTATGGGATAAATAAAACCAGCTTTCAGCAGTTTTTCCACTTCAGCCTTCACTGCCACCACTTTACATGGGTTAAAAGGTCTCAAATTTTTTTGAACAGGTTTAGCATCAGGGTATGTTCGGATATCGTGATCTACTATAGATGGATCAATGCCTGGCATCTCCTCATATGACCAGGAAAAAACGCATAGAATTCCTTAAACAGGACGGTATAAATGGAAATCTCCTTAGGAGAGAAGTTTGCACGAATATGTATATTTTCCACAACGTCAATATTTATAGAGATGTTGATAGGAATGGTAGCAGAAATATTTTCCATATTCCTCTCAGCAAAAATTCCTTCCCTGGGTAAAGGATTAATGGGTGTATCAACATCATCTGTCAGCCTCACATGAAACTCTTGATTCTCTATCCTGCTTAGTTCTAGAATAAAATAGGATCGATGATGAAGATATTCATAGATATTATCTCCTCCTCACATGGCTTCGAGAATGGCTTCATCAGAAGGTAAAACCATATCTAAACAATCCGTCGAATGCAAAGATTTTTCTACCTAAGCAGGTAGATAGACTTCTTCCAGTTCCTCCGAGACTGTGAGGGGGACTGGAACGGAATCAACAGTGGTTTGGGTGATATTTTGATAAGCCACTTCCACTACCGATAGGGGCACTTCAGGTTGATGATGGGTAGGGAGGACCCAAGGATCATTCCTATCGACAACCGTAGCAATGGACTTTCCCACACTAGTAGAACCTATATAATTAATAGGAGCTGGAAGATTGAATGTGCCCATCAACAACTGCCCTTCCAATGGTATTTCCACCATGGATGACATCTATTGATAAGGCTACATGGTAAGGTAGGCGAATTTTGACATCAGACAAGTGAAATTTCGCCATGAGACTCGATGAGTCCATACTGCCTAAAGCTGCTAAGAGTGCATCCCGCTAGGCAGGACAACTCTATAACACCTATAAAGCTGACATTGCACAAGGTGTCTGGGTTAATTCTTCAACCATAGAGTAGTTGGTTGCAGCCCTAGCATTAGGATTATGCAAGGTATTCTTAAATACACCTTTCGGTATCTTAGGCATAGTTTTAGCAGGTTTCTCGATCATGAGAGGGTTAGAAGTTTCACCTATAGACTTACCCTTCTCAGAGGTATCTTTCTCATAGTTCTTATTTTTGGTCTGTAGCAAATTTGAAGATCGAACCATGTTGATATAGTTGGGGTGAAGGGCATTTTGGGTGCCCCCTATTGCATTTGAAGCTGAAGCAAAATTCTTCCCTTAGGGAAATGGATCCTTCAGGACATCCGGTTGTTGAGTTTTTAACAGCTTCTGGGCTTGTTCCATAAGGGGACAAATATGGGTGAGGTGATCCTCATGGCACAACTTACATGGGAATTTCACCTTTTTCTTTTCTTTCTTGCCCCCGTCAACACTATTTGTGGGTTTCTACTTGTTTTGATTTCCCTCCCCTTTCTTTCCTCTCTTATTCTTCCCACCAAGCTGCTGATTTCCCTTCTGAGAGGTCTGTGGAAAAAAATTTGCATTTTGGGGTGAGGGGGAAGCCTTTACTACCTCCATTGTAGAATGTTTAACGAATAGCTGATGAGGCTATTTGGCCAAAGATTCTACAGTGGGAGAATTAACGGACCCAACCACACCATCGGCATGGAGTCCAGGCTTAGGCTTCTCTGCATCATGAGTTGGCCTCGATGCCTCAAGGATAATCTCATATAAGATCCCATATTGAGAGTAGATCAAATCCAATTGCTGGGCCCTGAGGATAGCTTCTTCCTCATTCGTCACTCTTGAAGTAGATACGTCCTTAGATATATAAAGCAACAATGATTTGAGGAACCATTCTAATAAAAACTCAGGAGGAATAGTGGCTTTAATAAAGCTCTTCCACCTCCTCCACTCTTGGATGTGATCCGAGATGTGGGTAGCCTTGTTCTACCGAAAGGTAGATAACAAGTCTATTCTGAAATCGTATTGGACCGGAAGCTGAAATTGGCTAAGGAATGCATTAGTCAAGTCCGAAAAACTACTGAATGCAGCAGAAGGCAACTCAATGTACCATTTTGCTGCATTACTCATCAAGGTTCTTTGGAACAACCTCAACCTAACTGAATCTTCATTTAGTGAATTAGAAGAACACCATAAATGAAAAGTGGTGGCATGATCCCCAGGATCTTCACCAACTTTGCCTTCAAATTTTGGGATGTCCGAGGGAAATTTGGTGGGGACAGGTGGCCAGGAGGGATCATACCTCACCGGGTCATTCATCAATTTAGACAAATCTGGAAAGTTTAATGTTTCCAAGAACGGAAGCTTAGGTTGAATCGGAGCACTAAAAGTGCTAGAATGGGGATTAGAGGGACTTTCCCCCAAATTCCCATAAGTGATGGTGGGGTGTTAGACCAAAATACTATCACCATCATGTGATAAGACATTTGACATACCTACTTGCCCTGAATACCAGCTTCTTGAGTGGAAAATAAATGGTTTTTCATAAATCTGTCATACAAATTCCTAGCACCGCGCATGCCCCTTTATCCAGAAGCGATACCCCTGGTCGCACTACCTTTCATCGGTTGTCCACAAGTGGTGCCACCACCCATTTCCCTTGGTCCATAGGTGGTTATTACCAGAACTGCTCTGTCATAGAAGGAGAAGCATGGTACCCTAGGTAAAAACGGAAACAGAGAATTTTCTTGAGGCTTCTAGATGATAAGCCTCGTGTATTGCCTTATCCCTACTGTTGTGGGTTGGTTGAGCTCGATATTCCTCATCCTAGGATCTTAGAGACCACCTCAGCCACTAATTTCTCAACCATCTCTATCCATTAAAGCCCTATAAATATGAGCTCATAGCCATGGTTGAGGGGAGAACATTGAAGGTGTTGTTATGCTGTTGGATTGATTCTTGGCCCAAGATTATTTGGAGAGAGCATAGAGAGCTAGAGTCGGTACATATTCTAGTTGCTTTGATTCGTTTCGTGTTGATATTTTTTGCAGGTACATAGGTGAACTATAAAATCCTTGTATTCCAAATATCTACAACATATAGGGAGAGTCCTCAACCTGTGTCCTCTATTTGTTCTGGATTTGAACCATTCAGACCAGTGGAACACCTTGCTGTCTGCGGGAGGTGAAATATTCTATCTAACAAATATGGCGACTTCGCTGGGGAATGAAGTTGTGTATCAGTTGTTCTAATCTTCCTCAGTATGCAACTCTTGTATGAATCCAGGCTCCTTTTTCAACTCTCTTCAGTCAGATCTACTCTCTGATTGACTCCGTTTGGGTTTGAAACCTCTAGATTTGTTCAGATCTGAGTCATTTCGGTCTTTTATGCTCTGTTTCCACATTCAATTCAACAGTATTTGCCATGATCTGGTATTTTTCTGATTTGATCTATCATTCCCTTTGTGTTTTGGATTTTTACAAGGAAGTGCACATGTTCTATTGGCAAGGAGTGGTGCCACCGCCTGAGTCTAGTTAGCAATACGCAGTGCCACCTCCTGAATCCAGTGAGAAAGAAGCAGTTCTGCCTCAAAACTGCATGTCAACATCTTCATCTACGCGATGCCAGGTAGGCCCTGTTCCATGACTTTGTATTTTGATTTTTGTGTGTTTTTGGCTTACTTTTTGATGAAAATGAAGTGTATTTTGATTTTTGTGTGTTTTTGGCTTACTTTTTGATGAAAATGAATTGTGTATTCTGTAGTCACTTTGATTGTTGTATTCTTTCTGCATTCAAAGAGAGTTTGTGTTTCTTGCATTAGGTTTTGTGTTCTTTTCTTTACTTGAAACCTCTTGCCCTTTTTTGTAGATATTATTCATTGGAATTGGAAAATATACATTTCATTTTCATGTGTAGGCTTTGGTTTGTTTTGGACTTGGAATGCATGAGTGATCCATGTTGTTTCAAGTCTTTCTTTGCTTGGGTGATTCTTGTTTCCTTCTGCATGCTGATTTTTCAGTGCTTGGTAGGAAAGATTGGTTCTTCGTTTCCTTGTATGTTTCAAAGAGAAGCTTTAGTTTTCTCTCTCTTTTGCTTTATTCGCAAGCTTGTTGAATGATTTTCTTCTTGTTTAGTGCATGATTGTTTGAAATTCTAGATCTTACTTTCATTGAGAAGAAATATATGTTTTCAGCTTTGCGTGCATTAGAGTTAGATTTGTTTGGAAACGTTAGTGAAGTCATCTTTCCATTAAGTTTTTATGCATCTTTTTCAAGCATGAAAAGATAGGAAACATTTTTGGTTTATTTATGTTAAATGTTCTCTAGATATATTTTTTATTTACTTTGAAGATTGTTGGGGTGCATTGATATTTCCCTTTTCGTTTGAAAAGATAGAATTGCATTTGCATTTGGGTGTGCATTTTTGGGAAGAAAATTAAATCTCTCTCTCTCTCTTAGGTAGAATTTCATTGAAGAGGAAAAATTGCATTGTCATATAGATCAGTGTGCATCTTCTTTAATTCAAGTTTTCACTCCATGGTTCCACCTAAACGCACAAGATAAAATTAATGGTAGTACTAGGCTAAAATTTACATAGCAATTTGAGTGATAAGTTAGAGATGTGTTTGGGTGTCGTTAAGTGTAGGAGCTTTCATTACTTGTATGCATTACATCCCAAGACTCATGCAGTTTTTCCACGTATCATCGGTTTATTGAACGACCTTTCACATACCCTTGAGGTATATAGAAAGATACTTCACGTACTCGATTGTATATCGGAAGGCCCCTTGTGTACGGTTATTCATTAGATAGCACTACTACCGATTTGGGCTCCCTCGTACCTTGCGTATATCGGGAGACCCTTTTAGGAATCCTCAAACCATCTGAGCTATCCTTTTGGCCTATCCTATGAGATTCCTGAATCTTATCTAGTCTTTTCACATGTTTGCTTGTTTGTTTTAGTTTGAGTAGTACTTGCTTGTGCGTGGTAGTTAGGGGGTTATTAGAGAGTTTAGAGATGGAATCCTCATCTAGGACTACCACTCAAGAGGTCCCTTTCCAAGGTGTACCTTTTGTATTCCCTCCAAGTGAAGGTATTGGTCCTCCATTTATTGCAACTCTAAATCTTCCTGGATTAACTATAGGATTGCCGGTCTAGCTATTTAATCTTGTAATTCCTGTTACACCTAATGTCTCAAATGTCACCTCTCCTTCGAGAGAGGATCGACCTCAACCTAATCCTTCTCCTTCTTCTCCAGTTGTGGCTTCATCCCTTTCTTCTTCTTCGCTTGACCAAATCTCTATAGTTAGTAGTCATGTGGGTAAGAAGAAGAAGAAAGGGAAGGGTAAGAAGAAGAAGGATAAGAAAGAGAAAAAGTAGCAACCATCTTCTCTTGATGGTGCTCATTCTAAGAGAACACCTGGAAAACCCAAGTTCCCTTGTAAGATTTGCAAGGGGGACCACCTTCTTAAGCAGTGTCCCGGTATCTCCTGTGTACAAGAAGAGTGTTCGAAAAGGTCCAAACCATCTATGTCATCAACCCTTGATCATCATTTTGATGAAACTCCCTCAACCAGTGACCCATTAGTAAAAGGTCATAAGGGTAAATTCTTGTATCCTTGTTTGATATGCAAGGCTATGCATCGTACTTTTCTTTTTCCAAGTATGGATGAAGCTTCACGTTGGTTATAAAATATTACTGATCATCAACAGGTGATTCCAACAAATGATCGTAAGTTATCCCTCGATCCCCCACTAGTTGACCAAGTGGTCAATTCAGATTTATCTGTGGTTGATCCCACTCTTCCTTTGGAGAGTGAAGTTAAAGTGGTCGAGTCGGTGTCATTTCCACTTGATCCCACTCTTTCATCAGAGAGTGTTAATACTGAAGTAGTCTCTTTGACCAAATCTTCGTCTTGTTCTTCTCTTCCAGTAGAGAATGAACTGAAACTTGCCAAATATTTTATGCTTCGTTCTGATTGTTCTCGACAAGAGGAAATTTTGTTTTTTTTGATAGAACCCTCTCTGAGTAGTGAGGTTATTTCCTTTGACTGGAGTAACCTAACAGAGTCTCATATTCATTCGAGTGTTCCTTTCCAAATAGTTGTGAATGTTACTACTAGGCAGATACTTCGTACTATTATTGATGAAGGGGCTTCTGTTAGTATTCTATCCTCAATTGCTTGGCAAGCTTTAGGTTCTCCTCATCTTGTGCCAGCTATCGATCAGATGCTGGCTTTTAATTGCAGGCCTACTGCACCTTTAGGGGTCCTTCCTCACTTGCCTATTACATTAGGAGGGAAAACTATCTGTATTGATGTTATGGTAGTCCAAGGTCCTTTAGATTTCAATCTGCTCCTTGGACGTGATTATGTCTATGCCATGAAGGCTGTTGTGTCCACACTCTTTAGAGTTATACATTTTCCCCATGATGGGAATATGATGACCATTGATCATCTTTCCTTTGTTACACCTGACCATCGCATTACTCCTAATAATCAGACTACCCTGAATGTGCCGCATGTTCTTATGGTTCCTTCCCCTTCTTCTAGTTAACTTATTCCCATCATAGGTAAAATGGGGGGCATGGCTCTAGTCTCTGGACTTCATACTGGAGTTAAGCTGTTAGTTTTTTATGAAATGGGGGCAACCTACCAACCTCTGGATATCATGTTGGGTAGGAGCAGGTTTTAGAGCATAGTTTACCCTATGGTTTAAAGCTCGTTAAAAAATAAAACCACTCCTTAAGCATAGTTTATGATTTTGGTTTCAATCTTGCATAAAAATGAAACCATGTCTAGAGCATAGTTTACCCTGTGGTTTCAAGCTTGTTAAAAAATAAAACCACTTCTCAAGCATAGTTTACACTTTTGGTTTCAAGCTTGCATAAAAATGAAACCATGTCTAGAGCATAGTTTACTTTTGGTTTCAAGCTCGTTAAAAAATAAAACCACTCCTTCAGCATAGTTTACGCTTTTGGTTTCAATCTTGCATAAAAATGAAACCATGTGTTGAGAAAAGTTCCCATTCTATGTCAAGCTTGTTAAAAAATGAAATAGCACCTGACCATCATGTCAGGTTCTGACCATCATGTCAGTTTTCCCTGAGCAAAGTTCCCATTCTATGTCAAGCTCTTTAAAAAATGAAATGGGTTTCCTTAAGCATAGTTTAACTTTTGGTTTCAAGCTTGCATAAAAATGAAACCATGTTCCAAGCATAGTTACCTTCTGTTTCAAGCTTGTGTAAAAATGAAACAGATCCCCTTCCCTTGAGTCGAGTCTTCACTTTAGTGTTAGAACTTGAGCCTTCTTTTCACATGCCTGATTATTGTTCTTCCTACCCCCCTGGTGAACATTTTCACATTAGTAACCAGGTTTTTAGTTTGGGTATGGAAGAAGAATCGTCAGATGAAACGAAACTTGGGGGCATGTCAAGCCACTAGAAACCATGCTAGGGGTTAGATTCGCTAGAAATCATGCTGGGGGAAAGATTCCAACCTCTGTATATCATGTTAATTGGATTTTTCAAGCATAGTTTACCCATTGGTTTCAATCCTGCATAAAAATGAAACCAATCCCTGAGCATTCTTTCAACTAATATTCAAGCTCGTTAAAAATAGTAAGATGGGGTTGAGCTTACTTTTCATTTTTCGTTCTTTGGTTAAAACATGAAAAGTGGTTTGAGATTAGTTTATTAATTTTTTGTGCTCTGGAATCAAACATGAAAACGGCTAATGGATTTCTCTTTAAACTCTTTTTAAGCTCCCTAAATACGAAAAGATTGTCGAGCGATCTTGTCTTCTTCATGCTCGTTAAAGTATTTGAAGAGTCATCCGTCCGACAGTAGGTTATCTCTTTCTCGGTTCGGATAGGACTATTTACGAGAAAGGAACACTTCAGCCAATCATGACTGAAATAGTTCTCTAAGGTATGATTTTACACTTTTTTGGGCCTTAGAGACTAAATCATACGAAAAAGGACCCCCATGGAGTTTTCTTTTGTATTCATTCAAACTCTCTAAACATGAACGATACCGAGTTTTCTTTCAGTGGACTCGTTAAATTAAACATTGACAGACCCATTTTGGGAACGAACCCCTCCTCTCTTAGGTTTGTAAAACATATGAGATTGGACTTGTCTTCCGACAAGCTATATCGAGTGTTTGTTACCCTCTTTGAACTCGTAAAATCGAAAAGAGGCACTCATAGATCATGATGGGGAAAATGGGAAGGGAATCATTTTGTAAATAATGGCAGTTGTTTGTCATTACCTTTGAACATGGCACTTGTCTGCACAATCATGTCAATCAATTGGGTATTCAGCTGATCTCCATGACAATCCACTTTCATGAGTCATGTCAATCCTTTGAGTCTTTCAAAAGAATGCATTGTCCACTGTCGCATTGTGTATCTATCATGTTTAGTCATGCTGCCAAGTCATTTTGTTGTACCGCCCGATGTTCAAAGGAGATTTGAAGAAGTTTTACCTCTGCAGTCTACACAGTCTTTGTATCAGTATCTTTGAGTCATTCATATGGTTACTACATTCACATCATTCTAGAACTATGTTTCAAGTTTCGTGTCGTTGATGTGGGACTCAACATGGCCCTCCTTCGATGAGACTATTCCCGTCGACGTCAGCTCATCATCTGGGAAATAGTCTTAGAAACAATATTTAGTACCTTGAGATCTATATTCCTTAATGGAATATTCTCTCGCTCTCAACATAGGTTCACATCATTGACCTTTGATCGATAGAATCGACTAGGTGTTTGACATCACGACATCTATTCGCGCTCAGTAGATTGTACTAGGGTACCTTGGGAATCATTGACATTAATGGTGATCTCCCTCACACTTGTTAATGGTTCACATCATTGGTCGGTAATCAAGTGGTTTCTACCATGTTTGACTTTAGATCATTGTAATCACATGGATAGAATCATACCTTGTGCAAGACAAGAGAAATACCTTGGGCATTTGTTTAAAAGCGCTCATTGCGTTTTCCCCAGGTTGCGATGGAGTTTTGTATATCTAGCATGGATCCACATTTGTATGGTCATGGCTATGCTCAAATTTGCATCTGTATGACATAGATCTACATTGTATGTCTAGTAGCTATGTCCAAGTTTGAGTCCTCTATCACATGGATATATGCTATATTCTAGTAGCCATGCTTGTCTATTCCACTCATGGATCTGCCTTGTATTGGCCTGCAGCTATGAGTTTGGTTACTTGTGTCTATGAGTCAACATATTGATGTACTACAGATGCCTACTTGACTGCATACTTCGATCGAGCTGGAATTTTCATCTCCTGGAGACGACTTGTTCTCAAATCTCTTGTTTATCGTATCACTCTAAGACTC
The DNA here is from genome assembly GCA_001517045.1 of Pseudotsuga menziesii. Taxonomy (NCBI): domain Eukaryota; kingdom Viridiplantae; phylum Streptophyta; class Pinopsida; order Pinales; family Pinaceae; genus Pseudotsuga; species Pseudotsuga menziesii. The sequence continues at coordinate 58,798 of LPNX010635148.1, forward strand.
ATGCTTTGGGGGGCATCTTGTTATACCAAAATCTTGTCACCATCATGTGATAAGACATCTGACATACCTACTTTCCTTGAATCCCAACTTTTGGAGTGGAAACTAAATGGTTTTTCATCAATCTGTCGTACAAATTCCTAGCACCGTGCATGCCCCTTTATCCAGGAGCGATACCCCTTCTTGCACTGCCTTTCATCGGTTGTCCACAAGCGGTGCCACCGCCCATTTCCCTTGGTCCATAGGCAGTTATTGCCAGAACCACTCTGTCATAGAAGGAAAAGCACGATACCCTAGGTAAAAAGGGAAAAAGAGAAGTTTCCCAACGCTTCTAGATGATAAGCCTCATGTACTGCCTTATCCCTACTATTGTGGGTTGGTTGAGCTTGAGATCCCTCATCCTAGGATCATAGAGGCCAGCTCACCCACTAATTTCTCAACCATCTCTATCAATTAAATCCCTATAAATATGAGCCCATAGCCATGGTTGAGGGGAGAACATTGAAGGTATTGTTATGCTGTTGGATTGATTCTTGGCCCAAGATCATTTGGAGAGAGCATAGAGACCTAGAGTCGAAGATTTTGGGGATGAAGGATGGTTTCATGGAGATGCATGTCAACACTAAGGCTTAGTTGTAAAATTATTCATATTTCTAATGCAAGTTGATTTCTCTCCCACATATGATGTTGTTCTTGTGATTTCACATATATATGTTGCTAGATTCCTTAGTCACTAGCATAGATTAGTAGATCATATTCTGGTTTCTTTGATTCATTTCGTGTTGAGATTTTTTGTAGGTACACAAGTGAACTATCAAAGCCTTGTATTCCAGATATCTACAGCATCTAGGGAGAGTCTTCAACCTCTGTCCTCTATTTGTTCTGGATCTAATCCATTCAGACCAGTGGAACACCTTGCTATCTGTAGGAGGTGAAATATTAAGTTGAAAGTGGCTAAGGAATGCATTAGCCAAGTCCCAAAAACTATTGAATGCAGCAGAAGGCAACTCAATGTACCATTTTGCTGCAGCACTTGTTAGGGTTCTTTGGAACAAACTCAACCTAACTGAATCTTCATTCAGTGAATTAGAAGAACACCATAAATGAAAAGTGGTGGCATGAGCCCCAGGATCTTCACCAACTTTGTCTTCGAATTTTGGGATGTCCGAGGGAAATTTGGTGGGGACAGGTGGCTAGGAGGGATCATGCCTCACTGGGTCATTCATCAATTTAGACAAATTTGGAAAGTTTAACGTTGATAGGAATGGAAGCTTAGGTCGAACCAGAGCACTAAAAGTGCCAGAATGAGGATTAGAGGGACTTGCCCCCAAATTCCCATAAGTGAAGGTGGGGTTTCCCTCTGCTGCCGGTTGTGAAGTGGATGCATTACTTTGTAACGGATTCCATCCATAAGCCACAATATTATGGGTGGGAGGTGCATTATAAGAGGTTCTGGTTATCCCAGTTGAAACTAGGGTTTGAAAAATAGGAGCAGGTATCCCTCCGCTAAACAACGAAAAGGGAGAGATTGTGAACGGGGCCGAGACTGGAGTTTGAAAACCTTTCCGATAAGGGTTAGTGTTTCCAAACTGCACTCCTACATAAGAGGGTGATGGGCCTATGTATGGAGTGGATGGGGGAATATGTCCCCCATTCCAAGGAAATCCTTGGACAAAATCTGAGGATCCTACCAGACCACTCTAGGTAGTGTGTGTGAAGGAGAAAGGAACAGTAGGTATACTAGGAATCCCAGTAACCATGCCACTAGAAGCATCTGCTAGGCTTATGGGAATTGGTGGTTGAACCACCCAACTCGATGGAGTTAAGGGCGTAGTAGGTATACTAGATCTACTGGCACTTTCCAGGGGAGGTAGTACACCTTCAACCGGAGTGGCTGAGGTGAAAAAAAAAGAGCTTTCTCCTGTAGTAGACATTATCTTGCCCACAAGGACACCAAAAATGGGTGGATCAAAAGGATGAACCTGGATGATCATAGGATCATTTAATTCAGTCAAGGGTGTATTAAAATTCCTTGGAAACTCATGAGCCTACAAGTATTCTATCTCAACTATGTTAAAATCAAAACGGTTTTCCCTAAGTTCTGGTTCACCCGGAACTTCACTTACTCCTATTGGTTCAAATAAACTATCTGTGTCCAATCTCTGCCTTTGAGGTGGAGGTGGAGGTTCCAATGTGATGAGAGGAGGAAGTTTTTTCAACCTTCATGACCTTCTAATAGGTTGGTCCTCCATGATTGTAAATTTGACAATTAAAACCCTAAGTTCAGATAAACACAGACAAACCAAAGAGCAATCACTACAAAAATTCCTAAAGTCTCAACAGTCAACAAGGGTAAAAGATATAATTTCCTGAAGAAAGCTGAAGAACAGTTACTTGGTGTCCTTGAAGAGGTTCTTAGGCACAAGTGGAGGAATCACCCACCACCCTCCTACACTTTCAACAAGGGTTACCTTCCAAGCCCATCCCAGGTGAACCAGAAATAGCCTTTTGGTTTACCTATGTATGAACCCTAGATGTCAAGAGACTAGAGGCTACCTTAACTATACCAACAATCTGGGGGGACATTCGCAAGCCTGATTCATGTGCATGGGCAGGGTAGCTGAGCCCAAAACTCTATCTAGGACAGAATCCTCAGATGCGTAAAAATCCTGATTTACATTTCGACAAGGAATTCGAGGGTTATCTCCTCAGTCCAATGCCTCCACGCGGTCTCATGCTTGAATCCCGTTTGAGAGGAGCTTCCCAAATACTATCGATAAAGAGAAGGAATTACCTATTGATTAGTACACTATGTCTGAATTTAAATACTTATGGGAAGTTTAAACTTCCTATCCCACAATTCTACCCTAAGCTAGTAGGTATATGGCCCTAAAAAATAAAAATTACTAATAAATTTTAATTATTGCATTCATTTTAAGGGCCATTTTTACTTAGAAGGCAAGTGGAGTGAAAGGCTATGATGTTTTTGACTTGATAAGAAATATAAAAAGCAAAGGTGTATACTTCCAAAGCAAATTATCACTAAAAAAAACAATCTTTCTTTTTCTTTCTAAATGTAAATTGATGAAAATGCAACAATAAAGAGAACACTAAGACTATATTTTTGTAGTTTTTTGAGATTATATTCTAAAAACTGAAAATAAAACTACTTTATGAAAAACAAAATGCAAAATCTTCTAAATGTTTTCTTTTCACTTTTTAAAATGCTCAAAGACTACTATGTGCCTAAGTGCACAAAACTTGAGTAAGCTTGAATTAAACTAACTGTATAAAGTAAGAAAAGTGAAGTAAACAGATTAATAAGACCAAATTCCAACCACCTAAGGAAGACTTGGAACCCTAGCTTGGGCGGACATAATGAAAGGAAATCACTGAGATCACATAAAGGCAAGTGGCAAACCAAATACTATCCGAAAATAGAATGGGATATATAGTGCCTAGAACCCTGATCACTGATTCAGACAACCAACACTTGAACCTATAACCCAATAGGAAAATCCACTTCAGGTTCCTAATAGAAAGACAATCCAAAAAAATAAGGACTCAAGGGCTTTACAAGAAAGCACAAGGTATGGCTAACAAGGTCATCAAAATCACAGTGAAATGTCTATAAAGAAGGCCAAACAACAAACAAAATTTATAGAGGGATAGGTACAAGCAAATCCTAACCCAAAAATTTTAAAGCTCAGGCTTGTATGCGACTATGTACAAGGGCAACGCGCGTACTATATGCGATTTTCCTAGAGAGCAACCCGCATACGCATGCCTCTGTATGTGACTGTGTATAAGAGCAACCCGCGTACAGGTATAAAATTTTCTAATAAAAAGAAAAAAATTCAAGGTATTCAGACACCACTCTAAGCATGAACCAATACAGGACACCACACATAAAATCAAGGCAAATACTGGTCACTGAGCTACAGAAATAACCCACAACAGTCTGGGCTCCCTAGTGGAGTCGCCAATTCTGTTGTTCGGGAATAAACACCCTTGTAACCTAGGGTCTGGGGTTACCAACGTACTTCTAAAACTTGCAGACAATCATATTTAAAGTACAGAAAGGAAATAGTAAGATATGTTGGACTCACCCGATTATCGACGGTTGATCCAAGCTTTGTCTTCTCCCACTATGTTTCTTTCCAAAGATTTCAGGGATGCACCTCCTTCACCTGCAAAGAGCAAATTATCCAAGTACAATCTTTTACATGTATATATAACATGTTAGATGAACAATATATAGAGTGCTTAATCAAAAATATTCATCAAACATGATACATGAAAGAGACTGAACACAAAGTTGGAAGAAGAATTCTCTTTATTAACAATAATGAATGAGATAAGTGTACAACCCAACGCCTCAGATAAGGACTCCTCTGCAACCAAAGGACTCTGAGTTATGCTTCTCCAAAGACTTTTGAAGATATAACACCAGCATAACTTTGCTCTCCAATATTGATTGATTAATTCCCTCCTGAAGGCCTCTATTTATACTTTAGGAAATAGAGCAGTTTCGAAGGTTGAGGAGGTTGAGACAGTTGAGTTGGTTAATGATTAAGGCTCAACAAATCTCCATTAATCATGTTTTATTATTTTTAATGTCGAATGGATGTATATACGACTATTGATACTGGAAACCCACATATGACACGCGAGTTTCTTTAAGGGAAACCCGCGTATAGATTTGTACGCAGGTTGCAATGAGCATAGTCGCATACAGTACGTGGGTTGTCAAAGAAGATAGTCACGTATGTACACGAGTTTCAATGGACATAGTCGCATATGTCAATCCACACATAGAAAAGTAAAATGGCAAGCTGGTTGGAGAGTGAATGCATCTCATGTCATCCCCATCTATAGTGTTTAGGCAACCTTCAATCCAAAAGTGTCCTTTTGTGTACCAACATATGAAGTGTCGGCACTCAAATGGAGAAGTGCCATTTGGGTTGATAACAATGAGCTGATAGATGATGCCATGTAGGCCTAGGAATATCCCACCTACATATTTCATTACTCCTATATGCTCATCTTGATCTCCTTCACCTTGTGGGCCAACCCACTAGACTATATACAGATGGATGTCCCACTATCATGCCTTGGTGCAAGGTTAGAGAACTTGTGGGAGAAGAAGAAGGATAAGGATTGGTAGAAGGATAAAAACATCCAGTTCTTTTTGCATGCAAAGGAACTGTGTGATGTTGTCCATTGATCTCACCGAATCTGCACTGCGACGGTTCACAGGTATGCAGCCTTTATCAATTTTTAGGTTGGTGTCCATAATATTATCTTAGAGCCCAAGAAGGACCCAACGAAGCAAGCACACAATGCAGGGCTTATGATCACCGACACTGATGTTGATGACATTGTTAAGGAGTGGCCTAAGGAATGTCATAGCCCACTGGCAGAGCCGCTGCGTGAGAACCAGAACAAATAAGATGCACCGGTGGACCATGGATATGGCCAGGATAATGGCCAAGGAAACAAGGGATACGATGATCAAGGAAACCAATTTCAAGAAGAATTAGAAACAACTGATGATGCTGGTAGGAATGGCTTAGATCATCCTGACTCCAAGCACATGCATCCTCAAGAAAACATCCAAACACAAGTGCAGGTGAAACAACAAAGACCAGATCACCCACACAAGAAGAGGAAAGTAGGAAAAACATATGGCATGAAGACATTGACTGAAGATGATGTCCATGTGCTTGCAAATTTTGTTGCTAAATTCGCTCAAGAAAACCTTGCCAATCTGACCACACAATAGGTAAACATTGCTGACCGAGTTGGTAACTACTTGAATAAGTTGATAGAATCCATTAATGAGGTCAAATCCACTATGGAGGCTGAGACATATGGAACGGATGCAAGTGTCCCTCTAGTCACACCAGAACTGGTGCCACCAATTAAGGTAAAAATCCATGCGTAGGTGATGGAGGTAGGAACACTTGAGTTCGATGCAGCCATGCAAGGGATTGATACCATCCATCCCGAATTCTCCAATCTGTCTTTGGGATAAGTCTATGAGATATAGAAGGAAGCAGCAACTGAATTCTGGTTGAGAGAGAATGTTGTTTCCTATCAGGAAACTAATCAGCAAAGAAAGGAAAAACTGTGCAAGTCCCTCCTTAGGGTCCAGGAACAAAGACCGGGAAATTGTTATGCGTGAGCATAGAAGGGTTTCACTCGCTGAAACCATTAAGAGCACATTTGTAGATTTCCCACCAGAAGAGGTCTAGGAAGATGAATATTTAGAATCTAAGGTTTCCTGACTATCGTGCATCACAAAGTAACTAAGGAAGCAGGTTGAGGAACTGCAGGCTAGGTAGGTACCAAGCACACCTCCAAAGGTTCTCAAGAAGAGAAGAAGAGCAACACTTGAGGCTGCTGAGAAGATCAGAGAAGGAGAAATACTCTACATAAAGGCAGCTAAATCCGTCACTACAATCTGGGGAGCGCTGCTAGAATATGAAACTATAGAAAACACAAGGGAGACTGTGTGACAGGAAGATGACAAAATCAGTGTTGCAAAGGCAGAAATGAAGAAACTACCCCTTCAGGAAAAGGTTACTAAGAGCGTGAATATCAAGCGAATGCAGCACAAAGTCCAAGATCTTCAAGATCAAGAGAGGACTAGGGAATCTAAGATCAATACACACCAATTAGAAGTAGTTCGTCTCACAGACCTTCTTCATCATGTGCAGCAGAAAATTCAGCAAGTCGTGTAGTCGTTAGAGGAAGGACCGTCGGAACATATAAGTTTCGACCGTGTAGAGAAACTAGCTGCAAAGGCAGAAGAAGTAGAAGGGGAAGTTATTAAGGTGAAACAAATGGTGAAGGAGTTTGAAGATAAGGTTGGTACCACCGCGCAACCTGTTCCTACGCCAGAGGCATATATTTTTCAAGGAAAGTAAAAATTTTGCGGTAGGCCAATTTTGTGGATGAGTGCCTTTTTGCTTAGTGGCTCGGGACAAGCCACATGTGAGTGTTGGGGGCCTATTGGGCCAGGAGAAGTACACAAGGAAGAAGCGAATGTGCAAGAAAAAGGATGAAAAGTATGCACGTGATAGGAGAAAAGAAGGCTAAGAAGGAATCTGTGCAAATAAGTTAAAAAGATGCATGCGATGGAGAAAGAGACAAAATGAAAGTTGTGATGAGGATGTTGCAATTTGGAAGATAGATCCAAAGTCAGTGGAAGAGGTAGGTAGAGAAGTTAAGGCTAGAAGGTGGAATTTAGGGAAGACTATAGAAGGACGAACCAGCAGGAGGATGGAGGACAACTTTGCGGCTATTTATGACTGGTACAAATGAGCTGAAAGACATTTCTGCGGCTAGTTAAGGTTGTGGTTAATGTCTTGCAGGGCTTCTACAACTAGGTATGGTCCAACATTGATGTAAACCAGAGATATTTTGGGTTGTTGAGCCTGTAATAACTGAGTTGTACTCAGTCGACCCTACATGGTCTTGTAAATATTATATATAGGAGGAACCCAACCTGTATAAGGGTTGGATTGAGTCGTTCATTAATTAGATGTCATTTTTTCAAGAGTTATGTAGTTCTTAGTTAGATTAAGAGAAGAAGTTAGAGAAGGTTGTTGAGCTGTGGATCCTGCAGCTGTGTGCGCGGACCACCAATAGAATAGAAGAGTTGATCCAGGATTTGTGCGGATCAGTAGGATTAGATAGAGAATAAACCAAAGAGCATGAGAGCAAGAATATTAATTCAAATAGACATATCTAAAGAACAATCTACACATTGCAGGATGCAAGGTGCTATAAACCATTTTCATGCCATATGAAGAGAACCTTGGTGGTTTTTCCCAGATGGGTTTCCATGTTATTTACTATGTTATGTGTATGAATGTATTTAATGATGAATGTTGATGTTAATGTTTTCTTACTATGAATTATTACAGTTACTGTTGAATGAATATCGCAGTAGGAACAATTAGTGGATGCATGAAGGATTAAAGAACTGTTAGAATGTTATGTATGGATTTATGATTCAGTTGTTAAGTTAAGGCATGAGTAACATGATTTCTGTTGAGTACAAGGAATCATATGCATCGCGTTGTTGCACTAGTTGTAGAGTCATAATGGTAGAGTTGTGTCACGTGCCAGTTGAGACTTATCGCTATGATGTCATCACACAGTAGCAGACTCCATCCAGTCACCTTTGTTGAGAGCCTTGGTCACGTGCCAAGGGACTAAAATCCCTCACCAACTGCAGAAACATGGTTCTGGGAGTTACCCATAAGGATATCTTGGGTGAGACTGTGTCTGCTTCGCGGTTGTTGCCAACAGAGCTTGGTCTGTCGCGTGGATGTCTTTTGGTGTCTTGTTGGTATTATTTTATTCTTGAACCACAGGTCTAGATGACAAGAGGAAAGAGGCCAACAAAACCTCTTCTAGGGGCTAAGGCCTAGGTTTCCTCCCTTATTATGTCTAAGGTCCTAATACACATACACAGTACTTATAAAACCCTAATGTTTCGCATATCCACATTCAAAACAAAACTATCAACATGAGAGGTCATCTATGGTGATTCAAGGTGTCATTCATGGACCTTAAGCCCTAAAAGCTAGTTTACAACCTAAAATCAAAGGCTTATGTACAAACCATGATTAACAGCTTATCCTCCATATCTATTTCTAAAAAAATCCTAATCATGGCCATATCCCAACTTAAAGGTTGAGGATACCCTTAAGAGATTAAGTGTTTTTGTTTGAGGTGTTGTTCATAAGGCTATCTCACACAGAATCAGATGCATTAAAGGACTGCCACAACTTTTCCATTCGTATGGGTATTTAAATTGCTTTAGCTTCTATGAATCTACTTTATATTTTCAAAGGATATACGCAGACCTTAGTGGGGGGGATTTCTCAGCTTATAGAAGAGTTGTTAAACCTCCTTTTAGACAAATTATTTCATATGAGGAAGTGGGAACAACGTCCATTGAGACGTAGTCAGATCCTAATTGGTGTTAGATTTTTAACATTAAGCTAGCATTATATTAGGATCTTTAACTGACAGAATAACAAGCATAGAAATAAAACACAAGAGACAATGAACACGGTGTTTTTCCTTGGGGAAACCATAAATGGATGAAACCCCACAACTTCCTTAGAGATAGAATCAGCACCAAAAGTAAAACCCCAAAACAATGAGATGATCTCCTAATAGCAGTAAACTCTTTCTTCGTATCCCCAGTGTCTTCTTCTTCCTCCGCTATGCGCTACAACTGAGTGTGAGTGAGTGTGTTATAAATAGAGAGGCTAGCTCTCTATTTATACTAGTTTTTGACTTAACAAAACCCTACTAGGGATAACTTCTCTAGGAGAGTCTAATAACCCTAGTGCCACGAAACTGCGGGGAATTTAACTCTTGACCAGTAGGAGGGTTACCCATAATGACTTGACATGACTTGTTTACATTATAGAACCTCCCTATAGGAATATCAGGGCATGACATGACTCAAGTACATTACAGACACATCCCAAAATAAAAATCGGGTTACAATACATAAGAAATACAAGTGAATACATTCAGAAGTTACAATTATATCAACACTCCCTCTCAACTAGGAAGGTATTCTCTCTACACTATTTATCAGCACCAGTATTCTTCTTTGTATCATCTAGATCATCATCGAGTCCTTGTCATCTTCAAGTCATCTTCATCATCGGTTCTGGATCATCATCACTTAACATCATCACTAGATCTAGATCATCACTCGATCTGGATCATCACTAGATTTTGATCATCACTCGATCTAGATCATCACTGTTAGATCATCATCACTAGATCATCATGGGTGTTATCTCATGATTCTTCTCCTCGTAGGAATTTCTACAAATCCAGCCCTTTTTCATGTTGGTTGTAGGCCTAGCCTCCATGTAGGTATTCTTCAGCGTTTATATCTGACCCTAAGTTAGAATGGACCACCCAGCACTTACATCTAACTATGAAAGGAACATATCCAACACCATGTCAGAAAGGCACACCCAACACTCGTATATGACCATGATAGGAACCAATCCAATCATATCAAAAAGTCCCATCACTCACACTCACCATCATGATAAGACACAACTACTATCATCTGTGAAAAGGCTCAGCACTTACAACCACCAGCATGATAGGACACAACTACTATCATCTGTGAAAAGGCTCAGAACTTACAACCACCAACATGATAGGACACAACTACTATCATCTATGGAAAGGCATAGCACTCACATCCACCAGCATGGTAGGACACACCTACTACCATATGTGGAAAGGCACAGCACTTACAATCACCAGCATGGTAGGACACACCTACTACCATCTATTAAAAGGAACAGCACTCACACCCACCAGCATGATAGGACACACGTACTATCATCTGTGGAAAGGCCATCACTCACATCCACTAGCATGATAGGACACACCTACTATCATCAATGGAAAGGCTATGCACTTACATCTGATCATGTGGGAACCAATCCCTCTCTCAAATCAGAATGGCTCTTAGTCCCAGACTAAGGATTCCTAGTAACTGACCAGGTGCTTCCATTCAAAGAATGGTAGTATCCCTTATATCTGACCCTAAGTTAGAATGGCCAGCACTCACATCTAACATGAAAGGAACCAATCCTCTCACCATGACAGAATGGAAACAACCCTTATATCTGATCAAGTGGGAACACATCCCTCCATCACATCAGAATGGCCATGCACTCACATCTGATCATGTGAGAACACATCTCACAGTCATATCAGAATGGCTGTTAGTCCTAGATCGAGTATTCCTAGTAACTGACCAGGAACGTCCATTCCAAGAATGGCAATAGCCCTTATATCTAATCATGTAGGAACTAATCCTACAGTCATATTATAATGGCTCAGAACTCATATCTAACATGGAAGAAACCAATCCTCTCACCATGTCAGAATGACTCACGGACTCATCACTTCCCCTTGGAAGGAACCTTGATCTAGAGAACACCAAGCTTCTCCCTGAAGTACTCAAACTTCACTCTGGCCAATGGCTTCGTCAACACATCAGCTATCTATTCATCCGTCGCAACATACCGGAGCTTCACTACTCCCCTCTGCACCATATCTCTGATATAGTGATACTTGATCTCGATATGCTTTTAATTTTCATGGAACACCCGGTTCTTCGACAACTTCACACAACTCTGTTTGTCGCAATATATACAAGTAGCATCCAATTGGAGATCAAATAAATTAGACAGTAGCTTCCTTAGCAATACTGCCTCATAACTAGTTGGACAAGCTACGACATACTTTGCTTCAGCTATACTCAGTGCCACACAGGATTGCTTCCTACTAAACCAAGAGATCACACCTAATCCCATACTAAAGCAACACCCTGAATTTCTCTTCCTATCAATGGCACTGCCTGCCCAATCTGAATCAACATAACCCTCCAAGTTAATCTTCTGATTCACCTCATACTTGAGCCCATAATCAACTGTACCCCTTAGGTACCTCAGAATATTCTTTGTAGCAATCAAGTGAACATGTCTCGAATATGTCAGGAACTGGCTGAAGGTGTTCACAGCAAAGCAAATATTTGGTCTTGTGTTCATCAGGTACATCAAGGACCCAATCATCTTATGATACATTGTAGCATCAACCACTTCTAATGAAGCATCACTCAATAGCTTCAGGTTCTATGCCATAGGTGTTGTCATGGCCTTGCAATCCATCATCCCAAACCTATTTAGGATCTCTACTGCATACTTTCCTTGTCCGAGGGAGATTCCATCCACATTCTTCCACACCTCCATTCCTAGAAAATAATGTATCATACCCAAGTCCTTCATTTCAAACTTGGAAGCAAGCTTCCTCTTTATATCAGCAATCAACCCATCCATACATGTTACAAACAGATCATCTACATACAGTAGGAGCATCACTGGGTTGCCATCTTCAACCTTGTAGTAAAGGTTGGAATCTGATTTACTCTTGGTAAAGCCTAAACTAGATAGAAAGATGTCAATTCTGCCATACCATGCCCTGGGTGCTTGTTTCAAACTGTACAAGGATTTCTTCCATTTATACACATGAGAATCCTTGTCATGTGTATCAAAACCAAGTGTCTACTCCACATACACTTCTTCTTCTACTACACCATTCAAGAAAGCAATCTTGACATCCATTTGGTGTATCTTTCATCACTACAGCTAGAGCAAGTATTGATCTGATGGAAGTGTATTTGGCTACAAGTGCAAAAGTTTCTTCATAATCTATTCCTTCTTTCTGGGAGAAACCATGAGCAACAAATATTTCTTTATATTTTTCAATGCTACCATTTGCAGCATGCTTGATCTTGTAGATCCATTTGGAAGTTATGATAGACTTCCCTTTTGGTCTTGGGACAACATCCAAAACATCTTTCTTCATGATCAATTGATACTCTTCAAGCATAGCATCCTTCTATTATTTCTGTTTTGTTTCTTCTTCATAATTGGAAGGTTCTTTATCGATGAAATCACATAATAAAGCTACATATCCGGAGCAGGATCTGGTCCTCTTTCTTTCTCTATGATTCTCTTCTGGAGCCCCATATCTTTCTGCACCTTGGATAGCTTCTTGTACCCAAGCAGGTTTCCTCTTGTGAGGATTCTTCTCTTGAGGTGGATCTACAGGTTCTTAAGGTTCTTCAAATTCTCGATCTTCTTCTTGAGTTTCTTCATTCATGGTTGTCTCATGAATCCTTGGTGCTTTTGTTTCTTCAGGTTGTTCAGTAGGTCTCTTTCTAGATTTGTTGTAAGTTGAGTCTTCATCAAATGTTACATCCCTACTAATGTCGATCTTCTTGAATCCTAGGAAGTATATTCTATAAGCCTTCGATATTTCAGAGCATCCCACAAATATATCCTTCTTTATTGAAGGATCTAATTTTGTCCTCTTCTCTTTTGTAATGTGTATGTACATTGGACAACTGAATATTATGAGATGGATGACTTCTGGTTTCTTTTCGAAAAATACTTCTTCAGGTGTCTTGTTCTTGAGTACTCTACGTGGAGTACGGTTCTGTACATACACTGTTGTTCTGACAGCTTCTTCCCATATATGCATAGGAAGATATTGATCATGAAACATTGCTTGTGCAGCTTCCATGATAGTTCTATTCTTCCTTTATGCAATCCCATTCTGTTGTTGATTATATGGGGTGGACAACTCCCTCTTAATCCCCGAGTCTTTGCATAACTCTTTGAATTCATTTGATGTGAATTCTCTGCCATTATCTGATCAAAAGGTCTTGATCTTCTTTTCTGTGTGATTCTCGATCAAGGATTTGAATTCCTTGAACTAGCTGAATACTTCATCTTTGTTCTTCATGAAGTAAATCCATGTCTTCCTAGAAAAGTCATCAATAAAAGAAACCTAGTATACATACCTGCTTAGTTAACTTGATGAAATTGGAACGCATACATCGGAGTGGATGATTTCCAAGATTCCTTTTGCTTTGCTCTTGCTACTTGGAAATGTCTTCTTTGTGTTCTTTCCTTTCGCACATCCTTTGCAGACCCCATCATGTTTTTTCTTGAATTTATAGAAGACCTTCAACAACTTTTCTTGCAAGTGGTAGTGCCCTGTAATGCACATGTGCAAGCCTTCTATGCCAAAGTTCATTTGGCTCTACTATTTCATGGACCAAGGCTTGTTCTAGATGGCCCTTCAATTTGTATAAACCTCCTTCTTGTTCCCCAATCACAACTGCATCATTAATGGTCTTTTGATTTGGCCACATGATAACTTGGCCATCTATAAATGCAACCCTCATTGCTTTTGCATCTAATGTAGATATGGAGATGAGGTTCTTCTTTAGTCCTAGTACAAAAATTACTTCCTTCATTGTCATAGACTTTCCAGAGTCTAGCTTATAGGATAATTCCCCACTATCTTTTATTGGATACTAGTAGTCATCTCCAAGTTTCACCTTGTGTGGTGATTCATGTTCTGATAGTTTCACAAAGGATTCCTTGAATCCTTTCATATGTTTGGAAGCCCCACTATATATAAACCAATCATTGCTTCCATAAGTAATGTTTCCCATGAGATAAGAAATCAAAACATATTCTTCATCACTTGAAGAATCTTCACTTTCATATCTGGTTCTATTTGTTGAAGGTTCATCATCCTCTGTAGCATGAGTATGATGTCTTCTCTTGTTTCCCTTCTTCTTGTGAGAGACATTTTCATTTCTAGGACATTCTCTAGCATAGTGTCCTTTCTCGTCACATGTATAACATCTGATTCTAGACAAATATTTTCTAGTGTTATCTTTATGGAAGGACTTACCTCTGGGGTGATGAGAACTTCTTCTGGTTTTATTGGAGTGTATTGTGAGAGCTTGATCTTCACTTCCCATCTTTTCTTCTCGAGATGCTATTCGAGCTTCTTCTTGAGAGAATTCTTCCCATGGTCTACTGAACTTGACTAACTTCTTTCTGGAACAGATTCCTTGAATAACGGAGTCCCATGATCTAGGGAGACCATTAAAGGTGTTCATTACAATCTATGCATTCTCCACTTCTTCATCTACTGCTTCCAGCTATTCCTTGATCTGAGAGACTCTTGTAAAGAAAGAATGGATGGTCTCTGCATTCTGGATCTTTACATTCTTCAGTTGGTTTCTCAGAGTCATCTTTCAGTTTATGTTCTTCCCTTCAAACAATTTGGTTAGGGCATCAAACATAGCTTTAGGTGTCGTTAGGGAGGACACCTATGGTATGAGGTGATCCTTGATTGAATCAGCAATAATCCTCTTTTCCATCTCCAACTTATTCTTATGTAAGGCCTTAGCCTCATCTCCCTCTAGAACTAGAACCTCCTCACTGATATAGGAGTCCAAGTCATTTTATTCTAGGACTAGGGAGATCCTATACTTCCAGGCTCGGAAGTTATCATCTCCCTCAATATTTTCATCAAGATTGGTATGATGAGACATCTTAACTGAGAACCTCAAATGGAAATACAAAATATTTAGATCTTACTAGGTCAAGATCTTGGATCTGGATTTGAAGCTGAAATTCTGGAGTGCTCGTTCAGGAACAGAATAGGGTTTTGCTTTTATGGAGTTCTGTCCAACCAAATGCTTTGATATTGATCTCTAAACTTAAATTTTGAGGAGGAGATCAATCCAAGCATGGGCTCACTGAAAAATTCCACTTCTGTGGAAAGCCCTAATTTTCGACATAGTGTCGGGTCCAAAACTGAAAAACCTCAGAATTGGATTATGCTTTGACAGAAAGATGCACCCTAGGGAGGAGAGTTATTACAACCTTATTTTGCTGAAAAATGTGGAGAGAGAAACAAAAATTAGGAAGCCCTAGTTCCCATAGCTGCACAGTGTCTTCTTCTCAGGTTAGCTCTGATTCCATGTTAGATTTTTACATTAATCTAGCATTATATTAGGATCTTTAACTGAGAGAATAACAAGCACAAAAATCAAACACAAGAGACAATGAACAAATTGTTTTTCCTCGAGGAAACCATAAATGGATAAAACCCTGCAACTTCCTTAGAGGTAGAATCAACAACAAAAGTAAAATCCCAAAATGGTAAGATGATCTCCCGACAGCAGTAACCTCTTTCTTCCTAGCCCCAGTGTTTTCTTCTTCCTTAGCTATGCGCTACAACTGAGTCTGAGTGAGTGTGTGATAAATAGAGAGGCTAGCTCTCTATTTATACTAATTCTTGACTTGACAAAACCCTACTAGGTCTGAATTCTCTAGAAGAGTCTTATAACCCTAGTACCCCGGAATTGCAGGGACTTGAACCCTTGACCAATAGGAGGGTTACCCACAATGACTTGACATGACTTGTTTACATTATAGAACATCCTGATAGGAACATCGGGAATGACATGAATCAAGTACATTACAGACACATATCGAAATAAACATAGGGTTGAAATACATAATAAATACAAGTGAATACATTCCGAAGTTACAATTACATCAACAATTGGTATATTCAAAGTTTCCCAGAACGCTCACAGAAATGCTAGCTATAAAACCAAACTTAGATGTTGGACACCTTATGAAAAGGACCAATGGTATCACTAGCCTATTAATCTAAGCTCAAAAATGCATCTTGACTGAATTTATATTTGACTTAGTCCTTACCGTGTTGTAGTACCTTAAATAAATGTCTGAAATCTCAATGGACATGTCTGTAGCACCTTAAAAATGGCCGAGATAAGCACATGCACTACAACAAAAACTGGATTTAGCGTCGAATTTAGCGCAGGATTTTAGTGTAATTTTTTCCTAATTGTGGTGAACACTCTGGCGCTAAACCAGGCGCTATTGTACATTTTCGTAAAACGCCGTCTATTGCATCTTTTTTTCTGTCATTTTTAACATCTATTTTTGTGTCCATTTTTGCGCCCAATTTTTTGCATCTAATGTTACGCCTTTATTTGCGCCCAATTTTTTGCATCTAATGTTACGCCTTTATTTGCGCCCAATTTTTCAACTTCTATTGCATCTTTTTTTGTGTCCTTTGTTACATCCTTGTTTGCACCCAATTTCACGCTCATTTTTGCATCCAATATTGCGTCTTATTTTGCTCCTAGTTTTTCATCGAGTCTTGCACCCAATTTTGCACCATGTTTTACATAAAATTATGTGTCCAATTCTACATCTAGGTTTGCATCTAATTTTAGGCCCAATATTGCGTCTATTTTTGCATCCAAATTTACTTATAATGTTGCATCCCCATTTGCATCTAATTTTGTATCTTGTTTTACGTCTTTTTTTGTATCCATGTTTGTGCCAAATGTTTCATCTCATTTTACATCATATTTTGCATCTAGGTTTGCACTTAGTGTTGCATCCCGATTGATGTCTTTTTTTACATCTATGTTTGAGCCCAATTTTGCACCCAGTGTTGTGCCTAGTTTTGCGCCCATGTTTGTATCTAATATTGCATCTTGTTGTGTGTCCAATGTTGCATCCCATCTTGCATTCAATATTACGTCTAGTTTTACATCTAATATTTTGTCCCGTCTTGCATCTAAAATTGTGTCTCGTTTTAAGTTTTTTTTTGCGCCAAATGTTGCTTCCAATTTTGCACCAGGTGTTACGCCTAGTTTTATGTCCATCGATACACCATATTTTGTGGTCAATTTAATGTCCAATTTTACATCTAGTTAGGAATCCACTTTTTCATCTATTGTTGCGTCTAGTTTTGGACCTATTATTACTTCTAGTTTTGAGTCATTAATTGTGTCTAGTGTTGAGTCTCTTTTTGCATCCAATTTTGCGTTTAGTGTGACATCCATTTTTGTGTCCACATTTGCGTCTGACATAAGGTCGAATTTTGCATCCACTTTTGTGTCTGGTGTGATGTCCACTTTTACATCATGTTTTGCATTTAGTATTGCGCCTAATATTGAATCCATCTTGCACTACTACATTTTTTACCTTTAGAAATACATTGCAATATCATTAGGGCATGGAGGAATCGAACCACCAATCTCCTGCTTGTAAAGAAGGTGCTCTTTCATTGAGATAGCACCCTTTAAGAATCAAGAAGAGGAGCAATATTAACACATAGATTTCATCATTTGTAACTCTAATAAAAGACAATAAGATCCAAATACAAACATGCTTAAAATCCAATTTATTTTTTCAAACACACTAATAAGCAAAAAAATCTACCGTGCTCAGGCAATAAAATATCCTAAACAATTACGCAATCTTATTGTCATGCAACCATTCAATATCCCCCTACACCCATTTCATGGAAGGTCACCCTTTAGGAGGATAAAATGCTTTAGTTCACTAGTTTTCAAAAAGTGTTGCAACTCATTGGATATGCAATCATATTCCTCATACAAAAAAAAATGAACACATCTTGTTTAACCAGGGCCAACATGTACAAAGTTCTTAATGGGAAAATGGTTCATTAATTTGTGTTAATCTCTATATGAAGATTATTATATAAGAACAAAAAGTGGAGTTGTATGTGGTGCCTCTATGTTAATTGTTTGAGTATTATGGTAAAATTCTTTGTAGCATAAGCAAGGAGCCTCTTAGGGACTCTCTTGCAACATTTGTGTTGCACCAAGTACTTGCATCACTCTAAAGAAAGGTCAAGGCATAGAATTCACTGTGATGTACAAGAATGCATGAACAATGCCATAATTAGCCTCTCATAGCCCATCCTCACCCACAAATGTCAAAATGACAAGTTCTTGCCTTGATTTCTCGAAGAATGAGAAGTTGCTCAAGAACAATGGATGGCAACCAATGTCATGAATGATAAGCTAGCTAATGATGGATAGGAGTCCACTTTCCGACATCTTTCCAATCCGTCGGTAAAGCGACAGCTCAGTTTACCGTCGGTTAAATGTAAATCGTCGGTTATCTGACATCTAATTCATATTAAACTTTAAACAGGTCGTCGCTTAATCACCTACAGGCCGTCGCTTAACCGACAGCTATCCGACGGATTATGAAAACCTAAACGTCGGTTAAGCGACGGTATTGAATTTTTTTTTTTTAAATCGCCTACAGGCCGTCGCTTAAGCGATGGCTATCCGACGGATTTTGAAAACTGAACCGTCGGTTAAGCGACGGTATTGAATTTTTTTTTTTAAATCACCTATAGGTCGTCGCTTAACCGACGGCTAAAAGTGTTTTTAAAAAAAAAATACAAATGCCAGATGGCCAAACATTCGGACAGACAATTTGGTTTCTAGCCTGAAGATCCAATGAATATTTGGAGCTTGCTGGTGCATATAGTGTGTTGAGACTAAGGTCGCACTTGGACATCATATCATGTATGATGTATCACTATAGTCTGGATTCTAGAAGTTCAATTGTTGAGTAACAAGGGTTTCCAGCAAGACACATTGTTGCCCCCACATTTGTTCAGCCAAAATTTGGTCAAGGCTGAAGTCCATACCCAAAGTCACTAGAGGTTCTATGGAAAGCCATAGGGATAAAGGAAATGCTTGAATAGATAAGTTTAGCAACAAGATTTAGGGATCTGTTGGTTACAATCGTATATTGGGAAGCTTGTGAAAAAAGTACAAGCGTGGGACCATTCAATGGGTTTAATCCACAGAACAGGTTTAAATTAGCATAATGGACTTAAGTACAGAAAATAACTGTAGAAAAATAATAAAAATGCCAAGAGCAATCTGAGCAAAAATAAGTTACCTAGGAACCAACAGCCTAAACACAAGAATCAATGATGCTGAGTTCGGCTATGCATGTGAGAAATAAGTTCAGCTATGCATGTGAGAATTAAGCTTAGCACCCCCTAAGACAGTTGTCATACCAAAAATTCAAGAAAATATACATCAGGACAGTGCATAATCACAATGCTTTGCATGTGGACTTGGCTCTTGGAGATGGGGATTACTTTCTAGCACACTTTATATTGTATAAGGAAAAACCTGATTCTAGCATATTCAAAACCTTACATAAGGAGACAACTGTCAGTACACGGCATGAGGGAGCATACTACTATAATTAAAATGGCGTCATTGCAATTGTGGAGACAATGATGAGATATCTGTAAATTAAAGCATCACTATCCATGTCAAAAACTTGTAGATAATATTGGGCGTGTGAAGACTATTTTTAAAATTTACCAGACCCAACACAGAAAATGACTCAACAAGGTGGAAGAGTAAGAGTTGACTCAAACTCATAAAAGGCTCATGAGTTGACCGAAAAAACTCAAAATACATTTTCAGTGAAAAACATATTTTACATATGATATAAATTTTCAATTGAACACCACATACTACAAAACTCCATGAATGATAAGCAGGAGACAAGTCCAATGGTGGTATTGTGAAATCGGATCAAAAGAAGAGAAAAATGAGTGTTTCTTTATGAATTCCCATGCCTTTCATACATAACTAACCAAGTCTGACTTGTGAGACTTGTGAGTCAAACTCGTCAAGTCAATTTGAATCAACCGAAACTCACTGTGTAAATCTAACTGAGTTTGACATGAAAATCAAAATCATGATTATGATTCAAGGTGATGTTAGAAGTGCTTATGCAACTCAATTTCCTCAAAAATCAGAGTCAAACTTAAGAGTCAGTTTGGAGTCAGAAGACTTTGGTAAGCTATTTTTAGTTAAGTCTGTACTACTTCTGGAAGAGGCATCGCATCTTTTTATAGATGTCTTGGTTGATTTTAATCTTGGCAAAAGAGTGTATTGGATGTTAATCTCTGCTATTTCATAAATTTGACTACTTTTATTTTATAGGGTGCATTGTTCCTATTTTTAGGAGGGTGTTGCCTATTGCTGCTATATTTAGAAAAGTGAGAAGCTTCCTACTTTTATAAAAGCACTTTAAGATTCTCAAAAAAAAAATATTGTTTCTCGTTTGAACAATGTTGTTTTTTAAGAGGAGATAAAATGCAGGGATGAATACATGTTCAAGCAGTTGAACTAGGCATCTTGAATGTTTCTTTCTTTCCCCATTCAATCTCCTCTTCTTCCTTGCAAATCTGAGTGCCTAGGCTACAAACAATTTGTTCTTCAGATCAAATCCCTTCAATGATTCTTTTGTAGATTGTAACTTCATGAATTGTGTCGGGATAAAGATTCGAAGTCATGGTTGAATCCATCAAAACCTTGGGCTAGATTCTAATTCATAAAGATATTCTTTTCTCAATTAAAAATTTAAAACGCTTCTTGATTATCTCCACTCACACAATAAAGAAAGTAACATGCACAATCACATTACCATTTAAGCCGGCTCTGTGGGTAGACCAATTGTGTCCCAATCCCTAAAAAACATAAAATCCCTAATCTCAAGCATCTAATCTAACCCTAGTTACCACTGACTTTTTATCTGGATTTCACTATCTAGTTATAGGAGAACAAATTTTCTGAATAATCAGACTAGGCGATTAATAGGGCACTTACAAAATTCAAACCTCATTTCCAGACCAGATTTTTGCACTAGCAACAACAACTAGAACACACTTTTCAAAGCTAATTTTTTACAGCTCACACAACTAGGGCACAAATCACACATTAATGATGCCCTAACATTTTAACATGGTAACAAGGCCTTGGTGACATTCTATAACACTTTAATTACATGATAAAGGATGTCACAATGCATGTATGTTGAATCCCTATGCTTTAACACTGACGTGCAACAAATTGATGAATAGGAGTGGAGACCAACATTAATTCAACTGGAGAAAAGATCAATTAATTCATGGGCAGTGTTGTGTCTATTCATTTGACATTGCATGACAAAACTGAACCAAAAATTAATGCAGACTCTATAGATCAAGTGGTGTATTGTTGCTTACCATGTTCACGTGGTATCATAAGCTATAACAAACATCAATTAAGGTTTCAAAGGACAAGGACTCAATGGCTTCAACTCTTATGGGTTTAATCTATTCCTACCTTATTCCGTAAACTGAGGTATCAATTGTTTGAACTTTGCACAACTTAACCCCATCATAATCTCTTGCACATGAGCTGGATCTGATATAGACTCTTCTAGGAAATTTATTTACATTCAACATTGCTACAAGCAAAGGAAACAAACCATGAATCCTATGATCTGCACTCCACAGAAGCATGCATTGTAAGCCATCCTCAACCCATGCTCTTGTTGAATTCTACAGAGTTTAGACGTTTCTAAGATGTTTTTAATTTTTTGAATTATTATACACTTCAAGCTTGCCCTTTCCCCAGGGATTCATTCAAAATTTCGGGGAAGTTTTTTGAGTTTCATCTGCAGATTTCAACGTGAATCCGAGCTCCATTTTGTGTTCTACTGAAACTTTTTAACCCAACCTATTTGGTAAGCACTCCATACAGAGCAACCTCGAGTTTAATCACAACACAAGAAATTGTAGATAACACTAAGTCCCCCACCAAATATATTTATAGTCATCGTACTTGGTGTGGCGAGAACTCACACTAAAGGGAATGAGATTGTTTGCTCTGTCGTCACTCAATTTGTCACCAACTTCATTGCCTTGCAGTGTCTTGTTATACAAAAAGTTAAAACTAGCTTTGAAAGAGATGTTTGTGGCCTGTGAGTGGGTACTGGCATTCAAATTGAAAAGCTTTGTATGTTTTGGGAGGGATGTTGGGGAAGTTGTTACATTTTTTGAGCCACTCGTACAAATCCTACAGAAGATGATAGTGAGAAACTCATAATGGATTATTTCTCTATGAAGCCATGGACAGTGCCATGGAGGCCATTTGAACCACCGGTTAAGGGGATGAGACCAAATGTATGCCACTCTTGCAAATCATTAAACACAAGTGGACAAATCAGGGCAGCACTCTGCATGACTGTGATATTATGTTGAAGATCAGGGCAACACTCTGCATGACTATGACGTAAATAGATGAACTCTACGATCTAAAGAATATTGAACCCTAAGTTGCATGGAAATGCGTTCAGATACAAAATTCAAATACAGATCCAATCGGATATTTGAGAAGTATGGATACACCCAGATGTCCCGGTGTCACCAAAATCATGAAAAGCATGATGTGTTAACCAAACATTTTAACCACATAGCAAAGAGATTGTCACTCCCACAAACAATTTATCACAAAGATCAGAACTTGGATTTTTCTATATCAGTAAGAACAAACCCCCGATATATTTCATTTCCTCTTCAATGGAACCCATTTTAAATTGAGTTTTACTCTATTTAACATACCTTCACTTTTACTTAAACATTCAATGGCTTCATATTGACCTTGTGATAGGTTCAAGTTTCAATACTTCTTCTCCTCATGCAGTGGCTCATCTTTTCCCTTGGGTGTATCAGGAAAGCATTCGGGTTTCTTTTCTTTGAACATTATGTAACTCCTTTAATGCTCTACAGTTCCTTTGATTGAATCTTCTCTAAATGATGGCTAGGCTTGAATAAACCCCTACTTAAATTCCTGTCAGAAGCAGCCCTGTCATGGTGCTCTGTCATGGGTGGAGGCCACTTCTTTATCATGCATCATTGCAGATAGGATGTTCACCTTCTTTATCATGATGGCTCCTATGTGTCTTTTGGCAGCACCAAACCATAAAATTATTCATCCTCCATCAATGGCAGAAAGCTTGTCTACCAGTGGCTTTGATCTGATGACTCCTTGCTCATAATAGTTTGCATTGGATTTGAATTGATTGTTTGTTCTTGGCCCCCTCATCATTTCCTTCCTCCCTTCATTTGCTGTCTTCTTTATGGCATTGTATTCACTTTCTCTCAAATCTGGCAGGATATCTCTGGTGGTAGATGCCAAGGGTGAGGATGGTTTTGATTAAGAGTAATGCTTTGCAGCATGAATGCATGGCATGGAAGGTGCTCACCAGAATTTATTGGGAGAAAAGAGAGGTAACAACCCTGCCTATGGTCTCTTTTGTCTGTCTTCCCATCAGGATAGGAGCAGAGGTTTAATGTTATGCTTCGACAGAGATGGGGAGGCTGTAACTCCCCATTTGTAATTTTGTACAGTTCTCTGTTATCATTTATGTGATTTTAATTCTGTGTTGGGTAAAAATTCTCTCAGTGGGTTGAGTGATTTCTGACTCTCAAGATCTTCTCTGAGTGTTGGTATACAATTCTCTGTTATGTGATTTTAATCTTGTGTTGGGTAAAAATTATCTCATTGGGGTGAGTGATTTCTAACTGTCAAGATCTTCTCTGTGTGTTGGTATGGCCAGCCCCTCAAACTGGGGAACAGTTGGGAGGGATGGAGGAAATGAAGGGATCAAATGACTACCTCACCTCCCATTTCACTCACCAGGATGTAAGGCAGGATGAGTTAGAAGGTAGAGAAGGAGCAGAGAGGAAAAAATAGACAAGTTGGCCAGTAATTCCAAGGTGCACTTCAGTATAATCCTGGGATTAACTCAAGGAGTACAGTCTCAGATTGGTCACTCTGTTTGTTCGAAGATGAGGGAAGAGAAAACCATACAACAAACATCAATGGCAATCATGGAAGTGTTGAGTGCACAGGGACTTGTTAAAGACAAGCAGCAGACGAAAAAAGGCCATAGTGGCCATGTATTCTCTTAGCTTCTTAGGCCTTTATGTATTTCACTTGCACTGTTTTGTTAAGCCAGTTTATTCGATAGTATAGCTATAAATACTTTGTGAATGAAGTAAATACAGTACAGTATATGTATGCTAAGGATAACATTTTGTGGAGTTGCTCTACAGAAGATAGAGCATTTTGGCTACAGACTTTGGACTGTATCATTTTGGCTATTATTCTTCATCCCTTTAATACAAAAATATTTACCCATTCTAATTAAAAAATATATTTCAATTAATGTCAGAAATAACAATATATAATTGGGAAAAAGAAACCCAACATGTCAAAACAGACTTAAATATACATGCAGTTACATTTTCATAAGAATATAAATATTGCATGGTAATGGCATAGAGAAGAAATACAGCAGAATCTTCAAAAGAAATCTATGTGAGTTGATTTAGAGAATACCTCCACTGCTTTGGGATGATGCCAGCTGGGAATTTAGCTCAGCCAATGACTGCAGAAATAAGTTGTAAAAGTAAAATATATATCTTTCAGTACCAGCTAATTTTCCTTTCCAAAAAATAATATTCATAAACTAACATAAAATTAAAACATCTAAATACATCACATGCTATAATAATGCTGCAGAACCTTAATACCAAGATGATAAAATTATCAAGGCAAGGGAACAATATCTGAAGAGTACCTCCCGCAATGCATTTTTACGATCTTCCATTGGGTACACATCCACCAAACCATATGATGTATCACATAGGGATTGAACAAAATCCAAAGACACGTGGTAAGTCCCTTTTCGAATTTGAGATGTGATTGGCAAAGGTGGCTTAGCAGATGACATATCACTCCGCTGCCTTGGAGATCCTGGCCGTTTATACACAATATCAAAAAAATCACTCCTTAAAATATATAAAGACAGGCATACAAGCAAATTATAAGCTACAGTATTCCTACAAGCTGAAAGCTTCAGAGACAACATCAAACTGAAAATAATCTCACAACAATATTTGAGAATCTCGAAATATGCAAAAACCAATGTTCCCCCATGTTTCTGGGACGGGGGGACGCGGGATCAGGGAAACGCACATTCAGGACGCGTGGAGACCACCCCCAAATTTAGGGATATTCGGGGGGGACGTGGGGACATCTCTAAAATTATAAAAATAAAATAAAATATCAAAAATAATAATTCATTTGATGTATATTAATGATTGTGCAATGTAAATACTAAATATATCAGTTTATTTTTTAAGTAGTACCAAGTAGGAATTGTAAAATGTGAAAATAATGGGAAAATATTAAAAAAAAATTCACAGGGGCATGGTTGGAGAGGGAAAGTTTCACCCATGAGTCCCCAAGTCCCCGGGATGCAGGAAACGTGGAAACGCGTCCGCGACCCTGCGGGACGTGTCCCCATGGAACACTGGCAAAAACAAAGAGGATACTAACTAGACTTTCATAGTCACAACCAAAATATTAGTACAATATAAGAAAATCATATACAAATATCCAGCATATCATTTTAGAAAACATAAATTAACAGATTCCATGGACAAAAATACGTCCATACACAACAAAATCTAATTTTGGCCAAAGAATGTAAATTTACAAGACCTGGATGTCCAGACTAGCTCTATGTTCCAACAAAATATTATGTGCAGTACATAAGCAACCATCAAAAAGATCATAGGAAAAAAGTTTTAGTTCCACATCCTAAATAACCAAAGAGCTGATTGCAATCTATAACATTTTTGGCCAAAAAATTTACAAACCCATGTTTAGCACTAACATTTAGGTGCTACTAAATGCTATAAAGATCAACATTAAGAATAAAATGTAAATTTTCTTGAATTCACCAACTAAGCAAGACAAGGTTAGATAATCATAATTTCTTTAAAAGCAACAAACATCAAAAGCTTGACTCAAGCATATGCACTTTCGTATTAGAAAGTACAAATTTTTTTACCCATAATCCTTTTTCCTTCGATTACACATTTCAGGCAAGCACGTTCTTGTAGATTAAACTAGAAAAACAAAACTACCCAAAACTAATGCACTGCCATTTTTAATTGCAAAAGAGCCAATTTTTCAAAAATTGAGACAACCGAGAGATAACCCAAGGTTATTAGTGACTTCAATCTCCATGCTGCTTCATGCATAAAAGTTTCTCTCTTGCACCCATACCCACAAGCATATGTGTGCATGCACAAATACATATACATGATTCTATGTGAGTATATTGCATGTATGCATCCAAATGTTTGTAATTCGAGTTCAAAAATAAACATATACACTAATCGTATACATATAGATGGGTAAAGGAGGTGATAGGTTGAGCTTTTCACTGAAAACATTGTTTGGCATGACCTATTTTGTATTTTCTGTTATAATCTGTGAATATGTGGCTTTGCTGCTGTGCTCTCTTTGGACCTAGTCCTCACTTTCAAAAATACCAAGTTGGACTCTGGCTTTGCAGCAGAAAACAATGATAAATTTGTGCCAAATCTCCCATCACAAATTTAGAACAAGGTATCAAAACCAAGCATATTCATAGCAACTACCTATGAAAGGTCTTCCTAGAAACTTATCCCTCCAATGCATTGAAAAACACAGATCCAGATGGTGCCTATGTCATAAGTAAATTGCAAAATTAAATAGCTAGTGGATCTTATGTTAAATTATTCAAATTTTCAATAGCCTGCATCATTGGAAAGCAGGCATTGCTTCATATTACATAATAAAGGTGAAAGAGTTCAAAAACTATAGACAAAAGGCAACCACAAACTAAGCATACTCCAAAAGGTGAAAAAGATGAAGGAATCACATTTATACTAACCTCCCTCTACCGCTTTAGACTAAATAATTCAGAATCTTCAACAGATCGATCACAATCCCTAAATAATCTCTTGAAAAAATTCTCAGTGCCAGGACTGCTTTCAGGAGTACTTAAGGAACAATTCACCATGGAAGTCGACAAGGTCTTCTCATCTTCGGGGTGAATCCTGAATATCCTCCGAAATGACAAGAAATCAGAACCCTCATCCTCATCACAGCTGGCATTTCCCTTATCATCATCCTCAGCCTTATCCTTCCCATCTCTCTTTTCACGGTCCTCGCTCTTCTCCCTGAAAAGCCTGCGAAAAAATCCATCTTTTTCATCTTCTTCCCCTGATTTGGCCCCAACCTTTTCTTCTGTATCACCTCTGTCCTGAAACAATCTCCTGAAGAATCCTTCAGAATTTGCCAGTTCTTCGCTGCGAACTACTTTTTCATCCTCTTCTTTGTTGTCCCTTAGTAACCTCTGAAAAAAGCTTTCCTGGTCAGCCTCCTTTGTTGATTCTTTTGTTTTGTCATGTTCTTCATCCTCCTTGTCAATGAATTTTCTGAACAATGCATCCCTCACCTTTGGTCCAGGAATGAGTTTCTTGAAAACTTTCAATGATGAGTCGGATTCATCTGTAGCGATTTTGTTTTCCTCCTGACTGTTACTATTTGTAGCAGCAATAGGAGATGGGAGTGGCTGAGATTTATGAGGTGGTGAAGTAAGAGACAAAAGCCGTTGCTTTGAAGAAAATATCTTATTCAATACACGATTCCAGCTCCCAGGACTAGGCAGATTATTCTGAGGCCTGACCAAGGGCGGCCACTCCCCCATCAAAGTGGCAGCCATCTGACATTTTTCCTGGATTCTGCTGATCCCCTCATTTTCCTCTGAATCCTCAGCCTCTGCTATAAGAAACCAGTGTACTTTAAGCGCAATCCTAAGAGACTTAGTGCACATGTCGATAACAAACTTGTCGAGCAAAGGACTAGGCTTGTGCACGAGCATGTAACAAATATGAAGAAGGTAGCTCTCGATACCGGAGTGCGGCAAAGTATACATTTTGTTGCAAAGATAGTCTTTGACTCTTGGATGCTCATGTTTGTACAAATAGCTTACGGCAATCCACTCGCAGAAAAATGCTGAATCAAAGAACCGGATGAGCCACCCGTTATCCCCTGTCCCGTTCGCATTCCGTGTAATGTCGCAGGGAAAATATTCTGATTCTGCCCTCGCTAATCCGAGAAGCCGCACCATTATAGAACTATTTCATTCCCTCCTCTCCCTTTCAAGCCTCTTTGACGAAAGGATCTAAATGAGCTGCGGCCTCTTGGACAACGGTAATGATGCCCCCTTCTCTATCCACTCCCACCATGTCCATCTATACAGCAACCCTACTCTGAAATTTTCCTGATCCTCTGTAAAATCTTCGGCATCACGTCAAGCTAACTGTATAACCCTAGATTCAAATTACAAACCCCGGGTATTCGAGCCAAATTCGTCAACACACGATTTTAGTAATTGGACTTGGGATGGAACGCTAATTGATCTGGTGATTCCTCGATTTCCTAAATCTTCTCCGTCGAATCGTCTGATTTAACCACTATTTTCCTCTAATCTACACCAATTTTGAGATAATACTCTGTACTACAAATTATATATAGCAGGGCCTTAATCCCGGCAAATTTCTTCGGAGACGTCACCTATATATTACTCAATGCCGATCAAATTCTTCAACAATAGACTAGGAAAAATCCTGCCAGGAAAGACTCAATCCACGCTAACTGCATGAAAATTTATCCTTGTTTTGGAAAAATTTGACAACAGGACCAAATCTGCAAGAACATGCACAGAAAAAAGCACTAACCTTTGCCAAATTTGTCAAAGAACAGAGCATGTCCACCAAATTATTCCGAAAAATAGACAAAATTGACGACATCAAAAGAGAATGAACACCTACCAAATTCGTGCGTAAGTGATGGATTCAATCTCCGCCAAATTTGTCAGAGAGAGCCTGCATCTGCATCTATATCTGCCCCAAATTTGTCAAAAGGCGCGGTGATCTGAAGTTTCGGATCGCATGGGATGCCAAAGATGACAAGCCGTTCAAAGATCGATCACAAACAAATAATCGCCACGCCAATCAAAGATGAGAACAAGGGAGCAGGGTTTGTCGTCCCTCCTCCACAAACCAAGCTCGTTCTAATTTTTCTCTTTTATTCCATTTCATAAAATTACACTCGTCTCTCTTCGGAAGCATGAATTTCGTTATTAATCTTAAAAATGATAATAATAATAATTCCTCTTTGGCACTCCGGCGGAATTAAAAACTAATTAAATTGCCAATTAATTCCATGAGGTGGGTTGTCTATAATTCACTCCATAACTATAGAGAGACCCAAAGATGGTCATATGCATTGTGTTGCACCAAATTCATGCAATCTAATGGATTGTTTAACATCTCCATGTGTTTCCAAAGTTGGGCTTTTTTTTTTCTAAGGAATGCTTGACTTCATGTAATTTTGGAGTTGAGAAGATGGTGTGGGTATACCCCATGAACTATTTTTTAGGGTCAAGGATACATCATCATAAGTCTAGAAGGAGGGAAATCCAAGTGGGTAGGTGAAAGAGATTTTGAATAATGCAACGAGTTTGTATCCACTATATCTAGCAAGAGGGAGGCTTATAGCTTGTATCAAGTCGTGATTTTTTGCATGTTTTGTGAATAATGGTCCTACTTCTTATAATTTATCTTTTGGAGACATCATGTTGGTTAAGAGGTTGACACTATAACTTTGATATTTAGTGGATGTGTTTTTTTATTATCATTCTTTATTATTGTCTTACATTGTCTTTTAGAAGCATTGTGTGTTTAGTGATTGACATTACTCGTTCATCATAACAATGCTAAGTTGTTCTTCCAAGAAGAGAAATGGTACTTGTATCTTAATAGTTAGTTAATGTATTGAATTACTTGTAATCATTATAATCCTACGTTGACCTTTAGAGAAGTCCCATAAAGGCGTCGTCGCTTAACCGACGGTTATGAGAATAGTCGTTGCTTCACCGACACTTGTGGCCACATTTACAAAAAAAAAATGTATCCTTGTGATTTTTGGTAAGTTTAAAAAGAGAAATCCACGCGCCGTCGGATTTTTCCGTCAGATTTTGGATTGAAATGTAGTAGTGAGCAGAACCCATGCCAGCCAGGAGACAAAACAAGAATAAACATAGTAACCTTTCGTTTAAAATTGTGGACTGCTGACAGTTTACCCGTTTATATAATTTCTTTGATGCTGGAATAAAGGAATTCAGCTCTCACAAATCTTTAGTATACCATCCCAGTTTAAATTCTTGAGATGCTTTGCTATTCTATAGCATTTCTTAGACACCGTTTTCAGTAATGATCTACTCTCAGAATGACTTTGGCATCCTCAAGACAAATATGGTGTTTCATCTTGTGAGAACACTTTGCTAGGGCAGAGGTCTTGATGTGATTATGGGCTAAGTCTTCCCCATGCTCCTTGATCCTTACTTCAAACAAGCGGTCCATCTCTCCTATATACGATTTTCAACACAAATGCAATCTTGTGGACATCTTTCTGCCCTCAATGATCCATGGGATCCTTGATGGATTTTAGCATACATCTAATGTTATGTTATCAGAGGGATGTTACCATTGGAGGGATTTTAGCATTCCTCTAATGGTATGTTATCATAGGGATGCTTAAATCCATCAAGGATCACACAGACCCTCAACAGCAAATAGGCGTCTGCAAGATTACGTGTCCATGCAACAAAACATACATAGGAGAGACAGGATGCTTGTTCAATATAAGGATCAAGGACCATGGGGCTGACTTAACCCATAATCCTATCAAGATATTTTTCCTAGCAAAGCACTCCCACAAGACGAAACACCATATCTCTATGTGAAAATCCAGCAAGGATCCCAGGGACCCTTGACAACAAAAACACATCTACAAGATTATGTGTCCATGCAGCAAACTATATATTAGAGAGACGGATCACAAGTATAGGGATTTTTGAAATCAAAGCTAAAGAATGGTGCATGTAATCGAATTGGGTTAAAGTTGTACTACATGTCTCCAGGAAGGGGAAACATCCAATTTTTTCAGTATCTGTCCAGATCCTTATTGGTGCAATTTATAATTGTCCATTAAGGCATGGAGGAGCCATATATCCATATTTTTTATGTCTAATATATCCTTGTCATCACGATGGAAACCTTATTCTTCAATGGATAATAGATGGAAAATCTGCAACATTCTCTCTCAAAATCAAAATTTTACATTGAGAATATACACCGACTACAGGCAATTGTTACATGTCTTGCAAGCAGAAACATGCCCATAATCTTTAAACTCTAATATTCTATCCCATATGCATAGCCATCGAAATGCTTACAAAATCTGTAGAAAAATAAAAGCACATCGTTATAGCCTCTAAAGGCATTCTTCCAAATACCTTTCTATTTGTCCAATATTGTGACGACATAATGTATTGCATGCCAACATGCAAAGGAAGTAAATCACACATTGGTAAGAACATTTGTTACACTCTTTCAATAAAAGCATCAAAATGTAGTCCTGATGGGTAGCCCAATCGGTCGGATCCCCCAGCCAAAGCCGGCCCTCTGTCATGATGTTTTGGGTTCAATTCTGGTTGGGTCCATAGGGTCAGGCTTGCACTTATTGGAAGCCGTTAGGTGGTTCCCCCAATATTGGGTTGAGCGCCTAGGTTTCTTCCGGGGAAAAAGAAAATAAAAATGTCAAAATGCATCCTAGAGTTAGTTGAAAACATCCATAGGCACCATTAGCATTATTTTTTAATAATTTCTCATCTTTAAGCCCAGAACACTAAGGAAAATAGTTCCAAATGGGTTAACCAAGCCTGAGGTGCAAAGTTCAACTATTTACAAACAAATGAAATAGGATAAAGATATACAATGTAGATATTTGTTTTACATGCACTCAAAAAGTTTCCATGGCACATGAGATGGATATACAACGTATGTCACCATTGATATAGAACAAACAGTACATGGAATTTTGCACGACTCACAAGTCTCACTGATTGTCATTGGCTGCCCCTTTGAAGTGGTTCAGACATTCCCCTTTTTATTCCTCTTAATAATCCACATTCCTCTTAATAATCCACCTAGCTTCAAGGGGTATGCTACTTCCAACTAATAAATCCAAATTCTGTATTTAATCCTTTCATTATGAATCTTTTTACTGCAACTAATATATTTTTGTTAATGCAGTCCATCATGTTGTAATTTACTTTTATTTGATCTTAACAACACAGTTAATTGTGTTCTGAATGAAAGCTCTACAGAATATTGCAACCTAGAAACCAAAGGACAAAGTCTGGCCACATAGCCCTGTCAGAATACCAAAACCTGTTAGTCCATGATTGATTAAAGCATACTCAGTCCAATAAACCCTACAAAATATAAAAGATTAATTACAAAGTTGATTTCTTAACAAAGACAAACCAAAGTGCAAGGGGACTAACTAGAAGACCCAAGAACCATCCCTCACTCTGTTAGTTGGAGACATGCTTCACAGTTGTTGCATCCATGCTGTTAATTTGTGTCGTACTTGCCTCATCAGGCGCCATGTGGGGTGCACATTGAAGACAAAACCTAGCCTGTGGAAGCTTAAAATGGATTAACATATGGTTCAAAGTCACACAAATCTCTAGGGCCTTGTGGCATGAGGTCATTGGTCATTCAGCTGTCCTTATTTATCTATGCAAGTCATAAGTCCGATATAATAATCACATGGATGAAATATTAATAGGTGCAATCTAGCCACATATTGAATGTTGAATACTATCAACGATAACATTTACATGGGACATTTAATGGAAACTCATAGTTCAATGTGGAAACTTATGAAAACTCATAGTTTGTGTAGCTTTATCTTTTTCTAGTAATCATTTTGTTTCCCAATCGAATAATGCAATTGGATGTGAATGGTCAAGGCTGAGGCCCCTTTTTTTCAAGTCTTATATGTTGATGACTTCAAACCATTGGAACTTTGAAGTAAGGATAAAGGAGCATGGGGCAAACTTATCCCATAATCACATCAAAACCTTGACCCTAGCAGAGCCCTCCCACAAGAATAACATCAACCATAGAAATATAAAAAATGAAAACATAATTTAACTAAGAGAAACATACATACATGCAAGCATAACCTTACTCATATATACAAATTGGCAAAGTTTTCACATCTATAAATTATAAAAATTTAAAATTGTTGTAGTGATAACAGTCAATAAAAAATTAATATATAAAAAAAAGGCACAATGAAATGTTAGTGGCGTAATGTTGATGTTTGGAGTTAGTTTTTCCAAGTCTGATAGTGTATAACTACCACAGTTACAAATAAAGGAGTGTACAATATAAACGTTATATAACAATAATAAAAGTATCTTCTCTCTCTGTTACAAAGTTTGTTTAAGTCCAGTACTGTCTAACTACCACACATGAATAAAGATGTACAATATGAACATTGCTCAAACAATAATAGAAGTATCCTCTCCTCTCTCTCTCTTATTGTCTATGCAGGTCTTCCACAAACCTACATGATATCAGAGTGATACCAGCCTAGAACCTATGACTGTGTGAACATTGAAAAGCCACAAATGTAGTCCCAACAAATAAGGAGAGAGCAGGCGAGTCTGAATTTATTTTTCAAACAGTTTTTTGAAAGTGTATACTTCTGAATTTCTAAGGTAAAATCTTTAGAATACTTAAATAAGAGTTGATGAATAATATAAAAAGACTCAAAAATAGCTTTGAAAGCTATAAATAGAACATCAGAGATGACTTGCAATGCCCAAATCAAGTCCATGCCGGCCAGAAAAAGATGCTTCACACTTGAGGTAGAAAGAGATGCCAAATAGCATGCCATTGACAAGACCTATGAAATGATCAAATTATCTATATTGAGCTTAAGACCTCTGAATATTTGGACTAAACCTCCCACTAGGGGAGGCCACACCTTCTAGCTGTAACCTAATGATTTGAAGTTTGGTAGCGTAAGACATATATGGGCAATTCTTTCAATGGAAGAAGGTATAGGTCTTTATGCAATTTGCAAGGTATGGACGGAGGCATAAAGACCTTACCTACCACTTTTGTGATCATGGTACATGGCACTAGGCTAGAGACTCAGACAATGAGGAGACTCAAAGAGTCCACCAAATAAGGAACATAAACTGTGAGTCACACTTAAAACCAACATACATATTTTGTATTTTCACGAATTTGATAAAATGTGCCTCCAATGTAATAACACTTAAATGAAAAGCATAAATGTAAAATAAATACCCTATTCTAAATATAAAAAATATAAATTTAAAATAAATTACTTTAATTATATAATCAATATGTTAATTTTTTTAAATGTTTTTAATAAAAATGCTTGCTCTATATCAATGCATTATATATATATATATATATATTATATAACCTGTACAGAAAATTATATTACAGGGGCTAAAAAATTACAGCAAAATTCTCATGAGTGACAGAGGTTGAAGGAGACTGGGCCTCCTTCAGAGCCATTCAAAAATAAGACACCTGTCTGTTTGGATGCATACTAATACTGATCCAGACTATAAAAGCTGTTCTTGAAAGATGCTCATGGAAACTGGGTTGTGTAACCAGTCGAGCCCCTCTAAAACCAGAAAGAGACATAAAGTAAAACTTATGTAAAACATAGATAATATCTAAAAGCTTGCATGAAGCGAAGCCAGAAATAAACCTGTTCAGAGCACTCATTAAGCAGAGGGGGGATCTTTGGTGATGGGGTATGCCCATCACTCCTCCTATGATTTAGTGGGCGAGTTTGTGGCTGCCGAAGGGACGAGAGACAGTGATGGGAGAAGCTCGGCCTGTGCTGGTGGTGAGTCCTTCCGTCGTTTGGAGAGGGGTTTCACTGGAGAAGGGACCCTGAACGGTTTAGCTCGAGGCAATTTGGAGGAGCCACCACTTCCCCCCATACTGGTAAAGGCTTGCCCACCTGTTTCGCTTCCACTTGCTCCGCTGCTAGCACCCCCCTGTTCTCCTCCCCCCGAATTTTGGATGTTTAAGCTAGAAATGCTAGTGTGCCTTTCCAGGAAAAGGTTTTATCCAAATCTGTTAGCATTACATCAACCTCATCTATCTTCATTTTCATAGTATGGACCGCCATCTTAGCCTCTGCCCAGTTGCTGAGCATATCTTCAACTAGATTACAAAGCATGTTTTTCATCATCTAGTAATGGTTGATACGACTACCATCCTTTCCTGTCAAAAGATTTCTATTCAGAACCTTATTTTCCCATGCCTCTACCAGCACCCAAACATGCCCAGAAATGTGTGATTCATAATCCTCAGAGACGGGGGCACTGCTGCTCCTCTGGGATTTAGCACGCCCTGAATTGGCTCGCCTAGGGGTACCACGCTGGTGCGACATGGACAAATTAAGCTTGAGATCAAAATTTTGTGGGATGAAAACACCTTCACAGGCTCATGAATGATCTGCACCAGCAATATTAGCAACACCAGCAACAAAATAGTGGTAGACCACCCTGAACTCGTGGCCAATGTTCCTTTCATCCATTTCATAGTGAGCGCGGAACGACTGCGAAAAATTCCTGTCAGTATCCATTAAACCGATCGGACAGGCTTTGAATGAGCTTAGGACGAAGAACCAGATCCAGCTCTGCTTGCATGCTTCGACTTGACTCGGGGATTATCTTCCGCATACAAAGGGTCCTACGCAGATTAACGGCGTTCATGAGCAGGGTGATGGCTGCACATATTAACATTGTTTAAACTTGGCAGCCGTAGATTATGCCAAGTGTTATCGGGGATCACCAGAAGAGGAACATCGGAGGAATACGATTCTGGGCACAGGGAGTCATGACTATTTGCATGTGTCGTCATTTGACGCGAAGGACACGTGTCGATGGCTTTGGGTGCACAGGTGTTCGTGCTATTGTCACCCGCATCCGGGCATATATATATATATATTATTTTGAATTTGAGGTTTTTTTTAAGTGGACCAAAATTTGTTATAGATAGTGCAAATTGATTCCTCTCATTATTCAAAAAAATCAAATCATTTAAAATAACAAGTAGTTGACCAACTTCTAACACAATTTCACCCATTTTCCTACTTCTAAAATTTTTTTAACCAATTAAAAAAACCTTAAAAGTAATTTAAAGAATAACTCTTTCTTAACTCTATAGCAATTAACCTACTCTTTTAATCCCGTCCATCTTAAAAACGCTTAACCAATAATTAGATAAAAACAAATACCAACTCTTTTTAGTAAGATATGGATTTATATGTTTGACCTCGTTTTCTGAAATTTCTATTCTCAAACGTGCTTTCAATAAAATATGTAACTACAAATATTTCAACGCGGGCTTAAAGAATTAGATTTGCAGTTACAAGCATCACATCGATCCTTCAAAACAACTAAACTGCATTACACGAATTCCTCATTTAAGTGAAAATGATAGATGGAAAACCCAACCAGCACAGAGTACCAAAAGGAAATCGAATCATGCAAAACTATGAAGTTTTTTGGAATGGAAAGCATGTGGCAAACTTGAGATTCGACCAAATTCTTGTTCCATGGGCAGGGTGAGATAACGATCTAAATTTTGGTGACCTAGCATGAGTAGCACCACCAGCATAGGTATATCTTATATAGTATACGAGAGAGCAGCATCTAAGACAGAGATAGTAGAGGCATCAACAGTGGTAGAGCTCCTAGTTTACTTTTATCCATCCCCAAAATCCAGGCTTTGAACGTCCTGGCCCGAGAATCAAGACACCCACGTTGCCAACTAGGCACCCTCAGAAGTCCTCATGGGCCGTGAGAACTCCTCATGGGCGGAATAATGTTAAATTCTCTCATGACCGAATTAAATCCTCTCATGGCCAAATTGGGGACGGACCAGAGAGACCAAATTGATACTCATAACCCTGAATCCATAGATTGATTTAGCAGAATCCCCATTGGGAAATGGGTAGTTGTACATAGATCTATATTTGAAAAATCCTTTATGTTTTGCTTCGCCTCCCTATGAAACTTCATAGGTTTTAATCTATATTTTAATTTGTATAATGTATAAGTAAATAATATGTGTGTATATTTAATTATATTAAATCACATAACATATGAACTATATTTATTTATTTATATTAAATCTTTTAACATATGAACTATAGTAACATATTTATATTAATTATATGTTATTATTATATTTACATATTTTACCATTATTAAGGTGAAAGAAGTTTATATATCATAAGGGTGTTTATAAAATATTTACCTGTTTTATCAATTCGGTTAAGTATTATATTTACATTTATTACAAGTATAGTATGGATGGACTATGAATGTATGGATTTTAACATAATTCCCTAAAATGAAGCATGTTTTGTTGGGAGAAAGAAAATTGGAGCAATTTCAATTTTATGTTTCCCTTGTGGTTTGAATTTTGTACTTTGGTAGGGTGTTTTAGAATAATCCCACTTGTTATGCATGCTGTAAATGGTAAACATATCCCATATGCTTTAAATGATGATGATGATGAACTAGATGACAATGACAGTGATGATGTTTTTAATGAAGATGATGATGATCATCATCATCATCATCGTCATCTTTTTCATTGTCATCATGACTATCACAATAGTCGTCATCATCGGCATAATCATCATCCATGTCATCATTATCACCATTGTCCTTGACATCATCATCATGATTATTGACATTTTCATCAGTTATTCATCATTACCTTTGGCATAAGAAATAACATCTACCCAAAATATGTGATTAGTGGAAAAGGGTCGTGGAGGACACACACGATTTATGCATGACAAATAACAACTTATTTTTTTAAGATGATCAACATCATCATTCTGATTGTACTCATCATCATTATCATTGTCATCATCACCATCATCACCATTCATTGTATTGCCATCATAATTATCGGCAATGTCGTCATTGCCATTATTTGCATCATCATCATCATCATCATAATCGTCATCATCATCATTGTCATCATTCTCCTCATTATCAACAACATCATCATCATCATCATAACCATCCTCACTATCATAATCATTATCCTCATTTTCATCTTCAACATCTGGGTGTAAAACTGGATGCAAAAGTGGATAAAAACATGGATGCAAAAAATGATGCAAACATGGATGCAACAAAAGTAG
This sequence comes from Pseudotsuga menziesii, assembly GCA_001517045.1. Lineage (NCBI taxonomy): Eukaryota > Viridiplantae > Streptophyta > Pinopsida > Pinales > Pinaceae > Pseudotsuga > Pseudotsuga menziesii. Next base: position 96,950 of record LPNX010635148.1, read on the forward strand.
GCACAAAAGTGGGCACATAATGGGGTGCACCAAAAATGGATGCAAAAGGTAATGCAAAAGTGGATGCAAAAAATGATGCAATCATGGAAGAAAACCATGACGAAAAAAGTGGCACAAAAGTGGATACAACCATTGATGTAAAATTGGATGCGAAAGTGGATGCAACAAAAGTAGATGCAAAAGTAGTCGTAACACCCAATACAAAACCTGATGCAAAAGTGGATGCAAAAATGGATGCAAAAAGGGATGCAATAACTGATGTAAAATTGGATGCAAAAAAAGATGCAAACGTAGATGCAAAAGTTGAAGCAAAAGTGGGTGTAAAAGTAAGCGCAAAAATGGGTATGAATTGGGACGCGAAAAAAGTGGATGCAAACGTGGATGCAATAGTAGATGCAAAAAAAGACGTAAACATGGATGCAAAATGCGATGCAAAAAGGGATGAAAACGTGCGTGCAAAAGTGGACGCAAAAATGGATGCAAAAGTGGATGCAAAAATGGCTGAAACAAAACGAGATGCAAAACTAGACTCAAAAAAGGATGTAAACTTTGATGCAAAACTTGGCGCACGAAGAGATGCAAAAAAAAAAGCAGAAGTGGATGCAAAAGTGGATGTAGAAAAGGATGCAAAAGTGGATGAAAACAAGGGTGTAAAAGTTGAGGCAAACATGGGCGTAAAAGGGGGCGCAACAAGAGTAGATGTACAAACTAGGCGCAAAATTAGGTGCAAAACTAGGCTCAAAACTTGTCGCAAAACCTGATGCAAAACCTGGCGCATAACCAGGTGCAAAACCCAGTGCAAATTATGCCATAATTTGCGCCAGATTTAGAAAAAGGATGCAAAAAACGTCTAAAATAGCACCAACCTGTGAAATTGCACCATTTTGTCAGAAAAATGAAGAAAAATACACTGAAAGATAGTCTAGACGCGAAAAAGGATGCAAAAAGAGATGCTAAATCTAGTTTTTGTTGTAGTGATGCTATTGTAAAACAAATTTTAGGTCTCCTTCAGTACTAGAAACACCTGTCACTCTAATAAGTTTTCCTTATGTTGGAGTCATAGAAAGGCTCATCCGTGTCAAGGGGATTTTGAATTTAGAACTGCAAGAATTTGTCACAAAATAAAATGTGATATGGGTTGACACAAAAGATGGACTCATAGAAGCTAAAAGTCTTTTTTCTAATATTGAGCTTATTGGAATAGATAGCGAATGGATCCAAACTGATTCTCGGTCGCCGCACCGATTTAAAGCTTCAATTTTACATATTTCCACCAAATAGAAGGTGTTCATATTTGACATGATAAGACTATCTCACACTAAATCACACATAATCAGATGCATTGGAAGACTACCTCAAACCTTTGTTTTGTTCGCCTAAGATCTAGAAGGTAGGTTATGCCTTGAACAATGATTTTAAGCAATATTTCCATTCGTATGGGTATTTAAACTATTTTAGCTTCTATGAATCTACTTTGGATTTTCAAAGGATGTACATAGACCTTAGTGGGGGGCTTTCTTGGCTTACATAAGAGTTGTTGAATCGTTGTTTAGACAAATCATTGTATATGAGTAAGTGGGAACAACGTCCATTGAGACATTGTCCTAATTGGTATATTCAAAGTGACCTAGAACGCCGGTGGCAAGGGTAGCTGCAAAGCCAATCTTAGATGCTGGAAACCTTCTAAAAAGGACCAAGGGTATCCATTGAGACCTGGTCGTGTTGTAGTACCTTAAATAAATTTCTGAAATTTCAATGGACTTTTTCCAAATGTTGTATGTTGGAATCAATGATGTTGGGAATTATTGGCCTCTTACTACCAAGAAAAAGAAAGATAGAAAATGAATATGAGGTTGCATATCTTCTTATGGACATTACTATGTATTGTTTTAGCATTGGATGGTTTCTATTTCAATTTGTGAGCTACTGTTTTTATATAAATTTATATAATCTACATTTTCAATTTTGTGGGATTATTATGTATTATTATGTTTAGTTACGTAGATATTATTATGCCCATAGGAATTTAGATATTATTTCATATTTTGGAGTTGCTTGATTGGATAAAAAAGATTAACCCAAGTGTAACAATTGTACAACAGAGATTCATTTCATGGTCGTCTTATATTGTTATGCTTAAGAGAATCTTGATTAAGATTTAAATCAGGTTCAATTAAATGGTGGTTAACTAAACACGTAACAAATTGTTTTTATTTTTTCATATGAGTCTTTTTATTATTATTATTATTAAATAGTATTGTTTTGTGGTTATATTAACTCTATGAATGTGGTATGAATAATGAATTATATACTAGGAGAGACACAAGTAAAGTGGAAGGTGAATGCTGATATGAACAACCAACCACTTAGTTTTGTAATAATATATTGTTGTTAAATGGTGGTTAAAGAAACTAGTAACAATTTTATTTGTTTTTTCATATCGGTTTTTTTTCATTAAATAGTATTTGTTTTGTGGTTATATTAACTCTAACAATCTGGTATTAATAATCTCTATATTCTTTTTAGATGAAAAGATTATATATTTTGCATATGCATAATTGGAGAACATCTCAATAAAGAATTATTTATCAAGATTTTGTAAAATAAATCACATCATGTGAATGAATTCATATAATATGAATGGATCTATTGTAAAAATTTCTCCAAAAATATAAATCTCAATATATATAACTAGTCTATCTAATGTACATAAAGTTCCCTTCATCCACCTAAATAAAGTATCATAACTAATTCATAATTAGTACAAATAATATTACAAAATAGTATATTAAATGTCCTTCCAAAATAACCTAACCAATAGTTTAAGCTAAAGTAATAACATCAACACCAAAGATTTAAACACTTTTTCAAGGAGAAAGAGACCTGATAGTACCAACCATGAACTAGAAGAAATAAATAATGACCCTATAATTATATGTCAGTACAACAAAAACCTGTGATTAGCATCTCTTTTAGCTTCCTTTTTAGCGTCTGCTATCACTTTTAGTGTATTTTCCATCATTTTTTGGACAAAGTGGACGCTTTTCCATGAGATGGCACTTTTAATGTCATTTTTTGCGTCCCTTTTCAAAAGTTGGCACTATTTTGGACACTAATTAGCATCCCAATTAGCATCCCAATTAGCCTCCCAATTAGCCTCCCAAATAGCATCCCAATTAGCATCCCACTTAGCATCCCAATTAGTGTCCCTTTTTAAAAGTTGGTGCTATTTTGAACGTTAATTAGCATCCCAATTAACGTCCCAATTAGTGTCGCAATTAACATCCCAATTAGCATCTCATTAGCATCTCAATTAGAATCCCATTTTAAAAGTTGGAGCTATTTTGGATGCTAATTAGCATCCCAATTAACATCCCAATTAGCATCCCAAATAGTGTCCCAATTATCATCCCAATTAGCGTCCCAATTAGCATCCCAATTAGCATCCCAATTATCGTCCCTTTTTAAAAGTTGGTGTTATTTTGGACGCTAATTAGCATCCCAATTAACGTCCTAATTAACATCACAATTATAATCCCAATTAGAGTCCCAATTAGAATCCCAATTAATGTCCTAATTAGCATCCACAAAGGCATCCCACATAACACCAAGAATAGCCTCCAAAAAAATGTCCTCAATAACATACACCATATATCAATCCAGGGTCTGTGATAGGAATTGCGCCATGAATTTTGGTAGGAAAAAAATCCAACATAGCACCAAGTATAGATCCAGGAATTGCACTTAGAAAACATCCAACATAGCACCAGGTATAGCACCTAGAATAATGCCAGAAATTTTGAAAGGAACTACGCTAGGAATTGCACTAGGCTTAGAGCTAGGGATGTGTTCGGGAAACATCTGACATAATGTCAAATATATCAATGTCAATGTCAATGATCATGACCTATGTGATAGTACTTTTGGATCTTGATTTATCATAGTGGCACCTAAATGATCATAATCATGGCACTTTTGGATCATGATTAATCCTAATGAGGGGTAAATTACCCTAATGTCACCTAAATTGCTCTTATGGCATTTTAGTGTCCCCAACAACATTTGATATACCCTAATGGCATATGATTCTCCCTAACAACATGCCGATGATGCATTATGATAATTATGATGGAGCATATGGATATGATTTGATAAGTATAAGAGTATATCATCCATTCTTGTGAGGTAGTACGGCTCCTTGATCATTATTATTGCAATTATATTGATGATGACTACGACGATGACAATGGTGTTGATTTATTGTATGATGATGATGACGATGTGGATGTCAATGATGATTATGTATATGGTATCACTTTTGTATCCTAATTGTTTCTAATGGCACCTAAATGTCTATAATGACATCTAAACAACCCTATTATCATCTTAATGACTATAACGACATATAAATGACCTTAACAATGACATGACATGAATCATAATGTCGATGAGTGATTAAGAACACTAATGGCATATGTGTGACCATAATGAAAATGATGGCGATGATTTTGTTGATGATGCACTTGATGTTGACGACGATGATGATAATGAGGATGATGATCAAGATGATGTTGATCTACCATATGGCATTGATGATGATGATGACAACATCAATGTCCACGATGATGATGTATGTCATAATACTTATGTATACCCACTACTACATATGGGTCAAAAGTCCCACAAAAATTTGCCATGAAACATGTAAAATCATTGCTTTCGTCACTAAACAGTTTTAATTTGTTGAAAAAATTCAAAATTATCCCGACGTTCATCGCTATTGTGACGAAATAGTGTGTTCTATCACTCTTGCGATGAAATCCCATATTGTCAAAAGGAAAACGTCGCTATAGCGATGAAATTGTGTATTCTAAAAGTTTCCCTTCATTAGTAACTTTTATATCATCATAATTGAAAGTATTTTCTTTATATTATATTGATGAAACAAGTCTTTGTCTCTATTCATTGTCATATTTGCACTCTATGCTCACACCAGCAATATGCCTGTAATAGACTAAATAAGTGTAACAAAAAATGTAGTATATTAGATAACAATTACATTCTAAATTTCTCTAAAAAATGTATGACATATCATACCATGTCTATCATGTTTACATCTA
>LPNX010635148.1:102813-115516 GCA_001517045.1 Pseudotsuga menziesii
GATGACTTGACATGAACATTTTGAGAATATACATGCATAAAACCAACATAGAAAGAGACACAAAGAATAACCTCTAAATTAAATATATATGCATAGGATAACGCTCCAACTCTCTAACATACTTGTTGTTTAGGAATAAACACCCTTGTAACCTAGGGTCTGGGGTTACCAACATACTTCTAAAACTTGCAAACAATTAGCTTTAGCTAAGTACAAAATGGAAATATGAAGAAATATTGGACTCACCCGATTACCGATGGTTGATCCAAGCCTTGTCTTCTTCCACTCTCCTTCTCTCCAAAGCTTTTAGGGATGCACCTCCTTCACCTCCAAAGAGAAAATTATCCAAGTACAATATTATACATGTATATATGACAGGTTAGATAAATAATATATATCATGCTTAATCAAATACATTCTTCAAACCCTAATACATGAAAGAGACTCAACACAAAGTTGGAAGAAGAATAAAATCAGTGAATGAGATAAGTGTACAACCCAACACCTGAGACAAGGAATACTCTGCAACCAAAGGACTCTGAGTTCTGCTGCTCCAAGACTTCTTAATATATACCACCAGCATAAATTTTCTCTCCAAAATTCATTCTTGTAATGCCCTCACCAAGGCCTCTATTTATACTTTGGGAAATAGAGCAGTTTCGAAGGTTGAGGAGGTTGAGACAGTTGAGATGGTTAATGATTAGGGATCAACTAATCTCATTAATCATGATTTATATTTTTTAATGTCAAATGGATGTGTACGCAAATATTAATACTGGAAACCCACGTATGACACACGAGTTGCTCTAAGGAAAACCCGCGTATAGATCTGTACGCAGGTTGCAATGGGAATAGTCATGTGCAGTACGCGAGGTGTCAATGAGGATAGTTGCATATGTATGCGAGTTTCAATGGACATAGTCATGTAGGCCAATACACACTTAGAAAAATATGTAGCAAGCTGGTTAAGAGGTAAATGCATCTCATGTCATGCCCATCTATAGTGTTTAAGCAAACTTCAATCCTGAAATGTCCTTTTGTGTACCAACATAATGAATTGTCAGCACTTGAACGGAGAATTTCCATTTGGGTCGATAACAGATGCCCCCTAATGCGTGAGGTCAGAGGGAAGTGATGGCCAAAGTACATTATAATCATTATCTTTGGAGAACTCAGAAGTCCAATGGAGCAGAGGTAGTATCTGAAACAAATACATAATAATGTCATATACCAAGTCATATCTGAGGATGTTATGTTCAATATACTGGAACACTATCTCCTTTACAATATTTGAATACATCATATAATACGGTTACAAGACTACATATATTACAAAGGTGGATTGAAGCCACAATATACAATAATGATGAATCTTCAAAGATCTGGAAGCTGTGTAAATAACCATAACATAATCTTGCGCAACTTAGTCCATAAATGTGAAACTAAGGTCTTCATAAAATCCCCAAAGAACCAGTACAATCCAAGCCATGTGAATAGATGTTATTGAAGTCGAACATGGAGTGGATTCAACAGATTGTCAATCAATAGGCGATAATAGACAACTAAATCAAAGGAATTCACCAATAATGAGAGTGAATCCTGAGGTGCGATCATCAAAAATCTAGGTCTTCGTCATCAGGAAGGGCTGATGTGGAACCACACTGTGATAAGGAAGGCAATAGATCCTCCAATGGATCACAAGAGTGACTAGGAACTGGGTAAAGTAAGGGAGACACAAGTAGTAACATATACAACAATGATGGAATTAGGATATAGATCAGAGACAGGGTTAAGTCCTTGAATAGTGATAATGACATAGAGATGACCCAAGGCAGCTTTTTAACTTTATAGATAGAACAATGAAACTTATCTATCATGTAGGAGACATGATCAGATTCCCCAGGTAGAACTGACAAGAGGAGGAGTAAGAAACTCAAAGTAATAGCTAAAATGAAATTGAACACTGAAACATGAGTATCAGAAAAAATGGAGAGTGCTATGATCAAGGAGGACATGTTGCCACTAACTGAGAACCAAAAGAAAAATTCTTCCTTACCTTCCCTGTTAAATTTTAACGAGTCCAGGAAAGTCAACTCGAATCTCTCTTCATTTTTTGACAAGATTGAAGAGAAGAGGGAATAATGCTTGATAGTGTCATTGATTTGTGGATTTTATGAGCCCAAACTAGTACATGCTCACTTGATGTTTTCATGTTTGGAGAGTCTGAAAACTCCAAAGAAGACTCTAGGGGGATCCTTTTTCATCCAATTTAGTCTCATAAGGCTGAAAAAGTATAAAACATACCACAGAAGAACTCTCTTAACTTCTGTAGAAGAAAAGGTGAACCTTTTTTGTACTTAGTCAAGGAGGTCCAAAAAGGTTAAATTACCACCTACCCAATGCTCCTTCGAGAGCAGCATATAGCTTGAGTTTTACGAGTGTGAAGGAAAGCAAGATCACGTGGAAAGATACATTTGAGTGTGAGAAATGGGGCTTACAACAATAAACTTGATGCTTTTTTCTTAGTGTTTAACGAGCATGACAAAGACATAAAGTACACTTGAAATATTTTTCATGTTTAGGTCCAGAGCACGAAAAAAAGAAAATTGAGCTCATACCGGATGTTGCTTTCCCGTAAATTTAGTCCCTCGGGTCTGGAAAAGTGATAAACCTGTACCTGAGAATACTCTTCTCAATTCTGAAGAAAAGAGAGTGATCCTTTCTCGTATTATTCCACATGGTCTGAGAAAGAGATAACCTACCACGAATGTAGATGCCCATTCACATATTATTAATGAGCTTGAACGGACAAGTTTACTCGGCAGTCAAGTATGTTTTTAAGGAGTTAGACCTGGGCCTAAAGAAACTCCAGAAGGGTAGGGAGTCCTATAAAAAGATAGCTTGTAAAAAGAGACAAAAATGAGGCTAAATTTGGCATGAAAAATAGCTAAAAAGATTCCCCTGAACCAATGACAGCTGCAGTATCAGTATCAGAAGACAAAAAATAGGTTCTAAATGAGCATACTCATAGGAGGAAGGTCCTATCCACGCAAGAACAATGGTAAAGACAAGGAGCTAATGGTTAAAAATGCCATAGTCTGTGGTCAAGATGTTAATGCTAGGTTTAAGATGGAGTAGGTATAAATGCAGAATGCATGTGAAACGACAAAAAACCATCCTATATGAGCAAAAAATCACCTTAAAAATGATGATAGACCTATCACATGGAAAGCAAATATGGTATTAGTTTATAAATTATGAACTATAGGGAGAAAACCCACTTGAAAAATAAATTTTCTATAAATAGTTCGAAACATAAATAAAAACTCACCATTTGGATTTTTAACCATAGAAGACAAGTTTATACCTCTACCTTCAATTGCTTGATGTGGACAATCCAGTGGACCATTTCCAAATCTGCAAGTGTCAGGTAAGACTACACTCCATGCTCTTTATTTTTATCCAAGCAATTATTAAAATTGAGCCCCAATTTCATATTTTTAGGAACCTTAAAAAAGCAACACTGTGTACGTGGGTTTGCTATAGTAAAAGTCACATACACGCGTTCTGTACGTGGGTTTCCCAAAGGACAGTCATGTACAGTACGCGGCCTGCCTTAATAAACAGTCATGTATGCTGCGTGAGGTGAAAAAAGAATGTGTAGGGATAAAATTTCAAAATTTTATATGAAATTAATGGTTGGCATTTGCTTGTTTATTAGGTTGAAAGATGGTTCTTGAGTGGAGGGAGTGCGAACATGAAGACATGGATCAAGAAGCTATTTAAGATGCCCCTACAGTGAATGTTTTACGTCAAAGTAGGCTATTGAAATTTTTCTGTACCTCACCTGTGTGGGCCAATGTCCGCCTCTTGGAGTTCCTGATAAATTATTGGGATCATGATTTGGGCATGTTTGACCTTCAAGGTGAGTCCTTGGATATTACTTCTGAGGATGTCTATTTCATTGCTGGTATATCACAACAAGGAGCTCCAGTAAACTTAGAAGGCGTCGGCAGAGGTAGTGAACCTCTAAGTGTACAGAACTATATTGATATATATTGCGCACCAGGCACACAAAAGAGGGGTAGTTGCATCACATACGTGACCTTCCGTTATAGGTGGTGACGAGTACTATAGTGAGGGTTGTAGGGTCGTCATCACTTCACCTTGCAACTTGAAACCAGATGAGACTAGTAGTGGATTGTATGCAGGGAGCCCTATATGACTAGTGCTCGGGGGTGATCCCGATTATGAGAAAATAGCTCTCTGACTGGAAGAGAGGTAGGAGGAAAATTTTTGTATATTCCAGCATACTAGTAGCATTCTTCTTTGAGAGAGTACCGGAATTGAGTCCTGTAGTGCCACTACCAGTTTGTTCTCCTCATCATCCTAGGCTGAGCAGGTGGGGAGATATTTTCCTACGCCAGGGAGGTGGTGGATCTGTGCAGAGTGTCTATGATGATGACTTCTACTTTTGGTAGGAGTGTTAGTTTCCAGCTTTGGAGTAGTTTCCATATGCTGGAATGGATTTCCGTGGTGATGCTGACCTCGTCCTCCCTCCAGTAGGAGCATGGGGAGAGTTAGGTAATTTTTATTTTCAAAATTTCAAAATTTTTATGAATTTTAAATATATAGATATATACATATGTATAAGAGTTGTAATCCTTTTAAAATATCAAAATGTAGATATTGGACCAGTCCGCCCTGAAGGGAATCCATGCATGTATGTGTGTCCTATATTGGGAGAAGACCGGGGCTTGATTAGGGTTCTTGAGGGGAAGCTGGCTAGGCTTAACCAGACAGTACCCACCTTACGGATTGAGCACATCCCAGCCATCATGCAAGAGTTTGTGGTTGGTGTACCACCTGTCTGGATACGCCTTCTAAGGTGTGTAGCTAGAGAAGTACTGGTATACATAGATGTTGTTGAGGCTGTTGAAGCCAAGAGGCTAAAGAAGCCAGAGTACAGGGTGACCCGGGGAACTAGGGTGGTTCAGCTTAGATCTAGGAGCATTTGCTGGACTTTGATCCATATTTTGTTTATTTTTTGTATATTATACAATTATGATTAGATCTGAGGATCAGAGACTCGACCTATCTATATGAATAGATATTGACATATATCTATATCTATATCTATATATATATATATATATATATATATATATATATATATATTTGCCAGTTTATTTATAAATGTTTTTTATGTGTTTGCTGTATAATTTTTATGTAAAATGTGTTAAATGCCAATCCAAGATGTAATTAGCATATGCATCAGTTAATGGATTTTGATTCCTTGGAATATGATTGAATGTAATCAATTCAAAATTTCTTTCCAATAACCTAAATTGCATAAATTGATGCAATAGAATAGGGTTCCGCACCTGATAAGCCCGATTGCATTGGGAAACCACCAGTTGAGAGTCCAGTTGGACTTCCAGCTGAGTGATACCATGTGAAAAAGAATCCCATAGAAGCTCAATGAAGGCCCTATATTCAGCCACATTATTGGAAGCAGGACCTAAGCAAGCGCCTCCTGAGGCAACTAACTATCCTGAGGGTGAATAAATGACCCATGCAGCCGAAGATAAATTACAAGTGTGGCGACTGGCACCATCAACGAAACCTACAAACCTCTCGAAAGACATTTGAAACAACCAACAGATGGTATAAAAAACACAAACCGACGAACTAGTGTACATAAAAATACATACAATAAAATACAAGAAAAAGTGTTAAGCCTAAGCATAGTACTTTTTCAGGTAGAACCCATTTCTAGGCTCATCCAACTTATTCCCATCAAAATCTATCAATTCATATGCACATTTCTTTAACACTTTCGACACGATATAAGGTCCTAACCACATAGACTTGAACTTTCCTACCCTTAGGGGTTCTTTGTCTTGGTCCTAGAGAAAAACAAGTTCCCCCTCAGAGAAAATTCGAGGTTTGACCGATTTATCATATTGGCTTTTGACCCTATTTTTATGATCTTAGTTTACTGTCAGCATATCTCTGCACTGTTCATCAAGGTGTTCTAAATGTAATAGACGTTCTTCAAGCTCAATCGTATCAGGTAACACATGAATAGCAATCTTTAAAGACGGGATTTCACATTCAATCGGGGTAACAACTTCCACTCCATGGACGAGTTGGAAAGGTGAAAACCCTGTAGCAGTTTTTAAATTAGTCCAATATGCCCAAAGTGCAGGATATAGCATGATATGCCAGTTGGAATGAGCTACATTAATATTACGTTTGAGGATAGTCTTCAAAGTTTTATTAACAGCCTCGACCTGACCATTTGCTTGGGGATAGAACGAAGATGAATGTTCTTGTCTAAATCCTAGCATAGTAGTCAGTTCAGTCATCATGCTATTTTGAAAATGATTTCCATGGTCAGTGACAATCACCTTGGGTATATCGAATCATGCTATAATTTGATTGAACACTAAAAAAGTTGTAGTTTCCCCGTCAACTCTAAAGGTGGGCATTGCCTCTGCCCATTTTGTAAAATAATCCATAGCAACAATGATATATTTGTGCCCCCCAGCCGAGGCTAGGTTACATGTCACATAATCAATCCCCCACTTCATGAAGAGGCCCACTGAGATGATGAGAAATAACGGAGCGGGATGTGACCACAATTTTTTGGTATAAAGATGACAAGGATGATAGCGCTTCACTGCTTCCAGACAATATTTAAAGATTGTGGGCCAGAAATAACCAGCACGTAATATCTTCTGGGCCATTGCTAACCCAGATAAATGACCCCCACATGCTCCACTATGGGCATCCTTTAGGACAATCTCCGCTTCCTCATGGGTAAGACATCGATGCAAAATGGAATCTACCCCCCTATGGTATAAAGTATCTCCTATGATGAGGTAGTTCTTGGCATGTAGGCGTAGTTTACGTCGTTCTTCCCGCGAGAAAGTTGCAGGATACTTCAGAGTCTAGAGATAGATAAGTATATCTCCATACTAGGGGTCAGAGGTGGAAATAAAAAATATGTGCTCATCTGGGAATGAGTCTTCTTCAATAGCAACATCTTCTTCTACTAGAAATTCTACAATAAGTTTAGCAAAAACTAAGGATTTTTTAGATTTGGCGGATTTAAAATCCAAGTTGAACTCTTGGAGAATGACTATACATTTGTTAAATTTGCCTCCAACTATCTGTCAAGACAAAACATACTGAAAAGGATTAACATCTACCACTACCGTTGTAGTCCTTAGTAAGATGTAGTGAGGTAACCTCTGAATAGCATAAACAGTTGCTAAGGCCAAATTCTTGACGTGGGAGTACCTCAGTTCAAGTACGGATAAAGCACAACTAAGATAGTAAATGACATGCTCTTGGATCTTATCATCCTTTTTGACTAGGAATACCCCTATGGTCGACTCAGACGTGTCCAGATACAATATAAAATCCCTAGAGTAATCTGGCAGACGCAATAATGGTGCCGACAACAAAGCTTTTTTCAATGCCTTGAATGCGATTTGTACAGTTTCATCCCATACAGATGGGGTGTCTTGTTTTAACAGGCGCATGAAACCCTTAGTAATCTTAGCATAGTTTACAATGAAACATCGAAGAAAATTGGACTTTCCCTGTAGGCTTTGAAGTTGCCTGATAAAAGGAGGATGAGGCAGATTTACAATGGCCTTAACTTTTAACGGATCCACCTGAATGCCTCTATTAGAAACAATGAATTCTAGCAATCTCCCTGACTTGACACAGAACACACACTTGTGGGGATTCAAGTGGATTTTATAGTATCTGCATCATTCAGATATCAAACGCAAGTGATCTGGATGGTCAATCCTCTTACGAGAATTTGTAGGAATATCATAAAGGTAGGGTTTGACAATGGCTTTAATATCATGAAAGGAAAAATTCATTGCCCGCTGAAAGGTTTCCCCAGCATTTTTCAATCCAAAGGGCATTTTTTTTGTACATGAAGGTACCCAAAGGACAAATGAAAGCAGTTTTATGTTGGTCTTCTGGTTTTATTTGAATTTGATTACATCCGGAGAAACCATCCATAAATGGAAAGAATTCACTTCCCGCGCAAGCATCAATAATTTGATCTATAAATGGCGTGGGATAGCTGTCCTTAGGACAGGCTTTGTTTAAATATCTGAAGTCAATACAAACACGTATGGTCCCTTGCTTCTTATCAATAGGAACAGGGTTGGATACCCATTTTGTCAAAGCTATGGGATAAATAAAACCGGCTTTCAGTAGTTTTTCCAGATTAGCCTTCACTGTCGCCGCTTTACGCGGGTTAACACGCCTCAACTTTTGTTGAATAGGTTTAGCGTTAGGGTATGTTTGGATCTCATGCTCAACTATAGATGGATCAATGCCTGGCATCTCCTCATATGACCAAGCAAAAATGTCGTAGAATTCCTTAAACAAGGAGGTATAAATGGAAATCTCGTTAGGAGAGCAGTTTGCACTGATATGTATATTTTCCACAACGTCAGGATTTGCAGAGATGTTGATAGGGATGGTAGTAGAAATATTTTCCATATTCCCCTCAACAAACATTCCTTCCCTTTGTAAGGGATTAACGGGCATATCAACATCATCTGCCAGTCTCATATGAAGCTCTTGATTCTCTATCCTGCTTAACTCTGGAAAAAAATAGGATCAATGGTGAAGATATTCACAGATCTTATCTTGTCCGCACATGGCTTCCAGAATGGCTTCATCAGAAGGTAAAAACATATCTAAACAATCTGTAGAATGCAAAGAGTTTTCTGCCCAAGCAGGAAAATAGACTTCTTCTAGATCCTCTGAGACTGAGAGTGGAATCGGAATGGGATCAACAGTGGTTTGGGTGATAGCTTGATAAGACACTTCCACTACCGATAAGGGAACTTCAAGTTCAAGGTGGGTAGGGAGAACCCAAGGATCAGTCCTATCAACAACCGTGGTTATGGAATTCCCCACACTAGTAGAACCTATATAATTAATTGGAGCTATAAGATTAAATGTGCCCATCAATGATACGTACATTCCATATCCTAAGCTCTCTGCAACATGTTTGGCTTGATCAACCAATGGTAAGGTGGACTCATTAGATTCCATGCAGCCTTTTCGAGTAAAATTGAGTTGGTCAACAGTAACCAACTTCCCTTCATGTGAAAACACTACCACCCGAAAGATGACCGATGCAATAGCAGACATGGCATAAGTCCAGCTTCTTCCCAAGAGAAAATTATAGTCCAAAGGTGCATCAATCACCTCTACCTCAATAGAAACTGCTTTCGCTGCCAGCTTAGTTTCAAAATCTGGTAGGATACCATGTGGACAGAATGACCTTCCATTGAAAGTAGTAAGCAGGGTGTTTGACGGGACCAGCTCTGGGGATCCAAGAGCTTTCCAACATGACAAGGACATAAAACATGTAGAAGCACCCTCGTCGACAACTTCCCTTCCAATGGTCTTTCCACTATGGATGGCATCTATCAATAAGGATAAATGGTAAGGTAGGCAAATTTTGACATCAGACAAGTGAAATTTCACCATGAGACTCGATGAGTGCATACTGCCTAAGGCATCTAAGAGTGCATCCCGTTGGGCAGGACAACTTTGTAACACCTCTAAAGCCGACATTGCACAAGGTGTCTGGGCTAAGTCTTCAACTACGGAGTAATTGGATGCATCCCTAGCATTATAATTATGCAAGATCTTCTTAAAGACACCTTTCGGTATCTTGGGCATAATTTTGGCAGGTTTCTCGATCGTGAGAGTGTTAGAATTTTCACCCATGGACTTACCCTTCTCCCGGGTCTCTTTTTCATAGTTCTTATTCCTGGTCTGTAGTAAAGTTTTAGATCAAACCATGTTGATATAATTGGGGTCAGGGGAATTTGGGGTTCCCCCTGCTGCATTTGAAGCTGAAGCTGAATTCTGCCCTTGGGGAAATGGATCCTTCAGGACATCTAGTTGTTGAGATTTTAACAGCTTTTGGGCTTGTTCCATAAGGGGACAAAGATGGGTAAGGTGATCTTCATGGAAAAACTTGCATGGGAATATCACCTTTTTCTTTTCTTTCTTGCCCCCATCAGCATTATTTGTGGGTTTTTGCTTGTTTTGATTTCCCTCCCCTTTCTTTCCTCTCTTCTTTTTCCCATCGAGCTACTGATTTCCCTTCTGAGAGGTATATGCAAAAATATTTTCATTTTTGGGTGAGGGGGCAGCCTTTGCTACCCCCACCGTAGAATGTTTGAAGGATAGCTGATGGAGCTGTTTGGCCAAAGATTCTATAGTGGGAGAATTAATGAAACCAACCACACCATCGGCATGTGGTTTATGCTTAGGTTTCTCTGCATCATGTGTTGGCCTCGGTGCCTCAGGTATAATATCATATAAGATCCCAGACTGAGAATATATCAAATATAGTTGTTGGGCCTTGACGATAGCTTCTTCCTCACTTGTCACTCCTGAAGTTGATACATCCTTAGATATATGAGGCAATAGTGATTTAAGGAACCATTCTAGTAAGAACTCAGGAGGGATAGTGGCTTTAATAAGGCTCTTTCGCCTCCTCCAATCTTGGATGTGATCTGAGATATGGGTAGCCTTGTTCTGTTGAAAGGTAGATAACAAGTTCATTCCAAAATCATATCGGACAGGAAGCTGGAAGTGGCTAAGGAATGCATTAGCCAAGTCCCAAAAACTACTAAACACAACAGAATGCAACTCAATGTACCATTTTGCTACAGTACTCATCAATGTTCTTTGGAACAGCCTCAACCAAACTGAATCTTCATTTAGAATGTTGGAAGAGCACCATAAATGAAAAGTGGTGGCATGAGCCCCAAGATCTTCACCAACCTTGCCTTCGAATTTTCGGATGTCCGAGGGAAACTTGGTGGGTACAGGCAGCCAGGAGGGATCATGCCTCACCGGGTCATTCATCAGTTTAGAAAAAATTGGCAAGTTTAATGTTGCCAAGAAAGGAAGCTTAGGTCGAACCAAAGCACTAAACGTACCAGTTTGGGGATTAGAGGGACTTGCTCCCAAATTCCCATATGTAAAGGTGGGGTTACCCCCTGCCACCGGTTGAGAAGTGGATGGGTTACTTTGAAATGGATTCCATCCATAAGCCATAGGATTGTTGGGGTGAGGTGCAGTATAAGAGGTTCTGGCTGCCCCAGTCAAAACTGGGGTTTGAAATACAAGAGCAGGTATCCCTCCACTAAAAAGCGAAAAGGGAGAGCTCGTGAATGGAGCAAAGACTGGGGTTTGAAAACCTTGACCATAAAGGTTAGTGTTTCCAAACTGCACCCCTACATAAGAGGGTGGTGGGCCTACATATGGAGTGGATGGGGGAATGTGCCCCCCATTCCAAGGAAATCCTTAGACAAAAGTTGAAGATCCTATTGGACCACTCTGGGAAGTGTGTGTGAAGGAGATTGGAACTATAGGTACACTAGGAATCCCAGTGACCATACCACCAGAAGCAACTAGTAGGCTTGTGGGAACTAGTGGTTGAACCACTCGACTCGTTGGATTTAAGGGTGTAGTAGGTATGCTTGATCTAGGGGTACTTACCGAGGGAGGTAGCACCCCTTCAATCGGGATGGATGAGGTGAAAATGAAGGAAATTTCTTTTGCACTAGACATTATTCTTCCCACAGGGACACCAATCATCGGTGGATCAAAAGGACGAACTTGAATGATCACAAGATCGTTTAATTCAGTTAGAGGTATATTAAAATTCCTTGCAAACACGTTAGCCTGCAAGTCTTATATCTCAACTGTGTTTAAATCAAGACGGTTTGCCCTAAGTTCTGGTTCACCTAGAACTTCACTGAATCCTATCAGTTCAAATGAACCGTCCGTCTCCAATCTCCTCCTTTGAGGGGGAGGTGGAGGTTCCAATGTGATAAGAGGAGGAAGGTTTTGCAACCTTCGTGACCTTCTGATAGGTTGGTCCTCCATGATTGTAATTTTGACAATTCAAACCCTAATTTCAGCTAAACACAGACAAACCATAGAGCAATCACTACAAAAAATCCTAAAGTCTCAATAGTCAGAAAGGGTAAAAGATATGTTTTCCCGAATAAATCTGAAAAACAGTTGCTTGGCGTCCTTAAAGAGGTTCTTAGGCACAAACAAAGGAATCACCCACCACCCTCCTACACTTTCAACAAGGGTTACCCTCCAAGCCTGTCCAAGGTGAACCAGAAATAGCCTTTCGGTTTACCTATGTATGAACCCTAGATTTCAAGAGACTAGAGGCTACCTTAACTATACCAACAATATTGGGGGACAGTTGCAACCTTGATTCGTACGCATGGGCAGGGTAGCTGAGCCCGAAACTCTGTCTAGGACAGAATCCCCAAATGCGTAAAAACCCTGGTTTATGTTGAGTCTCAAAAATGTCCCTTTTTCATCCACTTTATCTTCCCTATTCCTTACATTTCATCATCCCATTACCCTTTTATCATACCATTTCCATACATATATGTGGGTTTTACATTATTATTTTCCACTTTATTCATTTTAGTATTTTAAGTGGATTTATGATTAAATATTAGAAAATATACATGTTTTTCACATATATATCTCAATTATGTGTGAACTTTGTAATGTGTAGGAATATGTAAATGATTAATCCAAAGAGACTTCTCGAATATCTCTTACACCATTCCAAAGGAGATAGTATTCAAGCCTATTCTTA
>LPNX010635158.1:0-11876 GCA_001517045.1 Pseudotsuga menziesii
AAGGTCACACAGTTCATTAAATGCAAAAATTCACACATTAAATGACATCAAAATATTTTTTTTAAAATATCACTATGAAGCCAACATAATATTCTACAATTTGTGTTTTTACTGCAAGTCAAAATTCACATGGCATATATGCGTTTTGAGGGCTTCTATCTAGCACATGAGTTAAAAATCAGGTTTTCATCGCCAAATTTGGACAAAAAGTGTTACCCATCTTCATGGAATCACCCATTTGGACTGAGTGACCATTATCACATCAGAATTTTGCTCATTTTCGAGCCCCAAAAATTGTTTTAAGAGCCCCAAATCGCTCATTTCAAATGCATTATGGAGAGTAGTTTTGATGATCGAAATAGAAGCAATTGTGCTACCTATGATCAGTAAGTCATCAAAATATAAAACAATAATAATCAAATGACCATCATACTACTGTATATACACATTTGGATCTGATCTACACCTTTGAAATTTTTGCGAGAGAAGGAAGGCATCCATCTTGGAATACCACTCTCTTGGGGCCTGTTTTAACCCGTATAGTTACTTCTTTAGCTTGCAAACCAAAGATGGATCAGAGATGCAGCCCTCAGGATGCTTCATGTATATCTCCTCATGAATATCTACATGCAGAAAGGTTGACTTAACATCGATATGATGCACTTCCCAGTGCTTAGATGTCGAAATTGCCAAAACTAGGCGAATGGAGTCCATTTTTGCAACCGGTGCAAAAGTCTCATGGTAGTCCACACCTTGGACCTGGGAGAAACATTTTTCCACCATCCTTGCCTTATATTTTCAGGTGCTTCCATCTGCATCAACCTTATTCCAAAACACCCACTTGCTTTGAACCAATTTCCTTCTCGGAGGAAGAGAAACTAGCTCCCAAGTAGTGTTTTTCTGAAGAGAATTCATCTCTTCATCCATGGCAACTTGCCATCTCAGATCCTTCCGAGCATGGTAGTAGGAATTTGGGTCTGAAATTATCATCAAATAACAAGATTCGGACAGCAAATAATCAGGACAAGAGAGCACAATACCTGCTCTTTGAAAATCAGACCGGGTTCTCCTTGGATCATCCGGATTTCCAATGTTATCTTCTGCAGAGGAGAGTGTCTGTCGGGCCCATGTTGGGAGATGATTTGTACTTCAGGTTCTGATTCAGCATCTGATGTTTTCTATACATTGATATCAGAAATCATTGGATCCAAATCAAGGTCATCACCCCCAATTTCATCATCCAAATATTCAGTAGAATAGGAAGGAAATTCAACAGTTTTCTCCTTCACTAGTTCCACCTCCTGAAGAGGCTCATCGAACTTGACACTCCTTTCGATGATGATCTATTTTGTTTTGATATCTAGAAGATTGAAACCTTTTGATTAATTAGGATACCTAATAAACAAACATTCTAATCTTTGCGGTTGCAAAGCCCTCCTTTTATCAAGTGGAATTCGGGCCCATGTAGTGGACCCAAACACCCGTAGATTCGACACATTCGGCTTGTGTCCAAAGTATGCTTCGAAATGGGTCCTCCCTTTCATGAATGAGTGTGGTAATTTGTTTTGAATGTATGTTGTAGCATGCATGGCTTCATCCCATAAATTTGCAGCCAACTTCTTTGATTCCAACATACAGGTGATCATCTCCTTGAGAGACCGATTCTTCCTCTCCACTACACCGTTCTGCTGGGGAGTGTAGGGAATTGAATGCTGGAACTGAATACCACTTTGGGAGAATATGTGCAGAAAATCATTACTGACATACTCCCCACCATTATCAGATCTCAATATCTTGATCTTTTGGCCAGATGCATTCTCGATCAAGGCCTTCAGTTCAGTGAATTTTTCACAGACTTCAGACTTCTTTTTTATAAAGAAGACCCATGTGTACCTGGAAAAATCATCAATAAAATTCAGAAGATACCTTGATCCATCCATGGATGTGATAGGCATGGGACTGCTGATATCAAAATGTATTAGTCCCAAGATGCATGTAGCTCGGCTTTCCTTCCCTCGATCGAACTTGTGCTCAGGGTGCTTTCCAACAATACAACCCTTGCAAATTCCAGTGGTTGCCTTGATGACTGGGAGGCCTTCAACTATGGAATTTTTCTGTAATTGCTGAAATTATTTGAAGTTGAGATGGGTGAACCTCTGTAGCCACAGTATACTAACTTCATTTCCATGAGTCAGTAGTGCGGTGGGCTTTGCATCCGCCACAAAATGGGAAAACTCATAGGCTTTTGCATGATGGTTTGCAAGGCCTTTTGCAACAAGTTTCCTAGATGCAAGTTTCATGATATCTACATCATTTGGGCTGAAGGATACTCTCTTGGGCACTCTCGTATGTGTCATTTGATAAACACCCAGGAGGTTTGATGCCATAGACGGTACATACAAAACATTTGAAAAATAGTCCTTCTCAAGATCAACAGTACCTTGTCCTTCTGAAATGATGGTGGAGCCATCTCCCATGTGGATGGGGATGGATTTCCTAGTCTCCAAGGATGAGAAGGAGTCGCTTTCATCCATCATGTGGTTCAAAGCTCCAGAATCTATCAAAAGTGCTTTGGACTTCGAAGTGCTTTCCATGAGGGAATGACCTCTGTCATGCTGTGGCTCCCGATCTTGTTGATCTCTCCTCTGAAAGCTTTCCGGAATATTGATGCAATTTCTCTCAAGGAGAGAGGTAGCTTCATCAATTTTCTTCTTCATGCAGGCATGTTCAGGGTGGAAGCCCTTCCCACAGTATGAACACTTGAATTTTCCTTTCCATGATGCCATTTTCCTTTGTTCTTCTTTGAGCTGGAAGACTCTTCATGTTGCTGGTTTTCAACTTTAGGATTAGGAGCTTCGATTTTAGTTTTTGGGTTCTTATGCTTCTTTCCTTTACCCTTCAGATCTTTGGGCCCCGAGACATGGAGGGCTTGAGCACGGGAGGATCTGATGATCCCCATCTGGACAAGCTTATAATGTTCACTTGTTAGGGACTCAATGAAGGGATTGAGTGAAGCCATCTTCCATCCAGGGGTTGTGAGATTCCCCGCACGGAATGTAGAGACAAAAATTGAATAATCAGCTCCAAGTTTGGAGAGTATGGCGAGGATGAGCTGATCATCCTCCTTCTCCACTTTGCATTGCTTCAACAGTAAGATAATGTGCTTGAACTTTGTGAAAAATTCATTCAAGATCTCAAAATTAGAAGGATGGAGAGACATCAACTCATTCTCAAGCTGGTATACTCTCAAATCATCCTGCTTTCCATACAGGGTTTCCAATTTGTCCCAGATTTCCTTTGGATTCTTCAATCCCGAAATATGGAAAAGAAGATCCCAGGAAAAAGAGAGGCACAAGAATCTGAATGCTTCATCTTTCTTGTTCAAAAATATAGCTTTGTCTGTCACAGAAGCAGGCTCTTCTTCAGTGTCCATAGTGACCCTATAGAGTCCTCTGGCACGTAGCTGGATCTCCATGTCTCCTTTCCATGAGTGTAAATTGAATGGAATCAAGAGTTCTATGGAAGAAGCCATCTGAAACTGCTGGAGCGAATGCTTTCACTTGTTAAAAACCTGAAAATCACAACAAAAGGGGCACCGTAAGGTCGAAAATCCTACACATTTTAGGCTTTCATCACACCCAGCATAGTCAATCAAGCAAGCTTGATTAACAATTTCCTTACTTGGGGTATTACGTGGTAAGCCTTGGCTTCTGGTACATTGCTGGAATTTTTGAGCTTTGCTCAATTTTTCATGCAAGATCTGTCAAAAACCTTGTTTTTGAGAGATCTGAGCTTCGTCCCACCGTGTGCTCTGATACCATATTAATTTGTCACAGTGGTCTAGGAACTAAAAACACAGTCTCACAAAGAATTCAGACAAATATGCATAAAATTGGCAAAATGGTGCTGCAATGGAAGTAGCAGTTCTGTATAATCAAATGAAAGAATGATGATACAATACAATGATCATGCCAGATGCATGAATGCCAAGACAATTTGAATTCCCAAGGAGGTCATTTGAATTGAATGAGTGAATCTAGATTAACTGAATGTAAGCCACAGTAAACACTCAAGTTAACCACTAATCAAAACCCTAATTGACTCAACTGATCCATAATTGAAGTTGAAGTGCAATAAATGACTAAGTCTAACTGAAAGTAGCTTAGACACATGTCACTACAACCCAACCAACAAGTGGTAGCGCATCAATGACTCCAAAGAACCTCGATGAGGTTAACTGAAGTGTAACTGACCATTAGAAGTGGTTGGAGGTGCCCTTGTTGACTCTAGTTCATTAAATACTCATTAAATAATCAATTTAATGAAGGGATGCACCTTCACTACTCTGTTTAATTGATTGTAACCATCAGTTAGCAATAAAGTGCATTTATGACACTTAGATCACACCCAGAGTGCTTCAGTTAGCCTCCTCGAATGTATGAGAAGGCTAAGTTAGCCTCCTTGACTAAAGGTAGGCGTGGGTGTGCTCATGCTGATGTCATACAATGCTCCTCTGATGTCAATTAAGACAATAAAACTTAGGATAGTGATTTAACTAGGCCAAATTGACCAAAAAGAGTGTCTATGGTGGTAAATGTCTCCAACAGATCTGAGTGTCATAAATGCACCCAATTGCTAACTGATTGTTACAATCAAATAAGCTAAGTGGTGAAGGTGCCTCCATTCATTATATTGATTATTTTTATTAATATTTATAAACTGGAGTCAACTATGGTGCCTCCAACCACCTCTGATGACCAGTTTGACTTCAATTAACCTCATCGGGGTTCATTGGAGTTAATGATGTGCTACCACTTGTTGGTTGGCATGTAGTGACATGTGTCTGAGCTACTTTTAGTTAGAATTAGTCATCCATTGCACTCCAAATTCAGTTAGGACTCAGTTGAGTCAATCTGGACTTGATAAGTGGGTTAACTAGGTGTGTTTACTGTGGATTATATTCAGTTAAGCTACACCCATTCATTCAATTCGAATAACCTCCTTGGGAATTCGAATACTCTTGGAATTCATGCACCTTGCACGATCATTGTATTGTATTACTCATTCTTTATTGATTATACAGAGATGCTACTCATTTTGCAGTACCATTATGCCATTTTCATGCTTAATTGTCTGGAATCTCTTATGATACTGTGTTTTAGTCCCTATATTAATATGACAGATTAATATGGTATCAGAGCTCACGATGGGACGAAGCTCAGATCTCTCAAAAACATGGTTTTTGACATATCTTGCATAAAAAATTGAGCAAAAAGCTCAAAATTCCAGCAATGCACCAAAATCCAAGGCTTACCACTTAATACCCACTACATAATTTCAACCCAAAATCTGACGCCTTGCATGTCTGAAATCCGACACTTCTCTGTCTCATTTTCGACACATGCACTTTTTTTTTGGCGTCGGTGGCGTAACGTTGGATCTTTGACCGTCAATTAATTAGGGTCAAAGATCCGACAAACCATTGTGTCGCATATTTGATCGTTATTCCTTCCAAAGTGGCAACCAAAATTGCATAAACCGTCGAAACTCCGACGTCCTCCGACCCTTGAAGCGTCGATCGTTCGACAGACAAAAGTGTTTGAGAAATGGTAGTGTCGTCGGTTTTTAATTCAGACAGTGTCAGTAATCCAACGCACTCCGACACTAAAAGAGTCATCCTTCTGACCTAGTCTGACACTTAAACAGTCGGTCATCCGACGGGAGGAAGCTTCAAAGTCATGGCACGACCGTCGGATGGGCTGACCGGAGTGTCGAAATAACATCGAAAAAGCAACATCGGTTGATGGATTTAAAAAAAAAATTCCAAATATTTCACTTATGGCCACATGGTTTCATGTACAAAGGTCACATAATCCCATGCCCGCATGTTCAAGTGTTGTTAGTGCCCAGTTTTCTTGTCTATCATAACTGTTTACATTGTTGATAGTCCCCAAGTGAACTTTCCCCATGATATTGGTTGGTTGTATTCTACAATTTTCCCCATGAGGTTGGATAGTAAGAAATTCTCTTTGTTCATAGCAAGTAAGTCTTTATGTGAACATTTTATATAAACCAAGGGCCCTACAAAGAATATTTTGTTGGAGCTCTTAGAATTAGAAGAAGGACCAGGTTAATCCAAGAGAAGCCCAACTTACCCACTTAGAAATGGCCTATGTGACTTGGCTTTCGAGACAGTCGGAGAAGGGTTGCTTGCAATCAAGATTTCCTAGTTGAACACAATGCAATGCTTCTCTAGGTGAGACTATTAGTTGGAAAGTGGAATGAAGCAATCCCCATACACTGTCTGTGCCCTTGACCTCCATTTTGAGTTGACTAAAGTTCTAAAGGGCGGTATTTTATAACATGATTAAGATGAAATGGGTCAAAATAACTGTGTTTATCCTTCATATGCATTGTGCTAATTGTATAAGTATCTGCATAAGTTTCTCCGTGTATAAGAAAGAGCTCTCATGCAAAGAGTGCTTTACATCCCCAATATTAATAAGTGATGATGGAGGACACTGAACCTATAGAGTCTCTAAATAGAGGAGACCAAAGGAAACAACTAAGATAAAAAAAAATAACAGAAATAAACTTGCTGACCAAGAGGCATTCAATACTTTTAGAATAGTCTAGCTTTTCTCAAGGAAGGGATATAGAATAAGATTGAATCCTACAAATACATAACCACTTCATATAGCAAAGAGACAAAGAAACAACCGAGTATGTTACCTTAAATCATTATTAATAATGTACAGTACATATTTAACTTCACTCTTGCAAATTCCAAACAACCAAGGTAAGCACAGATTTTTCTTGCTAAATGAAGTGGCTAGATAATAGAGGGGTCAAAATTTATAATGATGGTCAAAAACCTATCCTTGGTTGCAAAACAATGCAGGAATTTTAAGAGGTAGAGAAAAACTTCTAAAGGATTCAAGAACACAGTATACATTGGGGCCCTGAGATGTCCACTTTGTGGATCAATACATTCATTGTAATACATTAAATAATATACTCCTTTTCCAATTAAACATAGAATTGAGCGAAAATCCAGCAACAGTTAGCAAGCATAAGATTCCAGTATATTAGATAAAAAAATTAACATACATCACTCATTTTCATTCCATGGTGCTTAGCCTATTGTTTGACGAAAGGTCAATCAAAGAAATCTCCGTTATACGTGACATAAATCCCAGGCTTAAATTCTTGCATGTGATTGAACCGCCACCTAAGAAGCTCTGTCTGGAAAACATAACAAAATTCCAGTGGATCAATACTTGTTTTCAGAATTATAGTCTTAGGGTAAATAGTAAATGGCAGATATACCTCATTTGGAACATTTGCTACTTTTAAATTTCCTTCAAATTCTGGTTTTGGAGTGTACTCCAAGTCTTCAATGCCCCACCCCTACACACTCAGGAAACAAATGGAAAGGAATTGGAAAACTAAAGAAGAGCAACGATGTTCATAACAATCATTGCAACATCAATCTGCAAACAATAAAAATCCCAAAACATAGCTGAAAGAAATCCCAAAACAAAGGATATGCTGACCAATGGGCATAAAACAATGCCATGTGTTTTTACCTCTCAATTTTTAATAGGATAGCTTTGCCCATCCACCATGTGTGAAATCATCATTATCATGTCATATCCGGCATCAAGGAATTTGAAAGGAAGCTTGGTTGTCTCTATATCAAAAGCACACATACAAACTTTAGCTCGTTGAAGAAGATATGCCCTATTTTCCAAGGTAACCTTTGAAGAGTCCACTTTAACAGTGTACCATTGTCCACATCTCGCATTTGTAGGATTGCAAAATCCATAAACAAGTAAAGAATGAATGTTAGTTTTTCGGTATATAAAAACTCTTGCTACAAAGGCTGTTGAATGTGGACTTATGATGTAGAGACAAGCCATTCTTTGTTCAAAAGCATCTTGAAAACATAAAATGAAGACATGAGTGTGTTGCGAGAATAAATGCATCCTGCTACAATTGACGGCCAAGTATTCAAACAATCTATCTCAGAAGCTATCATGCCCAACCATTTATATAAACATGTTATATAACATCTATCATTTACTAATTCAATTCAAGTAACTGATTTCTTTAAAATCCTCAAGCAACATTAAATGATATTCAATTTCTTAATCTAATCAAGGAATTTAAAATATAATGATCTAACATAAATTATGTAAGCAAAAAATTATAATTAGTAAGAATATATCACTTGATAAAACATGGATAACCAAAAATACTATGTATATAAGGCCATCGATCTAATCAAAACTCCATTTCTGGCCTCTTGACTATGGAAATGTTTCTCAACGCTATCTGCAACAAGTTCCAATGGAGGAGTCAAATAGCAATAGTGAAAATTACACAGTAAAAATATAGAAATAGATGTTTTTTAATGTATTCTTCCTTACCATTCATTGAGCTCCTCTCTGTTTCGAGAATAATTTAATATTCTCTACTAAACAGGACCAACCACGTGAAGGTGGAAGCTCTTATGGCCCCGCCCCCCCCTCACATCACTCTCAACTCCCCAAACCCAATGCCTATATTTGCAAATAACAATTTATTTCACTATTTCACAATGCAAATAACAATGCATCTACAATGCAAATTATTTCACTCAATAGTTGAAAAATGATTTCATTAAATCATTCTTTATAACATTCATTAAACCATTCAATCATTCAACAGCTGAAAAAACCATTCATTAACTCATTCATTAAAACATTAATTTAGTCAATGGCAGAAAAAAAAAAATATCAGTAAACAATTCAGTAAAGCATTCATTCATAAAACAGAGGAAAAATCATTAATTTTTTTTTTTATAAATAAGAATTACTGAAAATTTGTTTAGTCACTTCCTTTTTACTTTTCTTCTCTTTAAATATTTAGTTAGAGTCACATCTTCAGGAATCTGATCATCGGTATCCCTACTAGTATGCTCAGAAGGTTGAACTTCAGGCGAGGGGCGATGAATTTCTGCAATAATGTCAAAATATTTCATTAATATATTTATATTTTGATAAATACGAGTAATTCATTAAAAGAACATTGCGAATGTGTTTTTTTCCTGCCATGTGCACATCAACATGTTCAACATTATCTCGTACTGGCCCAACCTGTTCTGTTTTATGATCTGCAGCTACATGCTTAGTAGTTGAATTGTGTAGAATTAGAATTAATGTTCATCATCTGCAATTGTCTATAAAAAATAGTAGCACATTAATAAATTCATTACCAAGATGAGAAGCATGATCTTCGTTTGGTTGGTCATGTACTTCATCCTCGACATGAACGGGATCATTACTTTCCTGCACAAAAAGGAATAAACAATTTATGTTAGTTTATTTATAAGGAACAAATTGCATGAGCATTAATAATTTATCATTAAACTATACAGTTTTCACATACCTAGGTACCAGATGGATCAGCAGAAGATCGTGCAGTATTCACAGACAAGCTTCTCTGGCGTTCAACAACGGCTTCAAAGCCATGTTCGAAGCCAAGCTTCATGTAATCTGCACTGGGAAATTCTTTGAACTGGTCAGCCTTCATATTTGCATGATGTCATTAATTTTAAAGCCTTTTGTCAGAACAAAAGAAAAATAATAATCTGTATGATATTTGGATGTGGATTTGGGTTTTGCGATACTTACATATCGGGCCGCCAAGTTGGAGTAACCACCAGGCCCAAGCTTGTGTTGGCCAATTTTTTCAATTCTTGCCTTTGTGGCCTTAGATGTGTCTGAGAGCCTAATTAAGTTTTTTAATACATTAGTCTATGTACCAAAATTGATATAAAAACTAGTAGTAATAAGGCTTACCACTACATTTTGGAATGAATTGCATACCTCCCTGTTCCACCTGGTGGTATCTTTCCTGATTTTCTTAGGCCCTTCTCTTTTCCATCTTCCACCAGGGCTTTCCACTCCATAGATGGAATCATTGGAGGGCGCTCATGCCTAGGGTTCTTTTCTAGGTGAACCCTATATTGGTCTCGGACAATCTTTAGATGTTTTCCAGCCTTCTGTATTACCTTCGATGTATCAAAGGTATATTTTCCAAACAAACTAACCAAGTGATTAGTCAGATCATCCTTTAAAGCTTTTGGCTGCTTGTTCCACATTGTGCGGATGGTGGGCCCGAAGATCTCCAAGGCCAAATCATATAGATGTTTATAAAATATATCATTTCCTACAAAACATTATTGCCATCATTAGTGAACATTAGAAAATATTATCGGTATATTAGACACAAATTATTAAAAATACATTGAACAATCTATAATGACCTAGAATCCTCTCTATCTTTATTGGAACCAGTTCTTCATTCACCAAAAATGTACACTTTATTGAACCAGTGCTAGTCACACGAGAAGATCCAGGAAATGCTTCCACATCTCTATCTAACCCTGCATCCACCCTTTCTTCTACAGAATCTGTTGTGGGTGGGGCACCATCGGCTTCACCCTTCGCTGCCCTCGACGGTGTCGTAGGGCGTGTTGCCGATTGTTCAATGGACAATATGGGAGCAGTATGTGGTGTACATGGAGTGGTTTGGTCACTGGGACCAACATTTCCTTGACCACCACTGATAATATCCATAGCATGCTGTAAATTAAACCCATTGTATTATAAGTTCAACAACATATAAAATCAAATATTATAATTTTTTTATAAATGAATTTTCATTTTTATTCGATAACTTACGTCCAGTTGTTTACGTTGCTGTAACAACAATTGAATCCTTTGTTCGAGCCCTTCTGTTAGTGGAACTGCCAATGTCAGACGAACCAGTTCCTCATTTTATTTTTCCCTTGTCCTTTGTAGAACCCTTAATGGGTCTGCACACTCTCTAATTTCACTATATCTCATCAACCGAGAGACCTCATTCTGTAAAGAGTTTTGAGACGCCATTTCATAAATGGAATCCCCTGTCTACAATTGAAATATATAAAAAATTGCTTAGTCTTTGAAAATATAGTTTGCGCAAATAATTATATTAGGGATTACATCTAGGATTACCTGATGCCTAGATGAGGGCATGGTATGATCAACAGATGGGGATTTACCTCGATCAGGCACCTGCAAAAAAAGTAGAGAACATTATCACGATGAATGCAATATGTATAAGCTAACAAATACAGAACAAAAACAAAAATCAACACTATGCTACATGTTTTATATGTGTACATTTTTGAAGTATTTAGAATGTGGAATTACATTTAGGTTAAATGGTTGCCTCGAGTCTCCAGTCGTCTGATCAACAGCTGGGGAGTTTCCCCGATCAATCTGCAAAAAAGGTAGACAACATTACCATCATGAACGCAACCATAAAAATGAAATAATACATAACAAAATAAACATAATGCGTCACAATAGACATGTTTACGATTTTAAAATATTTGAATTGGAGAATTACATTCATGTTTAGCTGTTTCCTTGATGCTGTAGTCAGCTGATCAATAGCCGGTTGGATTCCTTAATCAACACTCTGCATGGAAAATCGATAATATTATATAAACAAACCTAATATACTAAATGAAAATACATAACAACGTATCTGTATGTCCATCCTAAAATTTAATATTACACTGGCAATATCGATGTATACCTGCTGCCTTGACTTGGGTTGACAAACATCTACGGAGATGGAGGTGCCCCTGAGAGAACCCTGCATAAAAAAAATACTAAAATTTACATAAGGAAACATGAAATTAAGTAGACAATTTCAATTATATGCTAACAATTTTTTTTATAGACGTTAAAATAATTAATAAAAGGACTTATAAATTGTTTGTTGTACCACAACCATACTAACATTGTTTGTATCTACACGGTTCAAATTGTAATCAA
>LPNX010635158.1:34985-53907 GCA_001517045.1 Pseudotsuga menziesii
CAGTTGAGATCAATATTCTTCTCCTCTTAAATCCCCTGCATTGAGTACATGGACAATAACATTTGCCATCACCCCTTCCTTTCACTGCATCCCATAGTCTAGCAAGCAATTGTCGGTTGTCTTTGTTTAGATCCGGAATATTTAATCTATTTGACATTTTGTCATAAACTTCGTTAATGAATATAACCGGTTCTGTTAAAAAATCAAGTTCCACGCATCAACCACGCATCAATGTTTTGTCAAACGGAGAGAAGTCGAAGAATAAAAAATTCCTGGCAAACTATCTATTGATGAAAAAAAAATTCCCACAACCGCTTGTTGAAGAATAAAACTATTCTTGAAAACGTCCGTCGAGGAACAAATAATTTTCGCAATTGTCCATCGCTTCCACAACAAACATGTCCAAATGTTTAAAACAATTTATATTTATAATGGCCATGCGTCGGATATTCGACGCCTTGAACATAGTTACCGTTGAAAGTATGGAACCATAAAATTTAAAATCATGTAAAGCTTATAAAAAAAATCTATACGGACCGTCGGATATCTTACTTGTGTTTGGTTCATAGATGTCGATGATCTGATAGGGAAGTCTCAAATAACCGCCACTACACGAGTCGGAAATCCAACTCCTATCCGGAATGGAAGTGTCAGATAACTGCCACTACAAGAGTCGAAATTCCGACACTCAAGTGTTGGATAATCAACAAAGATAGAAATATTTTGTTGTCGGCATTATGTAGATTGATTGTTGTCCGACACATCCGTGCGAAATGTCAGATGACGTCAGATTCTGTCGTCGGATATTGGGTTCAAATCTTGTAGTGACCCCAATTTAAGGAATTGTTGATCAATCTTTCTTGATCAACTATGTTGGGTGTGATGAAAGCCTAAAATGTGCAGGATGTTCGACCTTACGTTACCCCCTTTGTTGTGATTTGCAGGTTTTAACAAAAGCATTCGCTACAGCAGTTTGAGATGGCTTCTTCCGTCGAACTCTTGACTCCGTTCAATTTCCATTCATGGAAAGGAGACATGGAGATCTAGCTACATGCCAGAGGACTCTACTGGGTCACTATGGAAACTGAAGAAGAGCGTACTCATGTGATAGACAAAGCTAGATTATTGAATAAGAAAGATGAAGCATTCAGATTCTTGTGCATCTCTATTTCCAGGGATATTCTTTTCCATCTCTCGGGATTGAAGACTCCAAAGGAAATTTGAGACAAATTGGACACCTTGTATGGAAAATAGGATGATTTGAGAGTATACCAGCTTGAAAACGATTTGATGTCTCTCGAACCTTCCAATTTCGAGACCTTAAATGATTTTTTCACAAAGTTCAAGCACATTGTCTTACTGTTGAAGCAGTGTAAGGTCAAGAAGGAGGATGATCAACTCATCCTCACGATTCTCTCCAAACTTGGAGTTGATTATTCAATGTTTGTCTCTACATTTTGTGCAAGGAAGCTCACAACCCCTGAATGGAAGATTCCTTCAATCAATGCCTTCATTGAGTGCCTAACAAGTGAACATGATAAGCTTGTCTAGATGGGGATCATCAGATCCTACCATGATCAAGCTCTCTATGCTTTGGGGCCCCAAGATTTGAAGGATAAAGGAAAGTAGCAGAAGAACCCAAAAACCAAATTCAAAGCTCCTAAGCCTAAATTTGAAAACCAGCAGCATGAAGAGCCTCCCGGCTCGAAGAAGAACAAAAGCAAAGGGCATCATGGAAAGGAAAAAGTCAAGTGTTCATACTACGGAAAGGGCTTCCACCCTGAACATGCTTGCATGAAAAAGAAAATTGATGAAGCTACTTCTCTTCTTGATAAAAATCACATCAATCTTGCGGAAAGCTTTCAGAGGAGAGATTAGAAAGATTGGGAACCACAGCATGAAAGAGGTCATGCTCTCATGGAAAGCACTTCGAAATCCAAAGCTCTTTTGATATATTCTAGAGCTTTGAATCACATGATGGATGAAAGAGACTCTTTCTCATATTTGGAGACCGGAAAATCCATTCCCATCCACATGGGAGATGACTCCACAATCATATCCGAAGGACAAGGTACTGTAGATCTTGAGCATGGTTATTTTTCCAATGTTCTGTATGTACCATCTCTTGCATCAAACCTCCTAAGTGTTTATGAAATGAAACATACGGGAGTTCCCAAGAGAGTCTCCTTTATCCCATATGATGTAGATATCACAGAACTTGCATCCGAAAAACTTGTAGCAAAAGGCCTTGCAAACCATCATGCAAAATCCTACGAGTTCTCCCATTTTGTGGCGGATGCAAATCCCACCGCATTGTTGACTCATGGAAATGAGGTTAGTATACTATGGCATGAGAGGTTTAGCCACCTAAAATTTAAATACTTGCAACAATTATAGAAGAATTCTATGGTTGAAGGCCTACTGGTCATCAAAGCTACCACCGAAATTTGCAAGGGCTGTGTTGTTGGAAAGCACCCTCAGCATAAGTTTGATCAGGGGAAGGCAAGCCAAGCATCATGCATATTGGGACTGATACATTCTGATATCAGCGGTCCCATGCCTACCACATCCATTAATGGATCAAGGTACGTTCTCACTTTCATTAATGACTTTTCCAGATACACATGGGTCTTTTTTATTTGAAAAGAAGTCGGAAGTCTTGGAAAAATTCATTGAATTGAAGGCTTTGATTGAGAATGAAATTGGTAAAAAGATCAAGATTTTGAGATCTGATAATGGTGGGGAGTATATCAGTAATGAGTTACTGCAAATATGTTCCCAAAGTGGTATTCAGATCCAACATTCAGTCCCCTACACTCCCCACTAGAACGATGTAGCGGAGAGGAAGAATCGGTCTCTCAAGGAGATGACCACTTGTATGCTGGAATCAAAGAATTTGGCCGCAAATTTGTGGGCTGAATCCATGAATGCTGCAGAATATATTTAGAATAGAGTTCCACACTCATATATGAAAGGGAAGACCCCTTTTGAAGCATATTTCAGACACAAGCCAGATGTGTCGAATCTCAAGGTATTTGGGTCCATTGCTTGGGCCTGAATTCCGTTTGATAAAAGGAGGGATTTGCAACCGCAAATAATCGAATGTATTTTTATTGGATATCCTGATGAATATAAAGGTTTCAAGCTTTTGGATATTATAAAAAAATATATCATGATTGAAAGGATTTTCATGTTCGATGAGCCTCTTCAGGAGGTAGAACTAGTGAAGGAGAAAACTGTTGAATTTCCTTCCTATTCTATTGAGTATTTGGATGATGGAATTGGGGGTGATGACCCTGATTTGGATCCTCTGATTTCTGATATTAGTGAACAGAAAAAATTAGATTCTGAATTAGAACCTGAAGTACAAAATCATCTCCCAACTTGGGCTAGACATACACTCTCCTCCGCAGGTGATAACATTGGAAATCCGGATGATCCAAGGAGAACCCAGTCTGATTTCCAAAGAGCAGGTATTGCACTCTCTTGTCCTGATTATTTGCTATCTGAATATTGTTATTTAATGATAATTTTAGATCCTAATTCTTACTACCATGCTCGGAAGGATCCGAGATGGCAAGCTTCCATGGACGAAGAGATGAATTCTCTTCAGAAAAACACTACTTGGGAGCTAGTTTCTATTCCTCCGGGGAGGAAAATGGTTCAATGCAAGTGGGTGTTTCAGACTAATGTTGCTGCTGATGGAATAAATTAAAAATAAAAGGCAATTCTGGTAGCAAAAGTTTTCTCCCAGGTCCAAGGTGTGGACTACCATGATACTTTTTCACCGGTTGCCAAAATGGACTCCATTCGCCTAGTTTTGGAAATTTCTGCATCTAAGCACTGGGAAGTGCATCATATGGATGTTAAGTCTTCCTTTCTACATGGATATATTCATGAGGAGATATACATGAAGTATCCCAAGGGATACATTTTTTATCCATCTTTGGTTTGCAAACTAAAGAAGTCACTATACGGGTTAAAACAGGCCCCAAGAGAGTGGTATTCCAAGATGGATGCATTCCTTCTCTCGCAAAACTTCCAAAGGTGTAAATCAGATCTGAATGTGTATATATAGAAGTATGATGGTCATTTGATTATTATTGTTTTATATGTTGATGGCTTACTGATTACAGGTAGCACAGTTACTTATATTTCAGTCATCAAAACTGCTCTCCACAATGCATTTGAAATGACCGATTTGGGGCTCTTGAAGTAATTTATGGGGCTCGAAATTGAGCAAAATATTGATGGGATAATGGTCACTCAGTCTAAATACATATCATACCTATTATTCAAGTTTAACATGGCTGAATGTAAGGATGCTCCATTCCCTTTCCTTTTAGGGATCAGCCTTGAAGAAGGAAAAAGCACACCTCCCATGGACTGCACTATTTATCGACAGCTGATAGGTAGCTTGCTCTACTTGACTCATTCTCGGCCTGATATCTGTTATGCCATGAATTCTATGTCAAGATACATGTAGCAGCCTCATGATCTTCATTGGAATGCAGCCAAGAGGATCCTCCAATATATTTAGGGAACCAGGACCTACGACATTTACTATGCTGCAGACTCCAAGCTAGAGCTGGTTTGTTACACAGATTTTGATTGGGCGGGTGATTCTATTGATCAGAAGTCTACTTCCGGATATGTCTTCATGTTTGGTGATGGCCCCATTTGCTTGCATCCAACATGTTTGGTTGCAAGGCATTCTTTCAGAGTTTGATATTGGTAGTACTTTGTCCACTATCCTCTTTTGTGACAATCAAAGTGCTATTAATATATCCACATATCCAGTTACCAGGTAGAGGACCAAGCATGTAGAGATACACATGAACTATATCAGGGAATTAGTGCATGATAGGACCATAATTCTGCAATACTGCCCAACTGATGAGCAGATTACAGACATCTTCACCAAGAGCTTTTTCAGAAAAGAAGTTCACTTACCTCCGTTCACTGTTGGGGGTGAGTTCATCAGGGTGATCAGACTACTTTCAGTGTTCAGCTTGAGGGGGGGTTTTTTCCACTAGGTTTTTCTTCTTTTCCTCACTTAGATTTAATTTTGAGCATTGTTTGAGTTACAGTATTGTACAGGGTGACCTATGGCCTTTGTTACTGGGGCCCTAGCATTTCATGCACTTTATTTTTAGTTCTCCTAAGTATAGCTTAAGGGGGGGTGTTGGAGACATTTACCTAACATGCACACTT
Organism: Pseudotsuga menziesii; assembly: GCA_001517045.1. Taxonomy (NCBI): domain Eukaryota; kingdom Viridiplantae; phylum Streptophyta; class Pinopsida; order Pinales; family Pinaceae; genus Pseudotsuga; species Pseudotsuga menziesii. Next base: position 40,200 of record LPNX010635158.1, read on the forward strand.
AATTTGGTCAATTTGGCCTTGTTAAACCACTATCCTAAGTTTTATTGACTTAATCGGCATCAGATGAGAACACTATGACATCAGGATGAGCACACCCACGCCTACCTTCAGTCAAGGAGGCCAACTAGGCCTTCTCCTTCATTCAGGGAGGCTAACTGGGCTTCCTCCTTCAAACAGGGAGCATTCCAGGGGTGATCTGAGTGTCATAAATGCACCTAATTGCTAACTAATTGTTACAATCAGTTAAGCTAAGTGGTGAAGGCACCTCCATTCATTATATTGATTATTTTTATTAATATTTATGAAATGGAGTCAACTAGGGCACCTCCAACCACCTTTGATGACTAGTTTGACTTCAGTTAACCTCATCGGGGTTCATTGGAGTTAATGATGTGCTACCACTTGTTGGTTGGCATGCAGTGACATATGTCTGAGCTTATTTCAGTTAGAATCAATCATCCATTGCACTCTGACTTCAGTTAGGACTCAGTTGAGTCAATCTGGACTTGATCAGTGGGTTAATTAGATGTGTTTACTATGGATTACATTCAGTTAAGCTACACCCATTCATTCAATTCGAATGACCTCCTTGGGAATTTGAATTGTCTTGGAATTCATGCACCTTGCATGATCATTGTATTGTATTACTCATTCTTTATTGATTATATAGAGCTGCTACTCATTTTGCAGCACCATTATGCCATTTTCATGCTTAATTGTCTGAAATCTCTTATGAGAATGTGTTTTAGTCCATAGATTACTATGACAGATTAATAAAGTAGAGTAATGAAGACCCAGGTGGAAAAACCAGGAACTCATCAGTACAATACGATAACAAGTCTCAGCATGTGACTGAAAATATGAATTACAATAGTCCCGGATACAACATAGTACAATGGTCATGAATAGGCATGATAAACATATGAGTCATGTGGTCATTACCACATAAAATATACAGTGAAATAAGGTCTCCATACTGAATGAAGACATCTAATAATATCCTGGAGTCTGGTCATGAGAGATTATATCTCATGGATACTTGCATGATAAAAAAGGTAGCATATATGGAATGCCACCAAGCTTGGAGGTCTTCTACACAAACTGCTACCTGTACATGACCCATTACGCGAATAAATGTGTCGAGGTCAAACATGATGGATCATCATTTGATTACCGGTCATTGATGTATACCGTTAACAAACGTGAGATATCCCACTGATAATGATAATGGGAATCAAGGTACAGAGTGCAATCAAACAAGTGTGAATAGATGTGTTGAGGTCGAATACTTGAGTGAGTCCATTGTTTAGGGTAATTGATGTATTCCCAACCGTTTGATGGTGAGAGAACTTGCCACTGATGACTGCAAGCCTCAAGACGCTCAATGGACTCTAGACTCCTATTCCAGAATAGATGATCTGAAGTCGATGGAATGGAATCCACTGGAAGGAGGGCATTAAGTCATCCCCCATCAACCAACATGAGGTAGTCAACAACGTTGGATAACTTGGAAGAACTCAAACAAACCAGTAACTATACTGGGAATGGCCTACATGCAAAGACAAGATAACTGAGGAATGGACGAATCGGGTTTAAACCTCCTTTGAATAAGAGCATAGGGAATATGGTGACTGACATGCAGCAAAGACTCGATATGAAAACTGGGACAACTCTATGACACGGGAGGCATCGATAGAGGCTCCATGGGGACTAGAACCATAACCAGTCGGTGGAGAAACCTCAAAATAATGAGTACAACTCCTAAAGTCATACTAGTAACCCAACCAATGGATGGAATATACAGTGCTTTGTTTGAAGGCGACACGACTCAACAATTGCCAAAAGTAACATCATTTCCTGTCCAGATTTTTATGTTTTTTAATTTTTTGGTGTTTTTCATATTAAGAAGCTTGAAAAAAGAATAAAAGTGCTTATGATACATAACTAGGAGGAGATGAGTGTCGTGGGAAAGAAAACTAGTTCCAAGTAGTGGAACATACCTATGCTCAATGCAAGGAAGCATGTGAAGGATAAGGACACTTGGGGGAATGTCTCCTCTGGGTAAGGGATGATCAAGTTGCAAAAGATATATAAGAGGCTCTGCTTGGTTGGAATTGAGGCAAGCATGGGCTATATGGATAATAAAACTAAAGTGGCGAGCCAACATAAAGCTCGATATGAAAAACAGACTCATGAAATGTAGTTACAACTTGATATAAAGGGGAGTCCCTGTGGGAAATGGACACCATAACAGTTCAAGAAATAATATGTGGTTCTTTCTCAAAGACATGGCGTGACTATAAGGGACTCCTAGACCTAAGGGAAAAACCGCAGCATGGGTACCAAACGACAAAGCGGGATCTAACTAGGGCACCCATGAATAGGAAGGCTCTACCAGTGACATAATGCCACTTCTAGTAGTGGTGTGAGGTTCCGTAACATTACAAAGTGGGTTTGTACCTATAGTTAAGGTGACATGGTCATAGGACGATGCATGGTGCAAGCGAAAAAGTGATCCTACCCTACATGCTAGTTCAAAATTATACCTGTGATAGGCATAAATGGGTCAAGGACTTAGTAAAAAAGCGCTCGAAGGAAGTCCCTACATCACAATATTAGGCCAAAACAATTCAAAAGGGTCAATAAAGGTCCAAAGCTATAGGCAAATGGGTAAAAATTTCAAAATAAATTTTATAAATAGTAAAAAATTCAATTTTCACCATATCGTTTGATTTTTTACCAAATATAGTGCATTTGGATCCATTTTAGACTACGAACTTCAATCACCAATTATGGGAGCTAGGAGCAACTGAAATCATAGATCCTCATCACATTATCTATCTTTTCCATGCATTTATTTCAAATTTCCATGGTGTAATTTTCTATTTGAAGCCACCCAAGGATGGGTATCCTGACCTATATGGGTCACATTTTATCGGGCTGCGTATAGGGGTGGGTATACGTGGGAAAAAAAATCCTTCCCGTGTATACACATGACTGTCAATAGGAACAGTCACGTATATGTGTGCGCATACCTAAAGAAAGGAAAAATCTCATAAAAAATGTGTGTTTGTTTTGCAGGATGGTGCTATAATGGAGGGAACATGAACACGAGGACGTTTATATGGAAGTACAGCGTGATGCAAATGCCCAATTCTATTATAGAGAATATTTCCTGGATTGGGGTGTACCACAACAGACTGAATGACACCAGAAATAAACCCATTTCCATATGCAATAGATATAAAAAGAACTAACACTAAGGGATGAAAGGCGTACCTTGTTCCAGAAGGTTGTAGTCGATCCCCGTTGAGATTTTCAACTATGCTTGTACCTTCAATTCATCCTAAAAAAAAAAAACTAACAAGACAAACATGATATATGTTAAAGTGTTAGGCCTACTCTAGCATATATAAAACCAATATGTATAAACCAAAGTAACTACATCATCCATGGATAAAGAGCATACATATTTACACACATACAATGGACAAGAAATGGATATTTATATTGATTATAAACATACATACAAGTGACAACCTCTGTCGAAACCTTGTCGAAATAGAGAAATCGAGTCCTCCACCTGGGCCTCCACCACTTCAATCCTCCATCTCAATGGCAAGCTCACAATGCAAAGGAAAGATTGGGAAGAGAATCAATAGGTGCTCACAAGGACAAAGGGATGCAGACTCAAGCATGTACAAATGAGGCACAAATGAACTATAGTTTCCTTTCTCTCTTCAATTAATCTCCTCCAATGTGTCCAAGGGACCCAATATATAGCCCTTCAATAGGAAGTGAAGGGTTGAGTCAGAGTGTTTCCAGGCATATGGAAGGCCAAAGGTCAAGTTATTCGTGACTCAATGAGAAAAATCCAAAATAATTTATTTTTGGGCACATTTCTTGATGTGCGTGGGTCATAGTGGTCCAAGATGCATGTACACGCTATATTTAAGCATGTGACCCTCGTATACAAATAAATAGGGGGTTTTAAGGTGTTTCTTGGAACAAAAGGTTCTTCAAGTCCATTTATTAAGCACAAAAGAACACGGCCTTCTTGAAGAACAACAATGTGTCTTGTACATACAAGATTAATAATTTTCTTATTCATTGTCCAAAGCTTGTCCTAGTCCATAAGATTAACATTTTTTATTATCACTAAAGAAACCTCACAAAATGAAATTTATAAATATTTAACCAAAATACAGGACATGATATAGAGTAAGTCAAACTAGACATTAAAGCAAGCAGCAAAATGGAACAATCCTATAATAAAATAAATCCAATACATATCCTTACTTGAGACAAAATAAATTGTTTCAATGCCTCCATTGTCAATCCTCTTCGTATTATTCCTTGCATTGTTTGAAACCAAGGATCATCCCAACCCTCTACTTTACCATTATATACAAACCATTGTAGTTTTCGTTTCCTTAAAAGTGTGTAAACAAAATTCAAATGACTAAAATCCCATACATGAACCTTGCACAAACCCAAATCATTGTAAGACCCAATAAAATTGTTCATTGCGGTCATGGTATTCAATTGGGAAGAGAGCATGAGTCACACTCTCAATTCTATCAACATATGGGTATGTGAAGTGAAATGTTGGATAAATTGCTTACCTAGACCCAGCACGATGATGAGATATAGGATTACATCTATAATAAATACAATTCTTAGTGATTTATTTGCATCCTACATATCCATATTCCCTATATCCTATAAGACCCAATAATACTACTCATTGTGGTCATGATATTCAATTGAGTGGAGATCATGTATCACACCTAAATTCTATCAATATATGGGCATAAGAATTTGTATGTTGGATAAATTTTGTACTAGGACCCAACACGATGACGAGATATAAGATTGCATCTAAAATAAGCAGGATCCCTATGATTTATTTGCATCCTGCATATCCATCTTCCCTTTAAGATATCATTGGTTTCCCCTCTCAGTCCTAACAACCATTTCTTTCCTCAAAGCAATTTTTTTCTACATAGTATTATTCCTATGCATTGACTCAATTCCATCCATCGTTTCTTTCTGCATATATTTTTAGGGTGTGTCATCTACATAGTATTTTCTCTCAAATATCATTTTCTCATCCATCTCCATTTACTGCAGAAAATAATATGAAGTATATGTGATTCCTTGTGCTTTGATACCTAGTGTATCTAGATCATTCAAAATGTTCTCCACAAATTCATTGCTTTCTTTAGTAGGATTTGTGTCACCAAAGCATATTATCAAGCGCCCTTTGTACCTTTGAGCAAAGTATTTGTTTAAAAGATAATATTTTGCATGCCCAATATGGGGATAACCACTAGTCCAGGGAGAGAAACATATACACACTTTTCCCATTTCAGCATATGACAGGTCAATGTCAAAAGAACCATTTACTTCATTGTTTTTTTTTTCATGACGGGTCAATATCATTCTCTTTCATATTCACCAACCCTGGATTACCAATTCCTCCTCTTCCTACATATTTTTGAATCACTTCACTCAACACTGAATATTCTGACAATATTGAATTAAACCACTAGACTAGATTATGAACCATCTTTTCCCAGTTCCTGGGAAAAGAGAAGTCAAAAGTTTATCATATTTATATTATTTCACAGTTTTAACTAGAAAAGATAAAAGAACCTATAGATGCCTCTCAATGTTGCATGCAAGTGAAATGTATAAGTGATTGTGGCAGGGATTATAACCTGGTGGCAATGAAAATGCAAAAATCATGACGTAAGCATAGACCTACAACTCAATAATTGACTCAAAACCCACATAACAATAGAATTGATTATGGAAAGTTGATGCAGTAGTATATCAAATGCCATTTTGATTGATAAGTTTAATGAATAAAAATTAAATCATAGCCATGGAAATATCCAATGACAGTCAATCTTCAAAAAAATCATATCATAGGTAAGAAGTTAATAAAGCAAATGAACACATTTCAACTAAATTCACTAGCGAGAAACAATCAAATGAAATAAATATGTTCCGAAAATTTAGCAAAGAATGTCAAAACACTAGATGCATCCATCAATTATTACATCAAAATAGCACCTACAAATCCATTTTAATTTGCAATCATACTATTGGAAGTGACCTCGAAAGGAGGGAATAATATTGGCAGTGACCTCGAAGGAAGCTTGGGATCATCCTTTATTGATATAGCCAATGAAATCTAGCTTACAAGAAAATTATTCTACTATACACAATTTGTAGAAAGGAAAAAGAAAATCATGCATACAAAAAATATTGCTTACATAATATTGAGTAACAAGACCTTGGAGAAAAATCTGAAGCAAGCAATCTGTAACAAAAGTAGAAAATGAGATAACAACTTCTTCATATGGATCTGCCACAGTTGGAAATTTGAATGCAACACTAAACATCTTTAACATAAGACATATATAACAATTTGTGAGCACATACAAACAACACTATAGTGATTTACAATTCCAAAGGCATGGTACCCACATAAAATAAAGTTGAGTACCATAATAAAACATAAAATAAAGTTGAGTACACTTAGAGTAGGGTACCAAAGGTCATATGGCCACATAACAATAAAACAATAAAATTAATAAGGTTAAGTCACTCATACCAGAGGTGGTCAAGGTACCACACACGGTAAGGGCTCTAGGACCAAGTAAAAAATGAAGAACCATAAGTCAACCAAAGGGGTCACACTAAGATGGTAAGGAAACCCCCATACCCACAAGACCAATGTGTACCGTAAAGGTGGATAAACAAGCCCTTTTACCCATAGGACCAATAAGACCAATGACTTAACATTTTCTCTCTGTCAAGGTATATTGTCACATATATTTTTAACATCACTATACCGGCATAGATCCATCTTAAACCTGGATCTAAAAAGCACCGAGAGGGATCCAATTTATTTACGTGTAAGTTTTTTTTATCTTAAATTTTTAAACGTTTATAAAAAATTACACAAACATTTTGATCCCTTTCGTGTTTGGTAAATCCAGGTTTAACATGGATCTTTTAATTACTTTTCATTTAGTTTTATTATTGGGTTTTTATTATTTGATAAATTAGGCGACGTGTTTTTCTCTATATTCTTTTTTGTTTTAGTTGTTGGTGTAGTGTTAGGTTAAAAATGCATTGATCTCATCAATGTTATTTGGATGACACTCCTTTATTCTAATCAATATGACATAATCAAATATATCAAAATTCTACTCTAAAGCCACACCAAAATATATCTAAATTTTATATAAAAAAATGTTTTATTTTATTATGGTGAATTATAAAGAAAGTTAGTTAATTTAAATTATTTTAATAGTAATTAAAAAAGGCTAGAATCTTCGAAGAAGGTTGAATATCTTTTAAAAAAGAGTTTAGCATTTCGAGTAGTCATTAGGGTTAATATATATTAAAGAGAATAAAAAGACAAATTAACCCGAAAAACAACATTAAAAAAATACAAATGATCATTTTCTAAAGAACAAATCTAGTAAATTAGCATAGATCCATTTTAAATCTGGATTTATCAAGCACCCAAAGGGATCTAATTTATGGATCTATGCTAGTTTATTTTATTTTATTTTATTTAAGTCCATATGTAATTTATATTTCTCATTTTTTTATTTTATTTATTTATGTTGGTTAACATAATGTTGTTTTTTTTATATGTCGGCTAGCATAACGTGACTAACGTGATAGGATCTCCCCCATACTAGGCTAAGAGCACCTCGCTTCTCTCAGTGCAATAAGCATAAGTAAATAACAAAACTAGATCCAAAAAAGTACCATTTTAATAAACTCAAACATAATTTTCATCTCTGTCAACTTTAACACTCTAATGGCCACTGCTTTAAAGTCGGTCCTTGCGATGAGTTATCAATTCCAATGTACAAAACATAAATAATAAAAAAATTACAATGACGTTTAAATAATGAACATTAATTAAAGAACAATAATAATGCTAGATAGATCTGGTTTGGATATGCCTTATACTCAGACATTTTGAGTCTACTCTTGTTACTGTAAGGACAAGCTGTCAGAAGACATACCTTGAGAGAGAGATAGTTAGAGTGTTGATGGTTTAGGTTCACATTTCATAGTTGTAGCTCATGGGTTAGAGATCATAGTTCACATTCACAACACAATTCTAGCAGCCCTAGAAGAGGTGTGGTCAAGGATAGCAGACCAATAGAGGAGGAAGGGAGGCCAAGTCTCACTCAAGGAAGAATCTATTAAGTCATGACCCAGCTTGCAAGTCACCAAATCCATAACGACTTAATCAGGAGGGTTCAAAATCAATCATGTCCTGCTCAAGAAGTTCATAATACAGTCACCAACAATAATGGCCTACCCAAGGAGGTCGCAAAATAGTCACTAATAGTTACAGTCTTCCCAATAAGGGACGGTACGGTCACAACTCATACCACAAGGATAAGAGAGAAACAAAGGTCCAAAAATGTCCACTTTATAGCAACAGTAACCCTAGGAATCCAACAAAGAACAGATCTATACTTATTTCATGCCAAGATACTCCAAGAGTGAAGTTATGAACATAATATATAAACTTGGAAAGTCTTCTAGAAGGGTCACTTAGGAAACCCTAGGTTTTAGGGTGGTTACCGTAATAAAATATAAAATAAAGTTGAGTACACTTAGAGTAGGGTACCAAATGTCATATGGTCAATAACAATAAAATAATAAAAGTAATAAGGTTAAGTCATCATACCAAAGGTGGTCAAGGCAACACACACAATAAGGGTGCTAGGACCAAGTAGAAGATGAAGGATAAGTCAACCAAAGGGTTCACAACAAGCTGGTAAGGAAACCCCCATATATAATCTACAAGACCAAGGTGTATCGTAAAGGTGGAGAAACAACCCCTTTTACCCATAGGACCAAAAATACAAATGACTTTAATGTTTTCTCTCTCTCAAGGTATATTGTCACAAATATTTTTATCATCACTGTATAAGAAGAAGTAAATAAAAAATCTAGATCCAGAAAAGTACCGCTTTAATAAATTCAAACATAATTTTTATCTCTTTCAACTTTAACACTTTATTGGTCACTACGTTAAAGTTGGTCCTTGAGATGCGTTATCAATTCCAATGTATAGAACATAAATATTAACAAAATTACAATGAAGTTTAACTAATGAACAATAATTAAAGAACAATATTAATGCTAGATAGATCTAGTTTGGATCTTCCTTATACTCATACATCTTGAGTCAATTCTTATCACTATAAGGACAAACTGTCAGATGCCAATATCTTGAGAGAGAGAGAGTTATAGTGTTGATGGTTTAGGTTCACATTTCACGGTTGGAGCTCACAGGTTGGAGATCACGGTTCACATTTCACAACACAAGTATAGAATCCCTAAAATAAGTGCCACCGAGGATAGCAGACCAAGAAAGGAGGAAAGGATACCACAACTCGGGCAAGGAAGACTCTAGGTAGTCACAACCCAACTTGCAAGTCACCAAAACAATCACAGCTTACTCGGGAGAGTTCAAAATCAGTCACGACCTGGTCAAGAATTTCATAAGACAATCACCAACATTCATGGACTTCCCGAGGAGGTTGAAAAACAATCATTAACAGCCACAACATGCCCAAGAAGGGACCATACGGTCACAACTCAGTCCTCAAGGAGAAGAGAGTAGAAAAGGTCCAAAATCCTCCACTTTACAGCATCAATAACCCTAGGTTTCCAACAAAGATTAGATCTATTTTTATTTCATGGCAAGATAGTCCAAGTGAAGTTATGAACATAATATATAAACTTGGCAAGTCTTCTAGAAGGGTCACTTAGGAAACCCTAGGTTTTAGGGTGGTTACCATAATAAAACATAAAATAAAGTTGAGTACACTTAGAGAAGGGTACCAAATGTCATATGGTCACATAACAATAAAACAATAAAAGTAATAAGGTCAAGTCATCATACCAAAGGTGGTCAAGGTACCACACACAATAAGGGCGATATGACCAAGTAGAAGATGAAGGACCGTAAGTCAACCAAAGGGGTCAGGACAAGATGCTAAGGCAACCCCCATACCCACAAGACCAAGGTGTATCGTAAAGGTGGAGAAACAACCCCTTTTTCCCATAGGACCACCAAGACAAATGACGATAACATTTTCTCTCTCTAGAGGTATATTGTCACATATTTTTTTATCATCACTGTATAAGCAAAAGTAAATAACAAAACTAGATCCAGAAAAGTACTGATGTAATAAATTCAAACATAATTTTCATCTCTTTCAACTTTAACACTCCACTGGTCATCGCGGAGGATTTTATGGAGGATTTGACTATCAAAGTACATCTCTAGATGATATATTTTTTCTTCATAATTTTCAATTTTTTCTTCGGTTTACTGTTTTTTAGGTAAAATTTAAAATCAATTGGATGCTTAATAGCTTGATTTTTTTTATTACATTACACTACAATATTCCTATATTAATTTTTAAAGCATATCCCTAATCTCAATGGAACTAATTTGTTTAATATAACTACAAATTTTCGTTTCAATAATTTTTTGTTATATCAAAATTATTTTTGATGTCTCTTTAGTATTTTTTTTGTTATATCAAAATTATTTGCAATGTCTCTTTAGCGTTTTATTGGTCAATATCTCAACTTTTAGATAGTTTAGGCCATACTTCTGTTAGGATATTTAGACACTTAGGAGTTAGTTAAGATCAATTTGTGTAATATATCTGTTAGGTAAAAGTGTGTTTCTTTAGTATGCATTAGTATGCATTTGTAAATATTCTAATTCGACGGTCACGATATGTTCTAGACATAGAGTGATCCGACGGTTCAACTTCTTTTAGATCATACCTACCATTGATCAATGGCTTAACACCCGATAGGCCTATGATCTCTATTTAAAGAGCATAGAGGGTCCTTGGCTAGTTGATCGATTATGAGAAGCTCATATGTAACTTTCTTTCTTTTGCACAATAAATTGCTGCAAGTAACTATTTGGCTGGGGTCGTGGACTGTTTCCCTCTCAAGGGTTTTAACCACATGACAAACATCGATGTGTTGATTTGTGATATATTTGTATGAAGCAGTTGCTAAAGGTGTTCAGTCTTTTAGGAGTACCTTGTGTACTCGAACATGCTATCAGAGCTTTTATGAAGAGCCATTTTCGGTTTTGATCAAGATCTGGAATCGGTGTTGCCGAAAGTTTGAAAGGGTTTTTGTTTATGGATTTTCTATGCATTTTTTTTCCTATGGGAGCTATTCCATTGCGTCTGGAGCATCGTTTCCATTGGGAAATAGTTTTCTTTTCATCGAAAACCGTTTCTGTTTGCTCCAGGAACACCCATTTCGGCAAATCTGAAGGTATAATGTTATAGTGACGGATTTGCTTTTTTTAAATCTCTCATATTTTATCAGTTTATTATTAGATCTTTTCTGTTTTAGTCTCAGAGTGTTGCCTTCCCTGACTGCGTATGCTCTTTGCCGTGCACCTTACGCGATCGCGGTGAATTAGAAACAGTAAGGGAAAGTTTTTTTTCTTGTCTTCTCGGCTACGTATGCTCTTTGCTATGCACCTTGTGCGATCATAGCAAATCAGAAACAACGAGAAAATTTGGAAACGTAGACTTTTTGGGTAAGCTAACCAAGATTTAACCCCATTGTGTGAAAAAAGTTTTTTTTTGTTTTTGTTTTTTCATTTTTTTTATGATTTGCAGGAAAAGAAAGCAAGCACGAAGAATGAGAAAGAAGAGTAAAAAAAAAAAAGAGCCCCCATTCCTCTTTCCATTATTTTACGTACATTTTAAACTTAGCTCACTTGGTCCAAAGTTGCTTTATTACTTAATAGGTCTTGAGTTCAAGTCTTATTAAGCTACTTTTTAGTGCATGCAATTTCTATTTTCGAGTTATTTTATTGTAAAAGTGCATCTCACATAAATAAAATAAAATAAAAGTGAGTCAGTTACGTCTTTAATTTATTGTCGCACTATTTAAAAGTCACATTATTGTAAAAGTGAACATCACTTATTCTACAAAAGTGATTCACTTCAAAGCAACTTTATTGTAAAAGTGAACATCACTTATTCTACAAAAGTGATTCACTTCAAAGCAACTTTATTGTAAAAGTGATTGTCAAAGGTTGATCTTGGGAAGAGGGGCCTTCTTTTTTTAGTTGGTCAAGTTAATATCTACTACGTCACTATTGGGGACATCTTCAACATTTTCTTTGATCAAGCATAACTTCATCATCCAGAATCGGTTTTAAGTGCCGTTTTTTTTTAAACCGCATATTTTTTCGAGCTCTTTGCATAAAGATAGTTAGTTTTTATTCTTTAAGACATTATTTTACAATATGTCCGCCCCTTGTGATATTATACTTACAAGTTCTAACTATTTCTCATGGAAATCTCGTATGGAGGATGTTCTGCGAAGTAGGGGACTTTTCAGGATAACCTCATGGAAAGAAACGGAACCCACTGATGATGATAAGAAAATAAAATGGGAAAATAGATGTGATGAAGCTTGTGGATTGATTGGGATGTCAATCTTTACTGATTTGTGATTCCACATATCTGAAATTGATGAACTTAATCTCGCTTGGGAAAAGTTGGAATCTATGTTTGGTAAACACAATGAAATTTTGGGTCATCAACTTGAGAATGAGTTGGTTTCCTTGAATCCAAATGATTTTTCATACATTCAAGACTATTTATCTAAGTATAAAACTCTTAGGCTATTATGTGCAGAATGCAAGATTAAGAAAGAAGACAAACAATGTATTTATCATATTCTTTCAAAACTTGGACCTGCATATTCTATTTTTGTATCCACATTCTACTCCATGAAAGAATCCTTGACTGTAGCTAGCTATCAAGAGCCTAGCCTTGAATCCTTTTGTGATTCCTTAATTAGAGAGCAAGATAAGCTCATTCATCTTGGAATAATTAACAATCCAGATACATCTGGGAAAGCCTTATTGTCCCAACAGGAATAAAAGTCCAAGCCTCCCAAGAAATAGAATTTTCACAATAATAAACAAAACAACAAGGGTCCCAAACCCTCTCAGTCAGCTCATTCTTTAAAAAATGACAAAGGATCCAAGCAAAAAGGAAAGAAGACCGAGCGTCATTGCAATTTTTGTGGGAAAGATAATCATGATGAATCTAAGTGTTTTAAGAAGATGGCAGCCTTGGAAGCATCAATGAAGAAGCACCACATCAGCCTAGATTCGTCTTCAGAATCTACCTCTCATGGACATGCACTTTGTGCTTCTGGTTACTCTTATACTGCATCTTCTTCTTCTACTTCAATTGAATGGCTCATTGATTCTAGAGCATCTTATCATATGGCTAAGGATAAAGCCATCTTTTCTACTATGCATGAATGTAACACCAAACAAATATTTGTTGGTGATGATAGATCTCTAAGTGTTGTAGGATTTGGAATAGTTCTAGTAGAAAATGGTCATTTCAGTGATGTAATATATGTTCCAAAAATTTCCTGCAATTTGTTATCAGTCTATCAAATTACTCATTCAGGTGAAGATAAAACTATGACGTTTACACCTCACCAAGTTGTAATCAAGGATTTTAAAAATCCTCAGAATATCCTTGCTACTGGAATTGTTGATGATATTACCAGGTTGTACAAATTTAACAACTTTGGGTCATCACCTTTTCCTTCAGTTTTTGTTGCTCATAGT
>LPNX010635158.1:67769-78119 GCA_001517045.1 Pseudotsuga menziesii
CCTACAGCCATATTTCTACCTGACATTTCAGAATGGTCATATTTCAGCCTTCATGTCTGCAATATTTCATAAATTTCATAGCATCTTCATCATTGGTGTCATAGATGTCATAGATGTTAGGGAATCTAGCCCAAGTGTCCAAGAAGCTCCCATTTGACTCTTCCTCTCCCATGTAAGTTACATTTCCTTCCCAATTAGAACTATGAGGCATATGGCCAAGTGTTTTATCCTTCTAACTCATCCAAGAACATCAAGATTCCCATGGATTCGAAATTGCAAGAGGAGGATGCCATGTGGCACATAAATTCTAGCTTGTGTGGGCCCCATAATTTCCATGTGTCTCCATGATCCATTTCCACTTAAATTTTCTCTTGTATTTATTTAATTAGCTCCATTATTAAATATTTGTTCCATTCTAATATCTAAACATCATCTATTAGCTCCCTTATTAAAATTCCAAATGTATCTATCCAACCTAGGAAACTAGTAGGATTGATGGAATTGTCCTGCTATGCAATTATTTAAAATGAGGACATTACACAACTAGTGAGATGCAATCGTGAAATGTGAACCATGATCTCCAACTGTGAAATGTGAACCATGAGCTCCAACCATGAAATGTGAATTGTGAAATCCAACCAGTGAGTAGCAACTGCAACCGTGAAATGTGAACCATGAGTTCCAACCAATGAGCTGAAACCGTGAAATGTGAACCGTTAAATGATAAATGTCGATATGAATGTAAAGGATCAGAATGACCAAAAGAGGTTTAACTTGCACCTATCAAGTTGATTTCAATAGTTAAACCATCGACATAGTGAATTTATCTGAGTTGAAAGTGTGGATGGGTAAATTGAATACCTTATCACTCTATCAACCAATTAACACCAATCACATGGAAGGGGACACATACAAAATAAGTCTTAGGGACCATGATGACATACAAGGAAGAAAAATGGTTTGAGGGTTTCATGCAATAATCACTAGGATTGGTGTGGAATGTAAATATGATGCTACTTATGGCATATACCCTATGCAACATAGAGAATAGAAATATTATTAACTTAATGTTGTCTAGGTGAATTGGATCCATGAAAAAGTTAAGCTACTAAGGGGCTTAGAGCACACAAAAATAGGTTAAATTATGACATTCTTGTAACCCACAAATGTAAGGATAAATAAGCCAAATCCATAGCGTCTTTGAGTTAACAAAAAAAGGAAGTGGTGTGGTCAAATGTGAAATTCCATGAAACCAACATCCACTTGACCCCTATTCTATCCCCAAGTATTCAAAATTGAATGAAAATATACCTCTAGTTAGAAAAATGGGAAGAAGGTATCATGTTAATTTTACATTTGAATATGACCACTTGACTCAAAATAGATAACATAGTTGCTTAAATAATGATTTTGTTGTGACTGTTGTCTAATAGAATTACTAAATTACTATTGTGTAGAATTCTTATAGTTCAATATGGATATTAAAATATACTACATAATTGTAGAGTTTATAATAATAAGTTATATTTTGGAGGTCATAACTTCTGGCTCCTTCAAATATATTGACAAAGGTAACGATCATCTTTAGTATCCCTTACATTATTTATTTTCCCCAAAAATTTTGAGACAATGAGTTAATACATTTTAAGATGGGAAATTGAGTAAAGTTCTTTTTTTCTAGGCTAAACCTCTCCATACAATATCTCAGGTTTAAGCTAGTGAACCTAAATAAATGGGATTAATTTTTTAAGATTATCTCCCCACCTTTCATGTTGCAAAAGGTCACTATGAAGAATTCTTTAGAATTGAGCTTGACATCAACCTATACTTCATGATTCTAACTAGTATATCACAAATGTGGATAATATAACATTATCACAAATGCTATTCATTGTTATTTGGATGAGGATGACGATGACGATGAGAAAGTGATGATGATGATGATGATGATGATGAAGATGATAATGATGATGATGATGATAATGATGAAAATGATGACGATGAGGATGTTGATGACAATGCCAACGATGAGGATGGGGATGATGATGACGATGACAACAATGAGGATAAGTATGGGGATGATGAGGACGATGAGGATGACGATGAGGACAAGTATGGGGATGATGAGGATGATGAGGACGATAATGACGATGAGGATGAGGATGATGATGATGATGACATGGTGATGATGAGGATGATGAAGATGATGATAAATATGATGATGATGAGGATGATGATGATGATAATCATGGTGATGATGATGAGGATGATGATGATGATGATGATGATGATGATGATGATGACGACGATGAGGATGAGGATGATGATGACAACATTGATGATCACCATGTGATGGTGATGGTGATGAGGAGGAGGATGATGACTATGACAACGACGATGACTACGACAATGATGATGAGGAGGAGGAGGATGGGGATAATGATGATGATGAGGAGGAGGACGATGATGACTATGACGATGAGGATGATGACGATGATTATGACAATGTGGAGGATGATGGTGAGTATGATGATAATGACAATAATGATGATGAGGATGAGGATGATCAATGACAATGATGATGATGATGATGATGAGGATGATGAGGACGATAATGACAATGAGGATGAGGATGATGATGACGATAATGAGGATGAGGAACACTTTCATAAATTTCATGCATTTATTCGATAAGTTTGTTGTTTTATTGTCGAATATTGTTTTTGATGACTCATGTTTGAGTCTCAAACCCCTCCCATACCATCATTTCATGTGTTCAATCTAATCATGAAAAATTTCATTCCATACAAGAAAAAATTGAAAAAATATCAATGTTGGCCCCATTCACATGTCATTAGTGATATATAGTACTATTGGGTGGGTGAGTCACCTTTGAGTATGGAAATCATCTCACATCGTTAAGGAATGGAACCAATTTTCCTAGGTCAAATTTCAGTGCATCCTAAAATAATTTGTTGAAATTTCAATGTTGGCCTCGTTGAGAGGTCATTAACGTCATTGGCCACGTCTACTCATGAAAGTATAATGTATTTTAGTTGTTCCTTTTAAATTTGGTTCGAGACGCACATTCCAGCATCTAGTGCAAGGGAAATAATGTTGATAAACAAGTTCTTCATGGTAAATTGCACAAGCTTCATCATCTATTTCAAAATAAAATTTCGTTTATAGCCAAGGTTCATCAATGATTTCAAAATGAAAATGTTGCAAACTCTATAAATGGGAGTATAGATTTGTTCCTATGGTGATGGTGATAACAATGATGACGATGATGATGACAATGAGGATGATGACAGTGAGGATGATGACAATGACGATGATGACTATGGGGTTGAGGATGATGATGACGTTGACAACGATGAGGGTGATGATAAGGATGGGGATGATGACAACGATGAGGATTGAGGACGATAATGATGATGAGGATGAGGATGATGATTAATATAATGAGGATGAAGATGACGATGATGATGGAAATGACAAGTTTATTTTCATGTCCCCAATTAAATAATTGCATAGCAGGACAATTCCATCAATCCTACTAGTTTCCTAGGTTGGATGGATACATTTGGAATTTTAATAAGGGAGATAATAAATGATGTTTAGACATTAGAATGGAATAAATATTTAATAATGGAGATAATTAAATAAATACAAGAGAAAATTGAAGTGGCAATGGAGCATGGAGACACATGGATATTATGGGGCCCACACAAGCTAGAATTTATGTGCCACATGGCATCCTCCTCTTGCAATTTTGAATCCATGGGAAGCCTAATGTTCTTGGATGAGTTATATGGATAATAAACTTGGACATATGCATCATAGGTATAATTTGGAAGGGAATGTAACTTACATGGGAGAGGAAGAGTCAAATGGGAGCTTCTTGGATACTTGGGCTAGATTCCCTAACATCTATGACACCAATGATAAAGATGATATGAAATTTATGAAATATTGCAGACATGAAGGCTGAAATATGACCATTATGACATTTCAAGCCTAAATATAGAATCCAAGAAGGTTATCATGTGATTTTGGGAATCTCAATGGGTCCCTACTCGAATTGGGGAAATATGGAAGGCTAGGGAAGGGAGGACACATGGCAAATATTGAGCACACACCCTAATTCGAATTGGCTTGAGTTTGTGGATGGATTGGTAACCTTAGAAAGCTAAGTATGTTTATAAAATAAAGGGATCAAACAAGAGGATGAATTTTTATCATTTGAGAAATTTGCATTTGTGAAGAGAGAGAGCTAGTGGATGACTAGTTTCTTGCCTTAGCCAATTTCGAGGGTGAAAGATTCCCATAAAATTTGGTGTTTGGAGAGTCCATTCAGGTATTTCATGGAGATTTAATGGATTTTTTATTTGAAGGTGTAAGATACAGGGAATCTCATGGTTTCTTCTAGTGCAGCACATTCTCTCAACCATTTCCAGTCTTTATTGCATATTCTTGCTCATGGAGGGATTGCACTTTAGGTTAGCTATTGTACTCTTTGGAAGAGATTATAATGGTCCATTTATTATTGTAATAATATTAATATAATATTTTATTCATATCCATAAAGTATCAGGTTGAAATACCAAATGGTTGTATGTAAAAGTGATTATTAATGAGCAAACAATGACCATTTCCCCACTATATTGATGTATGTCGTTGTAATACCGATGATTTCGAATGAAAGAATGTTTCTATGATATATTTATGATGATTGGAAATAAATTTATGAGTATTACAAGTTTCATACCTAGGACTTAAGCATTTGAAGTAATCTTACTCAGTTTATTTGCATTTGGAGAAGATTTGGGTGCCATTTTCCCAAGGGTCGAACTAGTGATTATGTAGTTGTTTGGGAGAGGGTTATAACAGACTTCATAAACTAAATAATGATTCAAATGAGACCTTAATAATATCCCTTAAAAATACTCTTCCTCTATTCAGAAATTTGATTGGGTTTGGGAGCATTTAAAAATCCATTTTCAGCATTTACCCTGGGGGAATTGGAACCCGAATTTGCTAGTGAAAACTCCTACCTTGGACAGAATATTAAACAAGTTTGCAGATGTATTTGGAGGGTAAAAAATTATCCACTAACATCATATTCAAGTATTAATATCATTCATATACATTCTCAGAATATTTGGTAGCATTTGGGTCAATTTGGAGAACTAGACATCAAAACTAGTAAAAGGTCCAAATAGGGAAAAAAGTGAAAAATCGGGTCATTGAATAAAATTTCTTAAAAAGGGGAATTACAATGGTATCATAGAATGGTCTTGGAACCTATGTATTAATACCATAAATTGAAGAAAAATTTAAAAACATGACTTGGCTTCACAATAGACCCACTATGCCTACTTTCCTTCCTCCCCGGCCAACGAAAGAAGAAATTACAACTGTAGATATTGAAGCATGCTTCCAGGAGTATCGAAATTTGAGAGGGGATATTCATGAAAGGTATTCTTTCCAATAATATCATGTCAAGTATGGATTTAGGAACAAGAATTAAAATGTGAATTCATTAAATAAAAATCAACCTACTTGTACTGAAAAGAACAAAGATTTATTCTACCCTATAAATGAGGAAGTTATAAACACTTCTACGGACATCATGTGGAATGTGTGGAAGAAATTTCAGTATAAAAAGGATGAAAATAGCATAGATGTACCATTACATAAAGAAACAAAGAATCATGAAGTGGAAATTAAATTACCTCAAGGTGATTGCAGAAAAGAACATAAAGAGAAAAGTGAATACAAGCACACAATCCTTACTAATGCGGATTGTGAAAATCAAAGAGAATATATTGATGGATCATTGAACTATGAAAGAGTACCTATTGATGTGTGCTCACAACTCTATGATGGTGACATAGAGATCATATTTCAAAGTGTTGCTGCAAGCCAAATTTCTCATAAGCATGAAGATGAATACCTTGTGACAGATAATGAAGAACCAAGATCAACTTCCCCGTCACCACTTGAGCTTCAAGAAGTTGATCAAATCAAGAATAAAAAAAGAGAGAAGTTTCGGTCTCATGAACCATCCTTATTGAAGGGTCTTTGAATATGAGTGAAATGGATATCCAAGAGGCCCTTACAATACTCCGTGACATTCAAGCATTGGTATCAAATTCTTGTTGGAAAGTTTCTTCATTGGAGGAGCCATCCTTCCTTGAAGACATGGAGAAGATTCAAAGAGAAATGTGCAAAATCAAAGGTAATTTCATGTCTTTTATTTTTGATAGAAAAAATGTGATTGAGCTTAGTGAATGGTTATGTGAATCCTACTTGAAGAATAACGAAGATATTCATAAGCTCAAAATTCAAAATGAGCAACTTCTTGAGAGGTTGCAAGATACTTGTTCTTCCTCCTATGTTTCAGATTATCATATGGTAGATTAATTGGAGGATTCTCATGACATGATGGGTCATGAGAAACATGAAAAATTGCAGGTTCTTGATGTGTTTGAATATGATATTGATGAGAGCCAATCACTATTAGTGGTGGAAAAGGAAATTGAGTTGCCTCTTGAAAATGGTTACACACTTTTTGAATAAGTGCATGATTCCACCACCTTGGAACCAACCCACGAGGAAAGTTTTGCATTTTTAAGGGAGGTGCATAATCCTACCCCTATGGATCCTTCACATTATGACAATTTTTCACTTTCTGATCATTTGTGTGACTTGGTTCTTTCTCCTACATCCTACACTTCCAAATTTTCCGGCATTCATCCTAATGAAGTATGGGTGAAAGGTTTCTTTTTTATAGTGCCACATGAAGAGTATGGAATTTATATCTCTCCTTTTGATGATGACATTATTAGAGAACCATATTCTTTACATTTTCAGCGGCATCCTTTGTTACATGATGATGATACACATATACATGGGTACACCTATGATGTTCACTTGAGTCACTTGGAGACTCATGATTTTCCTTGCTCCTTGCCTAGTACATTTGATGTTGGAGGAACTTCATCCCACACCTAGGTGAAGAGATATATGATTGAGGAAAATTATTGTCAGCAGAAAAATCCTCTATTATTTCATGATGATATACATATTCATGGGTGTATTGATGATACCTATTTGAGCCACTTGAAGTCTTCATGTCCTCTTTTCTCCTTATTTGGTTCATATTTTGGGGGAGGTTCTTCATTCACTTCTTGGATGAAAGAACACATGGATGGTTATTATTTTGATGCATATTAAATTATTTTGGAGCAGCATTATAGGTCATGGGATCTTCACCTATGTCCTTGGAACATATATGATATAATACTTGATGCTTGTGTGTATGGGCCACATGGGGATCTACTTACATGGATGTACAATCACTTTCAAGATTCTTTGATGAGGTACCTTCTTGATGTACGTTTATATGATGTTTTTATGTACTTTCATGATATATATTTTGTACTCATGATGTTTGGAAGGGTTCAACTCCAGCAATGGTATTATGGAATTGCTTGGTTTCATCTCACCTGGAGTAGAACTTTGGTTGTTGGTTTGAGAAAGAAAACCAACCTTTAGTTATTTGAGTTCATCTTTGCATAGAAGTGTCCCAGTTTCCTATGTGGGAGACCTTCTGAGAGATGGATTCAATTTTCACATGCTTGGTTTTCATGGAATTTCATCATAGACATTTCACACCATGCATGTATCAGGATCATATGGGACCCTGGGATCATTTTTGGTGTCATTGGTTTCAATTGTGGGGGAAACAAGCAACATTGGAGATTTAGTCACCACTTGAGAAGATGATTGTAATAAGAGTAGTGTAGCAGAAATAATGGTGGTTCCTCTTTGAAATTTCTTGGAATCTTAAGAAGCTCAAAGTTTGGAAACTCATCACCAACTTCAAAGAATTATACAGAAGCAAAAAGGGGTAAAAGTTCAGAAAAGGTTTCCAAAATATGGAGGTAAATATTATTTGCAAAAAATTGGTTTTTATGGATTTGATTGATCCTTTTGGTGTTAGTGGTGATGTTACAGGATATATCAATATGCAAAATCCACGTATCTTTGATTTTGGGAATGCAAAATTGCAATACATGAGTGCCACTACTAAAATTGCAGCTAAAGAAAATTAATGAGCAAAACCATAACAAAGTACTTGGTGCAAAGGAAGGAGTACGAAATGAGGATGCCACTTGGGAATATAAAAAAATATTGCAGCATACAGACTTGGAATTGATTGAGGACAAGAAATCTTGAGTGGGGAGGAATTGTCATGTCCCCAATTAAATAATTGCATAGTAGGACAATTCCATCAATCCTACTAGTTTCTTAGGTTGGATTGATACATTTGGAATTTTAATAAGGGAGATAATAAATGATGTTCAGACATTAGAATGGAGTAAATATTTAATAATGGAGCTAATTAAATAAATACAAGAGAAAATTGAAGTGGAAATGGAGCATGGAGACACATGGAGATTATGGATCCCACAGAAGCTAGAATTTATGTGCCACATGGCATCCTCCTCTTGCGATTTCAAATCCATGGGAATCCTAATGTTCTTGGATGATTTAGAAGGCTAATACACTTGGACATATACATCATATGTTGAATTTGAAATGAAATGTAACTTACATGGGAGAGGAAGAGTCAAATGGGAGCTTCTTGGACACTTAGGCTAGATTCCCTAACATCTATGACATCTATGCCACCAATGATGAAGATGCCATGACATTTATGGAATATTTCAGACATCAAGGATGAAATCTGAAAATTATGACATGTCAGGTCTAAATATATCATCCAAGAATGCGTTCATGTGAGTTGGGGAAGCTCAATAGGTCCCTACTCGAATTGGGGGAAGATGGAAGGCTAGGGAAGGGAGGACACATGGAAAATATTGAGCACACATCCTAATTAGAATTGGATTGAGTTTGTGGATGGATTGGTAACCTTAGAAGGATAAGGATTTTTATAAAATACAGGGATCAACCAAGAGAATGGATTTTGATCATTTGAGAAATTTGCATTTGATCATTTGAGAGAGCTTGGGATGACGAGGGTGAAAGACTCCCATCCTAGTTGGTGTTTGGAGAGGCCATTCAGGTATTTCATGGAGATTTAATGGAGTTTGTATTTGCAGGTGTAAGCTATAGGGAATCTCATGGTTTCTTCTAGTGCAACACATTCTCTTAACCATTTCCAGTCTTCATTGCATATTCTTGCTCATGGAGGGATTGTGCTTTGGGTGAGCTATTTGTAATGTCCCGGTTTTGACCCCGTCACATTAGATGTATATGATGTATATATTGTAATGATCATGGTGTGGAGCTAAAGGCCAAGGCCCCACCATTGATCGGTTATGCTATGATTTGGGATTTAAATCGTCACCGATTGAATATCGGGGCGTGCGGCACATATTAAGTTTCAGCATCATGTAAATATGCATCTATAATTAATTAAAATGAACACAACCAGCTACGGCCGCGGCAACTAAATCGAATGGGGCATGATTTTCCAAGGATAAGGATGTGGGGTTGGGAATTTTTCAATCCTTAGCCAATGGGGAGAAGCCAAATGTCTATGAGGAAACCCACCCAAGCTGTCAACTACCTTTCTTGTCTTTTTCTCAAATCATTTATTTCTGCCAGAATGTGGTTGAGTTAGTTATTGCATGGAAGGGGAAGAGTATGGGCAACCAAAATTCGAATTGGGCAGAGACCCATTTTTGAAAAACGTGTTCTAACTTCCTTGGCAAGAAAAATACCCAAAACGCAGGCCATTGGGTGGTGCATTCACGTTTTTAAGTTTTCTCACGTTTTTGGGAGCAGCGGGAGATTTTCCTGTGTCTTTCTTTCCATGATTTTGGCTGTTAGCTTCATTTTTTCCCATGGATGGGAGGTCGTTTTTGTAATGCCAGGTCCTGGGTTGTCTTCCTCACGTTTTTGGAGCTGCTAGTGCATTTTCCATTCACGTTTTTTTGTGAATTCATGTGTTTTTACCATGGCTGGGAAGAGCCATTCCCGTTTTTTACTGTCTCAGCAATTATTGGCCTCACGCATAGGCTATTTGGGATGTTTTTCCCTGCTGTGATTTGTGCTCACTGATAAGCTACAGGATTGTGTGTTTTCCCCCATGTTGTGAGCCATTTTTACTGTTACGTATGGGGCTGTGTAATTCGTTTTTACTGTTCAAGCTGTGTTAGCTAAATTGGTTGCCTGAGTGCAATGGTTGGTCTTTGGACTGTGTGAGGAGTGAATATTTTGGCTTGGTTGCTTGATAAACCTGGTGTTAGAAACCACACAGACAGAACTAGAGGGCTGGCCTTCTTCTCCATCACCCCTGAATAGCACTGGAAG
>LPNX010635158.1:78402-94094 GCA_001517045.1 Pseudotsuga menziesii
GTTAAGGAGCACGCTGGCCTATGGTTGGGTGGAACGTTGCAGCGACGTAGCTGGTTGCGGAGAAAAGCTTTCATAAGATAAGTAATATTGTGCATTTTACCTCTGCAATTCCATATTTATTGTTAATTAAATGAAATGAACATGTTGAAATAATGAATGCGTGAATGCATGTTGTTTTCCGCTGTGCAAAATGAATTAATTAGGCTGTGTATGATGAACAATTGAACTTGTGCATGTTATACTGTCATGCATTCTTCCCAGCATTCTGTTTTAGCAATTTAGGCATTGTATTTTTAGCCTGTACATGTTCATGGGTGGTTAACCCGGTCTGATAAAGTTAGTAGATCGCGTCCTCTTTGCCGGTCGGAGGCATGGGGACGTGACACTATTGTACTCTTTGGGAGAGATTATGATGGTACATTTATGATTGTAATAATCATAATATACTCTGTTCTTCATATTCAGAAATTCTCATGTCGAAAAACCAAATGGTTGTGTGTAAAAGTGATTATTAATGAGCAAACAATGACCATTTCCCCACTATATTGATGTATGCCATTGTAATGTTGATGATTGAAAATGAAATAATTTTTCTCTGATATATTTATTATGAACGAACTTTCATTGATGAGTATTACAAGTTTCATATCCATCACTTAAGCATTTGAATTCATCTTACTCAGTTTATTTGCATTTGGAGAATATTTGGGTGCCATTTTCCCAAGGGTCGAACTAGTGATTTTGTATTTATTTGGGAGAGGGTTATAACAGCATTTATAAACTGAATAATGATGCACATGATACCTTAATAATGTCCCTTAAACATCCTCTACCTTTTTTCATAAATTTGAGTGGGTTCGGGAGAAATTGGAAAGCCATTTTCAGCATTTACCCTGGGGAATTGGAACCCCAATTTGTTAGTGAAAACTCCTACCTTGGCCAGAATATTAAACAAGGTTGAAAAAGTATTTGGAGGGTCATAAATAATCCCTGAACATCATATTAAAGTCTTAATATCGTTCATATACCTTCTTAGAATATTTGGGAGCATTTGGGTCAATTTGGAGACATAGACATCAAAATTAGTCAAAGATCGAAATAGGGGGGAAAATGAAAAATTGGTCATTGAATAAAATTTCTTAAAAAGGGACATTACAGTGATGATGAGGATCATGATGATGATGATGATAATGATTATGATGATGATGAGGGTGATGAGGGTGATGAGGGAAATGATGATGATGATGATGATGATGATGAAAATGATGATGATAATGATGAGGATGATGATGAAGAGGATGACAACGATGAGGATGGGGATGGGGATGATGATGATGGTGAGGATGATAATGACGATGAGGATGAGGATGATGATGACGATAATGAGTATGAGGATGACGATGGAAAGGTGATGATGATGAAGATGATGATGATATTGATAATGATGATGAGGAGGAGGAGGAGGATGAGGATGAGGATGATAACGATGATGATGATGATGATTATGACGACGACGATGATGATGACAATGAGGACGATAATGACTATTAGGATGAGGATGATGATGAATATGATGATGATAATGATGATGATGATGATAATGACTATGGGGATGAGGATGAGGATGATGATGAGGAGGAGGAGGAGGATGATGAGGATCGTGATGATGATGATGAGGATGATGAGGATCATGATGACAATGAGGATGGTGATGATGGGGATGATGACAATGATGGGGATGATGACGATGATGAAGAAGATGATTATTATTATGACAACGACGATGATGATGATGATAAAATTTATGACGATGATGATGATGATGACATTTATGATGATGATGATGATGATGATGATGACAGTGAGGATGATGATGATGATAAATATGATTATAATGATGATGAGGATGAGGATGAGGATGATGATGAAACTGAAAAAAATTCATTACCAAGCTTCTCTTTGTTTCGACAATAATTTAATAATATCTACTAAGCATGTCCAACCACGTGAAGGTGGAAGTGCATATTACCCCCCGCTCACGTCACTCTTAATTCCCCATAACCAGACAAAATATATGTACTAAAAAATAATGTATTCATGTGTTTTTTGACATACTTAAGAAGCAATGTCTCTTATAGCATATGCCAACATACAAGAAAATGACAAAAAACTTAAAATACCTCATATATAGAGAAGAGAATACATATATATTAAGGAATACCTCATACAATTCAATGGAATTCATCATCTTCTTCATCAAAGTCACCATCTGTATCATCCGATATATATTAAACATTGTAAGTATTGGCCATATCATCATCGTCGTCGATGTCAGCTTCGATCATCATGTCATTGTTGATATTGTCTTCATGGACATTTTCTACTAAATGATCTTATTCAACTAATTCTTAGTCATATTCCTAAGGAACATGATTCTCTAACTCATGTTGATCATCCTCAAAATCGTCTTATTATTCAATACCCTCTTAATTATCTTCCTCTATCCTTCCCCTTGGATCGTGTCTCACAGCAAATGACCAACCTCCTCTACCTGGAACCTTAGACTAAAATACCTGATCACATTGGCTTACAATAACATAGGGCTCTGTTCCTGGCTCAAGCAACCTTGTATTAACCATGGTAAATTCATTGTCATGTTCAATAATAGTTCTACCAGTATCACATTGATTCAATCATAACCTACACCATTTGACAACGAATAGAACTAATTTGAAGGAGTTAAAATCAAACTGAATAATATCTTCCAAATACCCATAGTATCAATTTTCTGAGAGTTCTGGATGTCTGTCACTTCTATAGGAAACATTGGGAACCTCAAAGACTACAGTTATCCCACAATCAGAAGTTTTCTTCATTTCAACAACCCTTTGATGCGAAATTTACAACCATTGCACCACATATCCTTATGTTGTTTTACCTGCAACAAACCATACACATAAATATTACATCCTGAATTGATCATGATTAAGTGCATGTTTATGCTCTACAGGGAAATAAATGAACGTGTACATCAATATATATGAAAAAATTAAATAGTATGGATAATTAATATGCTTCTATGCTGATCTTTTAAACCATATTCTAAATCGATTTCCCTTTTTGTAAGATTGGTATCTCTATTGCAATGAGTTGCTTTAAATAATGAATCCACACCTTCCCATGATATTCCATGACCATATTGTTCACATCGTTCAATCTATAAATTAATCCAATCAAGATTTTTTTCTATGTATAAATCAAGTGCATCCCACTCAGGACCAACTGCTTCATGAAAATAAAATTACAATTAAGTACAAATGTATATTCACTTAACATGCAGGTATACACTTTTAATTGATGCATATTGAATATTAAAAATGAAACAAGTATGATATATACATAAAAATCAACATTCAAATGTACTATAATTAATCTCCCCTAGCTAATAATCACCTTTCCCCTTCCTCGATCTACCTTTCCCAATCAGGTACTCCCCTTCAAAATTGTTATTAGAGTTCGGATCACAAATGCGACCTAAATTGATATTTGATGCTAATTTAGGAAGGTATTCACTAATATACATCATATTTTGGTATACCATATATATTCTCTCTACCATAGAACCCTCAGGACATGCTCGTTTTCTAACCAATCCCTTAAAAAATTTCAAGTGTTTCTCAACCATCCACATAGACCTTGAGTGTATAGGTCCACACAATTCAATCTCCTTAACTTGGTGTTTGAGGTAGTGTTCTTGTGCATTGAAAATTGTTGAAGGTAGATGCTTTTGCACTTCAAACATCAGAAGAGTAATTTCTCTCCTCCAATACTTTATATATTCTTTATGGATTTCCTTAGATGACAACCATCTATAAGTGATGCAAACAAATCATGGGATTTAACAAAAAAATACATTATTTTATAGAACAATTATAAAAATAAATATCAAATATAAGTTCTACAGTGAATTAAACAAACACTTTATGCATGCAAAATATCGCTACTTACCTCATGTATTTTCCAAGATCATATATAACTTGTTTGACTTTGTTGTCGAAGTTGTCCAGGAGAGATTGAAGTAGAACATATTGTAACAATATAAAAATTGTTTCATTATTTTTTCAAAAAGTAGACAAAAAATACCTACAATGTGCACTAGAATAAAAAAAATATAGCAAGATATATATACCATAATAATTACCTTGATTAATACATGGCAATCATGCGTTTTCACCCTCGTAAAATCACATTGCTTGCTTATGATATTGTTCATGTTCGAACAAAATTCGGTGGGAAATTTAATTTTTCGTATGATTTCTTTTACAGAATTACTTTGTTGCTCCATTAACAACCACGGAAGTGAGTTTGTATTAATTTGGTATTCGTTTTTTTGTAATTGAATGGCATCTTCCATTGCATGATTGGATTTATAAATGTCATTGCAAATTTTGACAAATTTTTCTTTATCGCTCCTTAAATCCAATATTCGCCATAATGTTTCAGCCACATTCTGTTTGATATGCATTGTATCAAACATATGAGAAATTTGTAGGTTCTCATAGTATGACAACCTACTGAATTGCTTAGGATAATTTTTCATTCATCGTCGACGTCCATCATGAATCATAGTTTATAAATAATTTACAAAAATAATGTCAATTACAGTAAACAACAAAAAATAAAAAAAGATTCAAAACATTTCATATATGATGATAGATAGACAATTTGATTTGTATGTACTTTGGTGATTTCTATTATATTTCAACTTCCATATGTGAGGTGTCATTCTTTGTGGTTTTAATGCAGACTCTTTCTTCCCATTGAATATATGTTTTTGGTAGTTCGATCCCTATGATTCTTATAGAGGAAGTGCCTATACTCATCAAAAACCTCCTTTCGTAAACATTTTGAACGACGGGATTTGATCTTAGGACCACAAACTGGACATGCAAATTTTTCCTTTGTTTGAAGACCTACATAAAGAGTTGATGGATTAAGATTGTCAATTATAATTATATAATATGAATGGATTATTTGAAAAAATATGCATGCATAATATATCAACTTCATAAAATTAAATAATATTTAAGTTGACATTAAAATTACATACCACAAAAATGGGTTAACCCCGGGGAATCATGTACTGTCCATAGAAGCATTGCACGGAATTAAAATTGCCTTTATTGTATTGGTCTAGATACATCATACATAATGATTCCATTCCATAGCTTTAGTATTTTTTCAATAAGATGCTCGATATATAAATTCATATCTCTAAATTGGTACTTACCTAATTGATTTGAACATATAAAATATATAATTATTACAACCATTAAGATAATAAATAATGCACAAGAGTAAAAGACAAAAAAATATGGGGTTATGCAACAGAATACGACAAATGAGATGCCACTACATTAAAAAAAAATTGTTGTAGACACATACCTGGAATAATCATTGCCAACATTATGTGCTCCCTGTTTGTTGACAACCATGGAGGAATGTTATTGTTGATAACAAAAATAGGCAACACTGAGTAAATAGATCTCTTCTTTGCATATGGATTGACACCATCTGTTGCCAAAGAAATCCTAACATTACGAGGTCCATCTTTAAAGTGTGGTCATTTTTCCTCCATGTCTCTAAATGCAAAACCATCTGCAAGCATTCAAAGAATTTAATCTTTACTTCTATTATGTGCATGGTAATCCATAAATTGTGCTATGTTTTTGCACATAAATAGTCGTTACAAATGTGGAATAATGAGAATATAATGAAGAACCTTGCGAGGAACTTTTTTTGGTACTTTATCTATTTGATATCTACTAATATGACATTCTGGACATTATATTTCAAATTCAAGTTGTTTAAAATATATAATATGGTCATCGAGGCATGCATCAATTGCTTCATACTGCATTCCATTTTTTTTTATCATGACAGATAAATCTCGATATGTGCAAGGTAAAATATTTGATGGTGGAAACAAAAATTCATCTATCAAGCTACAACAAATTCAAGAAAAAAACTAGTTAATATAATATATAAATAATAGTAATGAAACATGTTTCAGCCGTATTAATTTTACTTATGAATTAACATTGAAATTATCATAGGAACAAAGATAATCTTTATCACGATCAGGGATGATTTTAAGGAACCATACTTATTTTAAAGTGTATAAATGTTGGCGAAACTTACCAATTCTTAAAACGCAAACTATAAAATGTTTGGCGATATTTTTCAAAAAATATTTTAATTTCCAAGGATTTTATATCGTTTATATAATAATTTGGCGATATTTAGGGTGAAAAAATGTTGCCCCGTCAAAATTGGGCGAAACAGGGCTTCAAAAAATGTAAAATGGCGAATCTTTTTTTGGAGAAAACCCCAAAAAATAGCCCATGGGATCAATTTTTCCCCTAAAATTATCCCTGATCACGATCATATATATGTTATGGGATATATTACATACCTTAACATTTGTGTGACCGATGTGTTTGAAATACCATTCATAACCTTCAAGTTCATTATCAACAATATAGCAAGGAGGAGATTTGTGTTGGATCCTTCATAAAGGGGTTTATATGCCTTCTCAAGAAGATGTAAATCATGAACATCATCAAAGTAATAATTTTCATGGTCATCATAATCATCATCCATTCTAACATTGAATGTATCCTGGATCAATGTATTTGTAATGTCATCTTCAACTATGTTTTCAATTTGATCATCTTCTTCAATATGATCATTAATTTGTTCTTCATTATCCATAGATCCATGTTACATCGATGCTTGTTCTGAAAGCACATCCTCCGGGCGATATTGTGTAGGAGGTATTTCCTTTATAATTACATGAAACCATCAAAATATATTAGTTAACATAAGAAATATTAAAATGATACATACATTTATGGTCTACATCTTCTACAATCTACATCTTCTTTGATCTGTGATCTACATCTTCTAAGATCTATGTCTTCTGGACTCTGCAACATCAACACTTGTTACTTCCTTGATCTATGCAATCTACATCTTTCATAATATTAACACCTTGTCACTTTTGAGATATGCAATCTATGTTCTTCAATACTTTGACACTTCTGTGATATGCATCATTTATTGTTTATTCTCATCGCACGTCTTGATGCAGGGAATCCCTCTAATTTGTGCACCATTTTCTATTCTTCTTTATTACTTTTGTGCAATTGTCTCTCTTCTGTATAAAATTCTTCTAGATCAATGAGCCATTGATACCCTAGAATTAGAATCTTTCCCATCAAAATATCACATCTTCTTCACCTTCAAGCTTGCATTAATACTTATATCTCTTTCTTATTTATACTCTTCTTGCTCAATAGATGTGTCCACAAGTTGGGATTCCCTTGACTCCGTCATTCCCCAGCTCTTTTACATCTTGGTCAAGCTAACTATATCAGTATATTTTTCATTGGCCCATATCTTTGGTAATTCATCCTCGTGGGGTATTTTGAACATATGTCCATATACTTGGTAGTATCTGTGCATACAAGTCCTATGTCTTGGTGGGATTTGCACACTATCAAGACTTGTACACTTGTTCTCTATATACTTCTTCAAACTAGATTCATGTATATAGAGAACCATTAAAAATGCATATTGCACATTGCTAATATTTGTATGTACTTTTATCTATTTATTCAAACTGGATTCAAGTCTTCATAACATCCATCTTGTTTGTTTGACATCAATCTTGTTTGTTTATGTAACACCAAATCCAAGTGTTAGAGAAGAATCTTGTATCTAGGATATGGAGGAAGATGTTCCATCTTCAAATAAATATATATATATGAATATTGATCAAAATTAAATGATATGGATATTACATTTGATGGTCCCCTATTTACATGATTGGGGGTACTTATTCGAGTCGTATCCTCTTAAGTTAATTATTCAATTATTGTATTTAACGATTATTTAATTATATTATTTATTATTGACCTCCCCATAAAACAATTTTTTAATTGATCTTATTGATCACTTCGTGCCAAAGTGAGGTTTTGTTGGGACCTAATGTTAAAGGTAAGCCAAGCTATCTGATTGTTTCCCAAGAAGAAAATCCATAAAACCCCAAGAAGTGGGATATTCTTTAATTGTTTGTTGATCTGTATTCCGCCCATACACTACATTTTTCCTTTTATTCACGAGCGCTCCAGAGGTGCTACAGAAGTTTTGTAGTATATCATTGAAGACCCTTGTGATATTTAAAGAAGATCCTCCCAAAAGAAGAGAGTCGTCTGCAAACAAGGCATGATTGATAGGGTCTATTCCTTTCATCAACCTGATACTTGGCATTGTCCCTGCTTTTTTTTCCAACTGTCAATTTTGTGCTCAAGGAGTCTGCCATCAGAATGTAAAGGAAAGGAGAGAGGGGGAATCCTTTCCTGATTCCCCTCATAGCTTGGAAATAACTGGTAGGTATGCCATTTACTAAAGGAGCTATCCAAGGCTTTCCAGTGCAAGATTTTATAAAATTGGAAAATTCAGAGCTAAAACCAAAGGAAATAATAACTTTGTAAAGAAAGGAAATTTTTACCCGGTTGAAAGCATTTTCCATGTCCAACTTTATGAGCATCCCTTGCTCATGCCGCTGAGGAATAGAATGGAAATATTCTTGAACTATGATCACGCTATCTAGGATGTGTCTCCCTTTGACAAAGCCACTCTGGATGGGTGAGATAAGATTTCCTAGAAAAGGGTTGATTATTTTTGCTAGTATCTTGGAGAGAATTTTATAGGAAGCATTGGAAAGAGAGAAAGGTTTGAATCTGTCAAAGGTTCCAGGATTCACCTCTTTGGGGATTAGAGCGAGAAAGGTGTATTTGGTGTGACCTCCCACTTTGGATTTTTGGTGAAAGGACTTTATCATTCTTAGCAGATCGGTCTTTATTATTGATAGTAAATATCTATAAAAATGTATAGAGAATCCATTGGGTCTTGGAGCCTTGTCAGGCTCCATAGACCAAATAGCATTGCTTATTTATTCCTTGATAAAGGGTTGCATAAGGCTTAATTTTTCCTCTCTGTTGACTAGAGAAGGAATAT
Organism: Pseudotsuga menziesii; assembly: GCA_001517045.1. Lineage (NCBI taxonomy): Eukaryota > Viridiplantae > Streptophyta > Pinopsida > Pinales > Pinaceae > Pseudotsuga > Pseudotsuga menziesii. The sequence goes on from LPNX010635158.1 coordinate 87,487, forward strand.
GGGACAATTACCAATCCCATCCTCTTTATATAAATTCTGAAAATGTGATTCTGCAGCTGCTTTGGATTGATCAAATCCTTTATAGACTGCCCCATCTAGGGAGTAGATTTCATAAATATGGTTTCGAGAGAGGAGGGCTCTATATTATCGACGAAAGAAGGAGGTATTGCAGTCTCCCGCTTTTAACCATAGGTTGTGGGACTTTAGCCTCCAAAATTATTCTTCTTGGCAAAAAGAGAAAAAATCCTTGAACTGGGAAGATTGATCCTTTTTCCATCTCTAATGTAGTGATGTCCTTTTCCTCCATATCCATCAGCAAATCGGATAAATGCTGAATTGACTCCCTTCTGAGACTATAAGGGGTTATGGAGGATTTTTAATCCATTCTTTCAAATCATACTTGGTAGCCTTTAATTTTTGCTCCCACACAAAGCTGGGTTACCCTATAACTAGGAAGGACCAGGTCTTTATGACAATTTCTATGAACCCTTCATGTTATATCCAAAGAGGATTAAAATGGAAGGGTATAGGACCTAGGTTGTCTTCATCTTCCAACTATAAAATAATGGGCTTGTGATCTGTAGTTAGCTTTGGGAGGATTTTAGAGGAGATTAGTTTACTCTCCATCAAAACTGTGATCTGCACAAGAAGCTTGTCCATGCAATCTGAAATGTGCATTGCCACTAATATGTTGTTGGTCCAAGTGTAGAGACCCTTCTAAAGCTTGAAGTATAGAAGGTCCCATTGTTGGATCATATCCTCAACCAAAGGATGCATTTGGTTTCTACCACTTACACCACCTGTTTTTTCCTTCGAGTCAAGAACAATGTTTAAATCTCCAGCTACAATGATATTCTTGGGAGAGTAGATTTCTAAAAAATATGTTAAAGTTTTCCAACATTCTTTCTTCTCAAGGTAGTGGACACGCACATATAAATTGAAAAGAGCAAAGTTAATCTTACTTGAAGTATGTCGAAGTTCAGTGTATATCCAATGTTGTGTCTCAAAAGAGCTTTCCAACAAAAACTTGTCTTCTGACCACAACATTGCAAGCCCTCTTGAGGATCCCCTTGCACTAACTTCCTTCCCAACATTTTACTTCCATTTCGTTTTTATTAAAGCAAGAAGAGTTTCCTCTTCTATTTTAGTCTCTTGGAGCTTGAGGATCTCTAGTGATTCTATTTTCAATAGATCTTTGGTCGCTTTGGCTTTCAAAGGGTTCCCTAATCCCCTACAATTCCAAGTGACTATTCGCATTATTTACTAGGGATGGAGGGTGAAGGGCCTCACTTTGGGGGCCTAGCTATGGTATTTCTACCAATGGACATTTCAATATTGGATTGGCTTCCTTGCATTTTTTTTCCTCTCTGCTTCTTCTTCTCTAGTTTCCTCAAGGTATTTCCTCCCTTCCCTTTTTCAAGACCTCTTGAATGTCTCTTCTTCTAAGAATCCATAGATTTCCAATGGTTTCTTCCTCATCATATCTACGTAATAGGGAGAGGAGGAGCTTCCTGTTGGGGAGTCGGGTTGAATATGTGTTGCGACTACATTTCCTTCCTCATCTAAATGAGTTTGGGTCTTTTGTTCGGCCTCAGCAACTGCTGATTCTGGAATCTCTTCTTGGATACTAAGAACTTTGAATGGGTTTTGATATTCCTTTGCATGTACTGGAGCTGCACTTCCTTCTCCTTGAAACTTCCCTTTGGAAGGCGCATCAGTCCCCGTAGGCGCCCCTTTCACTTTTGTTCTGTTGGGGTGTTTTACCAAGGTCAGTTTCTGCACTTGCATCTATTGTTCTCCTTTTTCCTTCTCAACATATTCCTCAAATTTCTTCTTGCACTGTCGGGTGAAGTGTCCATAGTTGTGACAATGCCTACACTTAAACAGAAGTTGTTCATAGTCTAATTCTTATATATGAGACCAATCTGCAAGTTAATTTTATGGCTTCTGGGAGCCCTATGTCCAGATCTACCTCTACGCATATTCAAGCACAAGAATATTGATCCTTCCTTTATGTTCTATCTATGTATTTCCCCAAAGTGTTCCCAATGGATTCTAGGGATTTTGGGTTCCAACAATGCAAGGGTAGATGCAGGAGACACACTGAAACTGGGACTATAAAAGGCAAGTCTTGTGTCGGATCAAAGTATGGTGCATTTATTCAACTACAATCCCTAGGGACCCATAAAATATGGCCCATTCCGAAATATGAGGTCTCTATGTTCTATATTCTCAAAGATGAAAACAAAACAACCCTTATCAACCAGATGACTTTTTTTCCTTCTATGACTAGGGTTCGCCAGTTTCTCTGCACCCACAAATATATAGATTTGGGGGAGGGCCATAAGCCGGTGAAATGCCCGATGAGTCCCCTTTCATCTATATTTAGCACAGTTCTACATGCTTCTTCATCTAGGAGGGAAACTGTTGGTGTGTTGTCCAGTTTCTTCATGAATTTTTGTTGGGACGCACTCACTAAATGCTTGCAGCTGACTACAACAATATTTTTGAAGGATGCAATCTCAGAAGGAGGGGGGGAGCCTCAAAGCCCTCTCCTGAATCCATGTCAACGATCCAAGCACACAGGTAACCAGGGAGAAGGCACGCGCATGAGATATAAGGGCATGCGTGGAGATTGATGTATTTTTCCCGTTTTGTTGCCTACTATTTTTCATAAAAGTAAAGTAAAATCATAAAAACAGTCATTTAGCCATTTCAACATAATATATTTTTTAATTATTATATTAAATATTCATCTTAAAATCGTGAATATGTTAGATCCAAAATCATGAATAAATTACATCAATTCAAATATTAATGGAACCTAGACGATCCACCCATCATTCAACATTTCATTTGGTTCACATAGTATACTTATTTATCAGTAAAACTTGTGTGTATAAAAACTATATTTAAATGTCAAAGCACTTTATAAATTTATATAATTATATTTTAATTCGCACTCGTTCAAAATCTTAAATAAATAAAATTGTATTTCAGTACACTTTAAACATAATAATAATAATTTTATTAATTTAATTTAAGGTTACAATATAGTTATTGTGTTGTTTCTACACTCTAGTATGAGGAAGATGTGTAATTCCATACTCATTTTTGTGTTAACACGTGACACTTTATTAAAATGATAACATATTAAGTAAAATACAAATTTTATACCCTGGATGCAGGTGTCAACAATAAGGCCAATTGTTCAGCTGGAGCCAGCAACACGTGTCCTCCTATGCAACCGACGTCGCATGTTGCCAGCGATGATTCCCAGCGCACGGATCCGAACAACTCCACCGGCGTCACCTTCCCGAGGATCTCTGTTGACACTTGGCATGACCTCCACCTTCCAGGTTCAGTGGGTGATAAGACGCGCGCTCACCACCTAGCTCATTAACGTCGTCACTCTGCGCAGGATCCTTCGAACGTTGAAGATTATTCCCGAGTCTTGTCGGAGCATGAGAGTAGAGCTAGAACTGGTACTTCATCCTAGGCTCATTCAGGGCCTGTCTGCTCGGATTAATGGCGACTGACAGGAATTCTATGCAGTCTTTCCGCGTACACTATGAAATGGAGGATAGGGGTATTGGCCGCGAGTTCAGGGTGGTATACCACAGTATCTCTGTCGTTGTTGCTAACTCTGCTGGTGTATATCATTCCAGAGCCCGGGTAGGAGTTTTCACGCCTCTGCATATTGGTCTCAGGATTAATTCGACGGCCATGTCTCGCCAACGTGGTACTCCCAGATGAGCCCACTCAAGGCGTGCGAAATCCGAGAGGAGTAGCAGCGTCCCCATCCCTGAGGATTATGAACCGCATATTTCTGGTCATGTTCAGGTGCTGGTTGAGGCTTGGGAGAATAAGGTTCTGAACAGAAAGCTGTCGACAGGGGAGGACGGTAGTCGTATCAACCACTATTGGATGGTAAAAAATATGCTCTGCAACCGAGCTGAAGACATGCTCAGCAACTGGGCTGAAGCTCAAATGGCGGTCCATTCCATGAAAATGAAAATCACTGAGATTGACACCCAGTTGACCGAATTGGACAAAACCTTCTCCTAGAAAGGCACAGCTAGTATTTCCAGCTTAAACGTCCACAAGTCGGGGGTCGAAGCACAAGGTGGTAGTGCAAGTGGTAGAGCAAGTGGAAGTAAAACGGGTGGGCATGCCATCACTAGTCTGGGGGGAAGTGGTGGCTCCTCTAAGTCACCTCGAGCTAAAACATTCCAGGTGCCTTCTCCTATGGAACCCCTCTCCAAACGACTGAAAGACTCGTCTTCTCTACAGGTAGGTCATCTTCCATCATTGTCTCTCATTCCTATGGCAGCCACAAACTTGCCCACTAGGTCACAGGAGGAGCGCTGGCATGCCCCATCACTAAAGATCCCCCCTCAGCTTAATGGGTGCTCTGAACAGGTCTCTTACAGGCTTCGCTTCGTGCAAGCCTTTAGATATTGTCTATGTTTTTATTTCTAAGGTTTACTTTATGTCTCTTTCTGGTTCTAGCGGGGCTCGGTTGGTTATGCAACCCAATTTCCCTGTATATCGGTCTAGAATAGTTTTTAGAGTTTTTGTTCATTATTAGTATGCTTCCAAATAGACAGGTGTCTTATTTTTTGGAAATGGCTCTCCTTCAACCTCTTTCAAATCATGAGTTCTTTGATGTAATTTGTTTTTGCCTCTGTAATATAATTTTCTGTGCAGCTTACAAAAAAAAAGTACAAATTTTACAATATTAGCCCTAACCTAAAAATTAAAAGTGAAGTTGACACATGTGAGGACCCTGCAGCAAATAATTAATCAAAATACACGATATAGCAGCAGAACTCAAAATCACTTTTATATTAATCACAGGCCACTTCGAGGGGGCAACCTCCTTTGAGAAAGCTCAATACAAAATAACTTCACGGTGCCTTCCTTGGCCTCAACACACACTTATATACTAAAAATAGGCACCAATACTATGGGTCAAAACCATGGGCCAATATAAACTATGGATCAACAAATACTACAGGCGGCTTACAAAGCATATGCGCCCAACAACAATAACACAAACTATGGATCAACAATTACTATGGGACGACTTACAAAGCATATGCATCCAACAACAATATACTAACACGGTAAAGAGAAGGATTGACATGGGTTCCTAACATCCCCTCCCCCTTAGAAAAAGCTTTGTCCTCAAAGCTTTAGATGTGGAAATTGTCGCTGAATCTGAAGGAGTGGCTCCCACGTAGAATCCTCGAGCTGCATTCCGTGCCATTGAATTAAGACCTCTGTGATAGAGCAAGAGCGAAGCTGACGAGTGCGCTTATTGAGGACAGCATCCGGCTCCAAAAATATGGATCCTTCATTATCCAGTTCGGGTAAAATAGTTTATCCTTTGATGTTGGTGCCAAGAACTTTCTTCAGACAAGAGACATGAAATATTGGATGAATGCGGGAAGAAGGCGGAAGTTCCAATTTATAAGCAACAGACCCAATCTTCTGAAGAATCCTATATGGCACATAGAACTTTGGAGCGAGCTTATGACGCCCTTTGAGTTTTTGTGAGGATTGCTTGTAAGGCTGGAGACGAAGAAAAACCATATCACCGGCTTCAAAAGTGCGCTCAGAACGGTGCTGATCAGCTTGTTGCTTCATGCGATTTCTTTCCATGTGAAGATTTTCGCGCAAAATGCGAAGAAGCTCATCGCGGTTTCGAAGGACCGCGTCAACTGCCTGAACTGGAGAACTGCTGGGGGTGTAAGGAAGAAGAACTGGCGGTGCCTGACCATAAACAGATTCATATGGAGTCATTTTAGAGGCAGTGTGGTAAGAGGTATTGTACCGCCATTCAGCGAGAGGGAGCCACTTTGCCCACTGATGTTGTTGCTCAGAGGAGAAGCAACGAAGATAAGTTTCCAAGCATTTATTGATAATTTCAGTCTGACCATCCATTTGGGGGTGATAACCTGAACTCATCTTCAGTTCGGTGCCAGTGTGGTGAAAGAGTTCTGTCCAAAAATGACTAGTGAAAGTCGCATCATGATCTGAGACAATGGAAGAAGGCATTCCATGAAGACGAAAGATCTGGTCCAGGAAAATTTGAGCAACGGAGGAGGCTGTATAGGGATGGATGAGAGCACAAAAAAGACTGTATTTGGAGAGGTGATCAACCACAACCAAAATCACAGTCTTCCCTCCAGATTTAGGGAGCCCTTCAATGAAATCCATAGAAATATCTGTCCATATCCGGGTAGGTATGGGCAAGGGTTCGAGCAATCCCGGAAGGGGTGTTGTTTCACCCTTATTGCGCTGGCAGGTATCACATTCAGCCACCATCTGTTGAATTGTCCTTTTCATGCCCTGCCAAAAGAAGTTGCGGCGTGCCCGTTCATACGTTTTGAGAAAACTAGAGTGCCCAGCTGACGGAGAAGCATGGAGTTCATAGAAGAGAGCTTGTTGAAGAGCTATGTTCTGGGGAAGCACCAGATGACCCTTGTATCTCAGTGAATCACCATCCCAAGAGTAATGTGGGACAGCAAAAGGGTTGTTGTCCAAGCGTTGGATGATTTGAGATAATGAAGAGTCATTGACATAACCCTGTTGAACCGATT
>LPNX010635158.1:97673-129310 GCA_001517045.1 Pseudotsuga menziesii
AAAGAGAATGATTGACATGGGTTCCTAACAACACATTGCATTTTAATAAAAGAATAAAATATTTAGTAAATAAATTTTTTACAATAACAACCCTAACATAAACTTCAAACCCAAATATATATATATATATATATACCAATTAATTAAAATTAAAATAATAATGAATCTTGGATACTTATTGCTATGTGATATGCGAGTTGAGCCATCATTAAGCCATGATCTACATATGAGGGATTTGAGCACATAGTAGAATTTACATATTGAACCAGTATAGATCCATCTTAACTGTGGGTCTACCAAGCACCCATAAAAATCAAATCTCGTTAAGCATAAACTTAAGAGCAAAATTTGAGGAAAAGTTTGCACCTTAAGGGATTTGATCCCTCTCAGCGCTTGGTAGATATGGAGTTAAGATGGATCTATAGTTGTATATTTAGATGTCGATATGATATTTTATATTTGTGAGATAAAGAGATAAGGGACATGACTACTTAATATACATGGGTGTAAATATCCTATTTTTTTTATTATCAAACCTATTTTATTTTTCTATAAATTCAAAATTCTATTAAAAACTAGCAAATTCTATGAGAAAAATCCATATGGCTGCTAAAAGAGAGGTCAAATGTCTACGTAGGACAGCGATACCCCACAATTTGGACAGGATTGAGATACTTTCCAAATGACAAAAACAGCCATAGACAATAGAGAGTTTTGATATTGTGTGGGTTGATTCCCACAAGGCGAGGGTTATGGCCATAAACCAAACTGAGAGAAAATTTAAAAAAATAGAGACAAAACATGACTCAAAGAGAACATGGATTAGACCAAGACTATTCATCATAAAAATCAGAATGGGAGGAGAAGTTAGTTGCTCGTCTCCTGAAATTTCATTTTAAACTTCAGAAGTCTCTCCCAGCTTGAACAACTGATTAGAACGCCGAAAAATTAGTTGAGTTTTCAAAGGATTCATTGTGGCATGATTGAATGTCTTTCTATTTAATTCATAGGTGAGAGCCTTGGCATTGTGTTGAGAATCAAATCCACATGTGCTTAGGTGAGACAATGAAGCCATCCCTCTAAGCAATCTACCCTTGCATAGAATTTCATGCCTTTATATTCATTATGGAACCACCCATCAACATAATCCATTATGGCCTGACCCAATATAGATTTATTATACCATAGAAAGCCAAGATTTTTGGTGTAACAAGTCTCCTTAGTGCGAGTTGAGCTCAAATAATTTACCATATGACCTAAATCCTCCACCAATTTTCCCAGCACAAAATTTCTGTAGTGCCCTTGGAGACTATTTTCCATTTGATGAATGCGGTCTCTGGTAGTAGGGTGAGCCTTGTTATTAAAACAAGCATTGTCCTTCTCCTAATCATGAACAACGTGAGGCATATGAGAGTCGCGAGGCCTGAAAGTGTTTCTTTGCTCGATATACTTGATGCGAACCATGGCAGTGGCAATGACAAGGGACATGCAGCCTGAAAGGGAGAAAGGGAAATGAGGGAAAGGGTGATGGAAGGTGGGACTGGAGGCCCAAGAAGAGAGCATGCAATGAAAGTGTCGACAGATAGAGAATGGATAAAAATTTCTCTTTATGAATATAATCACCATCCATCACATCTCTTGATATAATCTTGTATGGGGATTGAAGGAAGGTAAATGCGCCATGAATGTCGGAGTATTGATAGACTCATGTGAAGGAAATCCAATTAAATATTTGTAGTTTCGTGTGAGCAAGGAAAAAATTCTCCACCATGCTATAATGATTTCAAGGAATATGCCTTTGCTTGTTATAAGTGTGTGGATGGACCACATGCCCAATGGTTTTCCACTCAATCCACCTGAAGTCATAATCATGGGCATGCCACATGGACCTAAGTGGAAGTTTCGGGGGGTTTGGATAAAGCATTTAAATTTTAAAGAAGAAACATGTATTCTTAATCGTTAAACCCACTATATATTCTAGTACAATTTGCATTGCAACAAATTACATTCATAATCTAGAATATAATATTCTACAATACATAGGTGTGGTGAGTGCAGGAGAGGGAAGGAATCATCTATGACCTAGATGGAAAACAAGAAGTCGTGTTTGTGTGTGGGCCCATAGGAATAGAAACCAACAATGAGGAATAAGCTTTAGCTATATTCAAAGGGATCCTAATCCTAAAACCAATGGTGTATGTTGTGAAATGATGATGGGGGACTCCTCATTACCTGTAAGTCATCACACTTCAAAAAAATTCCAAAGACCCTTTAATTGAGTAAGCTTGTTCAACAAATTATATGAGAAACTTAGGACTTCAAGTTTCTTGAAGTCTATCATATCCTTCAAGGACAAAACAATATTTTCAATGTGCAAGCAAAGAAGGGAATGAGATTAGTTGAGGGAACATTTTATTTAAATGGGGGATTATCAATTTAACACCCCCCATGATTTAAGTTGGTTTAAAATTAATCAATAGAACACATTAAAACTCTAAGTGGAAATCCATGAAGTTTCAACATAGTGTAACTTTATGGAATTTCCATCACTGCCATATAACAATACTCAAGGAAGGGGAGCAACAAACTACAGATGATAAGATGGCAGTGGTTGTGGGTGTGTGTTGGTTAAATCATTTCACTCTTGAGACCTAGAGAAATTTATTCACCATTAATTGTGGTAGTGGTATTTATAGACATTGGAAGACATGGTTCATTTGCATTTGGATGGTAGAAGTCCCTTGGCATAGGTAAGGTATGTCTTGCAACTACACTTAAACAAGACAAGTTTCAAGTCAAAGAGATATCAGAGCCTCAAAAACACATGCAGGTTGTATCTCCTCATCGAAATGATCATTAGTAATCTATTTGTCTTATTTTAGGCTTATGCTCATAGTTGGATTGGAAAATCCACCCTCCTTGATTTCTTTGGGATTTATGAAGTTTAAGGTTGAAGTCTAAGTGTTGGTAGATGGTCTCCACATGCTTGCTAGGGTTTTTTCAATAAGGTGGATAGATCTCAATGCAACAAGAGGACCTAAGATTCACTGAAAGGTGCATTCTCCCAAGTGACAACCAATGAGTCATTTATGCCTTCCCTTGGAATGTAGACCAAATCAGTTATGTAGGTTGAACCTTTGAATGGGAAAATAAATATCTTTGTCTTATCTTACTATGTTTTATCGGGCTATTTATTTATTGCATCAAATGTAAGACAATAGACATGCTAGGTATTCAGAGATCAAAATATAAAGCATATAAAATAGTAAATAGTTAAACCTAAATTTTGAACATCTAACCTCAATCATCTTTCTTGCTTTTATGTTACAAAACTATTTATTTCAATTATAACATTTTTTTAATACAATAATAAGCATTATAAATCTCATACATTTGACTTGATTCTAACCCTTTTTCAAACTCATAAAATATGTTATACTTGCATTAAGTATAAAACATCACTACATAACCTTTACTGCAAAATATCATATACCAATCATTCATTCCTCCTTTGGACTAGATGTTCCTTCACACTACCTATAGGAAAAACAAATATACAACCTAAAAAATAGTCCCATATTGAGAAAATATCATGACAATAATCATAAACATAACAACCCATATATTGTCTCTATAAAACTATGTTCTGCATACAGTTCTCCTTAACACCAGTGTAATTTAACTCACACAACTAAAAACTATCACTAGTGAAACTCAATACATTGGCATTGAATCATTTGAGATTACGATCGAGTTTTTTACCATCTCATAAAAAATAATCCTTTTAGCAACTCAAAAGACTACTTTAAGAGGTTGTCTGCAACTCCATTAAATTCTTTGAATATGTGTAGAAAGGAAATCTCCTAAAACTAATCTTGTAGCCTGCTAATTTTTTGTTTCCATCCTTTCAATGCTACCACTTGCGATTGGAACTTTTGGATCACCTAAACTATAATTACCTTAGAATCACCAGTTGTTTAAAGGTGATTGATAGATATGTTACAAGCAAAAAATTACAATCCCCACAAATCCCACAATTCACCTTTTGTATTGGTTCCCTCCCCAACATTAAAATTTGGCTTAAAGGCATATGAGTAATTCAATTTTAGATAAGCATCGACACCGCACTTTTGACCATTCTCTTGTGTCACCCCATCAAAATACCCCATTAGCCAATCATGATTGAAAGTGGGGACTCTCTCCAATCTGGTATCTTAGTCTGTGAAATCATATACTCCAATCCTCTCCTCATGGATTTCTTTATACCCTTTGATGGCTCTAAGACTAACTTCCCTTATAGACATATCCTTCCCTTTAAACAAATCTCCATTCAGGTGTTTCCAAACCTACCAACAAACTTAAGTAGGCAATTCCTTCTATCTAAAACCCCCTTGTGCCTAGATCCAAAAGAACTCCAACAACGACTAAAGATTCCATTGGTGAACAATATGAAATTCACCCTGGACCAGAGCCCAAACTTGTTGTGTGAAAACACAATGAACCAAATGTTTGTCTATGGTCTTAACTTTTGCCTTACAAATAATACATATACTAGGACCATGTCTTCCTCTTTTAGTTTAGTTGTCCCACATTAAGATCCTTTGTTCCAACACCAGCCAAAAAAATAGTTTAATATTAAGGGAATGTGCAATTTCCACAATGGGGAATACCACCATTTATGAGTCATCACTTTCAATTTGAATATGATAGCCTCATAGGACAACTTAGCACTAACAATCCCATTTTTTACATTCCAAGACCAAATAAGTATATCATCTTCCTCATTGATGTAAATGCCTACCCTTTGAATCCCGAGCACATAATCATTCCATTCATCTTTGAAATGCCCTTGAAGATCAAAATCTTCCACTTTTTTTCCAATAGTGATAACCCATCTGATCAGCCACATTAAAAGAGGTAGAGACCTTAATAATATCAACAAGTTTTGGTGACAACTGGTAAGCCCCAACACCTCCAATGTAATGATATTCCCCCAGGTTGATATCAAAGTCATTCCATAGATTCCAAGACAACAAATATCCCAAAAAATGGAAGGATTTAATCAAATTGTTCTAGAAGTTATATGCCTTTGAGACCCTCCTATTTCCTTCTTTGATCCAATTTGTCACCGAGAAATGCTTAACATACTTTTCCTTAATGAAATCATTCCACAAACCTGGTGAGAATAAGCACATTCATATGATCTTTGCTGATAAGGCTTGATTGAAAAAATGAACATTTTTTTATCCCCCAACCCCCATCCTTCTTTGGCTAAGCTAATATGTCCCACCTTACCAAGTGAATGCCCTCCCACTTCTTATTCCCAATCTACAAAAAACTGAATAGTTTTTTTCTAATATTCTCCAGAATAGACTTAGGTATCCTTGTTAAAGTTAACCAATAAACAGGTAAATTCTCTAGCACTTCCTTAACTAATATTAATCTCCCCCAAAGAGAGTCACTTGAAGCATCGATTACTAACCCTTTTTTCGATCTTACCCAAAAGCAAATGCCAATCCAAAAAAACATACTTATTTGGTTTTAGGAAGTATACTAGATACTTCATTGGATCATCCAGATATTTAATTTGGAAAGGAAACACATAACCAAGCTACACTAGAGAATTCATATCCACATCATTTTCCAAAAAGGATGACTTTTCTTCACTAAAGGCCATGTCTGTTGCCACACATAACAATTCTAGAATGTCCTCATAAACCTTCCATTCATTTTACAAACAATTAAACATCATCAATGAATAGAAAGCGAGTGATTTTGAGTTTAGATGGAAGTTTGACACCTTCCAAATGACGTTCCCCCTATGATTTAGCTATCATTTTGCTCAATGCTTCAACTAATAAAAACAATATAAGGGACAAAGGAAACCCTTTATGGATCCCTTTGGAACTCTAAAAAAACTTGGAAGGAGACCCATGAATAAGAACAACATAATTATATGAACACAGATCCCATTATCCAATTCAAAGCTTCCACACTAACCCTAATATAAAGCCACACCAACCGAATAAAGTACCTATTCACCTAAACTAAATCCAACTTCAAAACAATGGTTTTCAACCTCTTAGACTTAATAGAATGGAAGCACTCATGATCTACCCCTATTGCATCCACAATCTATTGTTCCCTAGAAAATTGAACTGTTATTTTGAGATAAACTTGGATAACATAGGCTTGATCCTATCTACAATCAACTTAGAGATATGTTTATATACCAAGTTACACATATAAATTGGTATAAATTCACTAAAATTATCCATGCTTCAAACATTTCAGAATTTTCAGAATTAAAGGACTAAATGTAGCATTTAGAGACCCTATCACCTTACCATTCATCCTTTCCTCCTCAATTGCATCAAGCAGGTCCTGTCCTAGAATATCAAAAAACTCTAAGAATAATTCCACTGTCCAATTGTCCAGGCCCATACTTTTTTATTTTCTCCTACCAATATTTTCTTAATGTCCTCCAAAGTTACCAGATCTGCAATGTCTTTCCCCTCTTCCTCCGAGAAGAATTTGGGGTAAAGTTGGATGACATTCAATTGATTAATAATTGAGATATCCCCAAGATCATTGAAGAGATTTTTAAAGTGAACAACTGCATCATCATATATGATTCTTTTATCAGATATGGCATTCCCATTGTCATCAAAATTATCCCAAACATATTTGGTTACTCTCATGTGTTTTGCAAATCTATGAAATAAATTTGTGATTTTGTCACCTTTTGTGAGCCATACAACCTGGACTTTGAGGTGCCATGTTTCTCTATCAATTTCCAGTATTTGTATCCTCCTCGCTTCCAGAGTGGATATCTTGTTCAAATCCTCAGTAAACATCATCTATGTTACATTATTAACATAAATATATTCAATTTCACCTTCGATTGTTATGAGCTCTTCCTTTATAACTTTCTTCTTCCCTATTTCACATTTAATGACAATTGACTTCAAATCTTTTAATTTATTAACCAGGAGTTGCATTGTTGAAACATACACCCTCTAATCCATATCACTCCGTTAATCCTTTACTAATTCTTAAAATTCATTATCTTTAATCCTTACATGATTGAACTTGAAGGGATAGTGTATTTTCTCTATATTTCTTTTCACCTGCAGCACTATTGGCATATGGTCAAATCTGCTTGAATTTACTACACAAGAATAGAGCATCCAACAACCAAAGATAAATGCTCTAATATAGATAATATGTCCAATATCTTAGGGATACCATTCACAGTATGTCTTCCATTTCTCCAAGTAGTAACATTAACAGGAAAGGAATCAAGTAAATAAGCATCTTGGAACATCTATGCAAAGTAATCAACCAAAGGATTGAGGTGTTGTCTATAGCCCCACACCTCTCTGACAAATGTTGTGAATTTCAAATCCCCTTCAAGAATCAAATAATGTTCTTCCTGGATCTCGTCTTCAATGACCTCATCTCAAGATTCAAAATCCCCACCTATTGGAGTACTAGCCATAGCAGTTTATTAATTTTATTTTATGTGGCAAGTCCTTTGAAATACCCTCCAATAAAATCCTTGCTGAGGACATAAGAGGAGAGAATATTTCCTTCCGAGGGTTACATGCTAATATAAGTCCTCTTTATTTCCTGCAATAGTCAATAAAGCACATATCCCAGACCAAAAGAAGCTTTCAAAAAAACCTCCCTGACTTTACTTCCTCATATCATCATTTCTTGAATCATCCCCACATCAAGACGAACTAGGTCAAAAAAATGATGAAGGGATAATTTTTTAGGATCCCCCCCATGAACCCCTTGCATTCATAGAGATAACAATCATCGCTTACCTTAGATATGGCCTTCAGTGCTTTAAGTTCCCTTGTTCCTCCCAAGATAGTCTCTATGGCTCACATAAAGACATGACATCCACCATTTATTTTTTTGCACCATGGGTCTTCACAAGAGAATAGATGGAAGCCAACCCCCATCTAAATGCATCCTTCACACCCTAAGACCCACTTATCACATCCCTACCCCTCCCTCCCCCTATGCATTTTTGTTACATTATTTTTTACAACATCCCCTTTTGAGGGAGTTATTATGCCTCTTAATGTGAAGAAATTGGAATTTGTTTGAGTCTTTAACAAAGGAGATAATTTTGTTTTTCACTTTCCCTATCTCTAGTTTTTTCACTGAGTCAAGGTTTTGCATGTATTGAATGACAGTCTAGGAGTCCCCAAAGACCTAAAAGTATTGTATATTGAGGTCTTGCATAAGCTCAATAACTTGCATGAGGGATGCCCACTCAACTTGGTTATTCACCCTCCACCCCAAACCCCACATGAAGGAGGTTACTTGCTTTCAACAAGGATCAAAACAAACCCTCTCGCACCTTCCTTCCCAGGGTTTCCTTTTGAGGCATCATTAAAGAAAAGAGTGTGCCTTCCTTGCTTAGGCTTCCATCTCTGGAAATGTTCTGAGGACATATCGAGAGACTAGTTGGGCCTTTGCTGAACTCATTTGGACTGAAGGGAGATGACCCCAGGAGCTATGAGGCCCATAGAAGTTCAAAATTGGAGTAGCTTAAGGAAGAGCATAGAGTCGAGCCCTTAACAGAGAATAAATCCTTTAGTTGAGATTTTTCACTAGAGGCTACCCTTTCATGAGAGGCATGCTTGTCTTCAAAGATTTCTTTGTTCCTAGAAAGCCATATTTTCCATAGAAAAATACTTTGGGGTAGCTGCCCATATATTTTCCAATGAACCCTTCTTGTGAAGAGAGCCAGGGAAGTCGGTCCACCACCCCTGAAAAAATCCTTTAATATGAGATGGAAAACAAAACTTTGAGCTTAAATCGTGAAGAAAAAATTCTCAAACCTTTAGAGTGAACGAACAACCAATAAAAAGGTGCAAAATGGGCTCCTCATTGTACTTGTAGAGAGAAAACCTACCAGGACCTTCAAACCCTCTATGGATCAAATTGTCAAAGGTTAGGAGCTTCTAATGAACAACAAGCCAGGAGAAGGTACTTAGTTTACGAGGACAGTTAGGCTTCCAAACCTTTCTCCAAATGTTGGAAGGAGGAGGAGAAGGGAGGCCCTTGAGGAGGTTCATGCAACCTTACTTAACATTGAACCAACCTTTCATCCCCCATCTCCTAGCATCACGATCCCTATAATGTGAAGGAGCTTTTCCATTCAGATTAGAAATAAGTTCAAGGAATTTGGATCCCAAACGATTGGGGATATCGATTCTTTTCCAATCTTTCCAATGACCATTTTCATGCTAAATGGAGAGATCATATAAAGTGACAATTCCATTCCCTTGTAGCCAGCTTCTGGTCCCTCTAAGGTTCTCC
Source organism: Pseudotsuga menziesii (assembly GCA_001517045.1). NCBI lineage: Eukaryota > Viridiplantae > Streptophyta > Pinopsida > Pinales > Pinaceae > Pseudotsuga > Pseudotsuga menziesii. The sequence goes on from LPNX010635158.1 coordinate 107,016, forward strand.
TTCTCAATTAAAGGAGGGCCACTCTGAATTCTATCTTCAACTAAAGGAGGGTCACTCTGAATTCTATCTTTTCAAATGTCAATCCTCTTTTCTCTTCCTAAAACCCAATGAAGTTGGTCTCTGATTAATTTGGATGTTGACTTGCATAGGTCCCAAATTCTTGATCCTTAACCCCCAAGATCAAGATATAGACACCTAAGCCTTGGTTTTTTTTTTTATTTCTTGTGATTTATCTCCTTCCACCATTCTTCGTTTCTAATGACAATTCTGCAACACAACTTAGCTTAGAGAGCTAGATTCATCAGTCTCGACTTGCGAACTGCTACTCCTCCTTGACTTTTCTCCGCTTGAACAACCTCCCATTTTATGAGATGAAATTTCTTTTAACTATCTTTGTTGCCTTGCAAGAAAAACCTTCTTATTATCTTACTAAGATTTCTCATTACACCTGTAGGAGCAAGAAAAGAGGAACAAAGAATGATTGTAAGAGATGACATAACAACTTTTACTACATTGATCTTAACTGCCATATTTAACCATTTAATTCCACATGAGGAAATAAGTCTCTTAATATTTTGAATTGTGCCTTCCCAATTGCTGGCGTTTTTTTTCTTAAGGGAAATACGAACACCAAGATACCTGGAAGAGGTCAAAATGCTCAAACCTTTGAAACCTAGATTCCTTGCTACCACATTGGTGAGAGGGGGGGAGCGATTCCAGCTGTAGACATGACATTTTCCATTTTTGGTTTCTCCTCCTGATGCTAGGAGGAAGGAGGACAAGACATCCTTGAAACAATTGGCGACCCGGTGAGAGGCGCTACCAAGAAGGACAATATCATCAGCGGACTGAGCATGATTAGCTACCTTCACTCCACGAACAATGACAATCCATGGAAGGGCTCCTTCATCCATATTCTTATTCAAAGTTCTGCTAAAATCTTCCACCATAATAATATAGAGGAACAGGGAAAGAGGGAAACCTATTGCAACCCCCTAGTCGCCCGAAAGAAAGAAGTGGTTCTCCCATTAACCAAGGGGGAAATCCAAGAGTTTCCTACACATGCCTTGGCTCAATTAATCACCTTCTCAACAAAACCAAAGGAATTTATAACTTTGAACAATAATTTATGCCTAACCCTGTCAAAGGAATTTACCATATCTGATTTTATGGCCATACCTTTCTATTATCTTCCAAAGCTTGAGTGAATAGCTTCTTAGACAATAATAATGTTATCCATTATTTGTTTCACTACTACAAAACCACCTTGATTAGGAGAGATAACCTTATGGAGAACCTTCTTAATCCTACTTAGGATTATTTTAGTAAGGATTTATAAGAAGAATTGCACAGGGAAATGGGTTGAAAACGCTTGATCAAAATGGGATTTGTTTTCTTTTGGAACCAAGGAAATGAACGAGGAGTTTGTTCCTCCCCTAATCTTATCTCTCCCCATATAAAAATTCATCATTCTGCAAAGATATCTTTTGATTAGGCACCAAAATAGTTTGTAGAAAGCAATGGTGAACCCGTCCGCCCCAAGGGATTTTTTTGGATGAAGCGATCAAATAGATCCCTTGGCCTCCTCTTCAGAAATTGGCTTGAGAAGATCCTCATTATCTTCGTTGGTGACTACCTCCTGTATGTTCCTGCAAAGAGAACCTTCATTTTCCTCATCATGTATCCCATCCTCCTTATATAGCTGCTAAAAGAAGTTGAAAGCTTCCCGTGCTCACTATCCAATTCAAAAAATTTGTTTCTTTGCATTCTTTCCTTGAAATGGATGTGGAAATATTTTGTGTTTTTGTCTCCATCCTTGAGCCAAAGACAACGATATTTTTTCCTCCACATTTCTTCTTCCTTCCTTTCCAAACTTAGAATCTTTTCTTCCAAATATTTTTCCTTGCACAAGACCACTTTGGTGATCTCAACATTATCCATTAGGGACTGATGTTGCACCAAATACATGACTAGAGCATGCCTCTCCTTACCAGTGTCTGAAGTAGAGGAAGCCCATCATTTCATAGCACTCTCGGTTGTTCAAATCTTGGATTCCCAGATGTAACTAGGGGTTCCCACAACATGTGATTTCCACACATTGGATACAATGTGAGAGACTTCTTCTTCCTAAAGCCAAGTAGAGCTGAACTTGAAAGGAATTAGACCTCCATTTCCCAGGGCTCTAAATTCTAACATAATCGACTTATGATATGAGATAAAGGAGGGAATAATCTTAGAGTGGGGGATACAAATTTTCAAAAGGAAATGATTTTTTACCAAAAATTTGTGTAGCCTAGCCATGATGTTCCCATGCCCTAGGCATCTGTTGTTCCAGGTATAGATCCCTTTTTCTTGTTTGATGTCAGTAATCCCCCATGCCATTTGCAAATTCTCCAGCGATTTCCCAAAGGGATCTCTGATATTTGAGCCTCCTCTTGTTTCTTCTGGAGAGATGGTTGCATTGAAATCTCCTGCTACAATGTTATTCAGATGAAGGATTTCCCCTCTAAGATCCTCAAGAGAGTTTCAATATTCCAGATTTTTGTGATGTAACACCAGGTCATAAACATTACAAACTCTTATTGATTCTTTTTCTTCGATGGCTTCAAGTTCCACCATAAGCCAGTTTGGATTTTCTCATTTGGATATTAGCGGTAAACTTCTCTTATCCCTCCACATCAAAATTGATCCCGAACTTCTAGCTGAATATACCACTACACCACTTCCATTTTTCTGAATTTTTCCCATTACTACTATGCTATCTTCTTCACACATTTTTGTATCCTAGACAAGAAGGATATAGACTTGTTCGTATCTAATCATTCTTCTAATGACTTCAACAAATTTAGTGTTGCCTCCTGACCCTCTATAATTCCAAGATACTGCCTTCATAATTTCCTAACACTATGAGGGGTGTTCTTTAACTTTAAATTCTCGTTGCTTCCACTAGGAAGCTTTCCTGGTGCCACAATTTTAAAATGTTAATCTAGGCCAGCCTGCTTCCCCTCAGCTTTTTCCCGCTTTGCTTGCTCTTCCCTATGATTTTTGTTAGATTTTCTTCCCTTTATTCCTAGTTGCTATGTTTCTTCCTCTTTAAGATCAAAAGTTTCTTCCTGACAAGTTTTAGGCATAAAGAGAGTGGTTGACACATAGGCCCCAAAACTACCCTCAGGATTCAATTTCTCCATTAGCAGTGACTCTTGATGCCTTGTTTGTCCCTCATATACTAATTTTGGTTGATCTTCCCTTGCTTCTACCTCTGCTTCCTCCCTTATTTCTCCTTCTTCCATGCCCTCATCAAGATTAGATAGTGCCTGGAACTTGTTCCCGTTTTGACTTTCCGACCCAACCAAAGGGGCTAGAGGTTTGGAGTTTGTCTTTTTTTTCTTTTTTTTGTACCCTATTCCATTCTTCTTCCTTGTTCAATTCGTCCTCTAGAGCTTTGTTTTTTGCACATTTCTTGGCAAAGTGTCCATATTCATGGTAGAAATTACACTTAAATCGGATTTGTTCATAATATACTTTCTGCAAATGTGTCCATCCATACATTGAAAGTTTGATTTCCTCCTATAGACCCTCATCTGAGCCTACTTCCACATAGATTCTCGCACAAGAAAACAATCGTGGCTTAGGTTCTTCCCTATCAATGTTCTTCCCTAAAGCATTCCCTATGGCCCTCAAATCCTCATCTTCCCAACAATACATCAGAAGGTGGGGAAGCTTAACCCAGACTAGAACTACAAAGGGTATATCTTTGTCTGGATCAAAGGAATAATTCCATCTATTGTGGTGCATTACTCTTGGCCAATTGAAATAAAGCCCAATGCGGAAGATAAGCTCCATGTCCTCAATAAACTCAAAAAGGAAAACAAAAAACCCTTCCCATATAAGTTTTGGACTACTTCTCCTTTGATAAGAGGCCTCCAATTTTTGTTCAACTAGACTTCAATGGCTTTAGGGGAGGCCAAAGACCCATGAAATGGCCAATCAAACCCCTCTCTAACAAGGCCATGATTTTTCTTTTCACTGTAGTAGAGGAGAGCGCTACTTCAGGAGCCTCAACAAGTTTGACAAACTGTGCATTAGAAGCTACATCCATCTTCGAGGAAACAACTAGAGTCGAGGAAATGACATACTTGAAACATGCAACAAAGGAGGCGACCTTCCCCAGGTGAGGAACCAGAGGAGCAACCAAGGCGGTAGAATGCTCAGATAGACTTGTAGAAACCCTAGCTCAAATCGACTCACTTTGCATTTTTGACAAAATTACACTTCATTCACTTATTCATGTACTAATCATTTTCTTCCAACTATGCTTATCTTTTTGTTGGTATACATTGTTGAATTCAATTCCTTCCAACAACACCAAGTTAGTTGACCAATTTAACCTTCATCGACTAATTGAGGCACTTTCTTCTTCTTCCTCCTATGCATATAGTGTTTTTTGTGTGTTGGTATGGAGCATTGAAAACAATCCTTTTTCCCCAATATTAAAATGGTCTACCGAATGATAGCTCACTCATTGATTGGTGAGATAATCTGCTTCCTCCTATGCATATCTTTTTATTGGTATGCAAAATTGAAATCCAATTGGCTTGCTCCAAAATTGAGTTAATTGACTACATGATAAATACCTCATTCATTAATTGAGGTGTTAACCCTCTTCATTTTCCTATGCATGTGTTTTTGTTGATATGTAGTGTTGAATCCAATCTCCTTGCCGCAACATTGAGTTGGTTAACCAAATCACACCTCACTAGTTTACTTGGTGTGCTAATCCTCTTCTTCCTTCTATATATATTTTTTTCATATGCAACATTGAATCCAATTCCCTTCCCTCAACGAGGTTTCCCAAACAACACCTCACTTGCTGAGTCACACATTAATCTTCTTCTTTCTCCTATGTAAATCTTTTTGTTGGATTACAAATTTTATTCCAATTCCCCCATCACAACGTTGGGTTGGTTAACCAAACAAACATAGATCCATCTTAACCTCACATCTATAAAGTGCTAAGAGGATTCAAATCCTTAGAGGTATAAACCTCAAGTTTTTGCACTTTGAGGAATTTGACACCCTTGTTGTTTAATAGATTAAGGTTAACATAGATCTATGATCATTTATTTATTTAAATATTTTTTAATAACATATCTGTGTAAGTCTTTATTTTCACATTAAATCTTGGAAATCAAATTTACTCACTTAATTGGTTGTGCATGTTGTACATCTCATGTCTATTGGGTTGTAAAATTGAAGCCTCTCATCTCAATGACACCTCGCTAGTTATTACCATGCTAATCTCTCATTCCTCCTAATAAATATTTTATTGCTATATAAATATATCAATATTTTACTTAAGCAAAGTTGACTCCAATTTACTAACCTCAAATGATACCTCATTCATTGATTCACATCTCCCCTATTAAACTCACAAAAATCTAAATTACCAGTATTGTTCACACAATTGGTTTCATGGTAATCATTTTATTATTTATGGTACATCTACCTTGTAAGTTGGTTTGATACCAGTATAGATCCATCTAACTTCGGTTCTACAAAACACCTAGAGAGATCAAATCCTCAAACCTTTCACCATTAAAATACAACACATATCCATCTCACCACTATTCATGCATTCTTATTTTTATTTTTTTAATATATTGATGTATGCATTTTTTTTTTTATGGGACAAAGGGTCAAGAGGGATCAAATCCTCAAACCTTTCATCACTAAATTACAACACTCATGGCTCTCACCACTATGCTACAATACATTGATTCATGCATTCTTATTTTTATTTTTTATTTTTATTGGACATATTGACACTTTTCTCCACCTGGGCTCCACTATGTTACAACACATTGATGCATGCATTGGGGGCTCCACTATGCTACAACACATTAATGCATTTTTTTTATGGGATAGACTAACACTTGCTCCACTAGTGTTGTAAAAATATGTCTTCTAGGTCTATACACTTCTCCCACTCAGGTCGGGATCAAGTCTACAAATCTTTAGCACTAAACTACAACACACATCCCTCTCACCACTATACTACAACACACTTATTCATGCATTCTTATTTTTTATTTTATTTAATATTTTTTTTAGAAACAGATAAACACTTCCCAAGATAAACTCCACTATTCTATACAACATATTAATGCATGCATTAGAGTTTCCTCAATTTATATATTATATTATTCCATATTCAACCTAGATTATGATCTGACATAACATATATATGTCTGTTTTGTGGAATGATCTTTGCTGATGATTGTTAAATCTCACCTGTCTTTATTGCAATAAAAGTTGAATGGTTTTGTATTATATTATTCCATATTCAATATAGATTATGATATGAGATAAAATATAAGTCTGTCTTGTGGAATGACCTTTGCTGATGATTGTTAAATCTCACCTGTCTTTATTGCAGTAAGAGTTGATTGGTTTTGTAAATCGGAAGTGGGCCTGCAGTGCACTTGGCACTTGTCCTGGTTAAGTTCTCATAAATTATTTGTTCAATTTCTGCATGTCAGGGCAATTGGCACTTGGCACTTGTCCTGGTTAAGTTCTCATAAATTATTTGTTCAATTTCTGCATGTCATTCTCTGTATTGATTTCTCATCTTGAACGTTAACATTTTTTTATTAACAAAAAAAAATTGACAGTGACAATTTGCACATATTCAAGAAACGTTAAATTTTAATGAAATAAAAATAAAAATTGAGAGGGACAATCTGCAAAAATTCTGGAATCGTTAAATTTTAATGAAATAAAAATAAAAATCGAGAGGGACAATCTGTAAAAATTCTGGAAACGTTAATTCTATGAACAGTGTTGTTCGTTCACGTTCTAGATATTGTATGAACATTGCTGTTTCGTTGGTTGGTCTTTTTTCAAATTGTTGTTGTCATCTGTATATTATTTTTAAGGTGTAGATTATTTTATTTTTGTGGAATTTTGCTTTTATAATGTTGTTTCATGTTTAAACTTCATGGTGAGAAGTTAAGTTTATGAACCAACCAGTAGCATAAGTTACTTTATAGAGATTGTAGTATTCTCTTGCAGAAAATGCTGTGCTATCGACAATCAAACTAATACTAACCCCAACCCAAGTTTTACTAAAACTCGGATCTACTCTAACTCTAACTCCGAAGTTCGTGGTTAGGAAAAAAAAATATCACCCTGAAGTCCAGTTTCATTTCGTTTCATGATATCTGCACCTCCAATTTCTTTTCATTCCTACGACATTGGGATTCCAATCTCATTCACTCCACTGCATTCTCTGCTCTGCTTCCCAGTTGTTCCTTGCATGCACCCAATCATTAATGGTTTTAACTCAATAGCCCCAGCTGTAGCCTCTGGCACTTTGAAGCTGGTTGTCAGATCGAACCCATATTCTCACAACCTGTAAGTTCATCACTCCTTTAAGGAAGTCCTCAAACTACTCATATTTTGTTCAATAATTCAATAAACCCATGGAATCAGTTTCATCAAATCCAGTGACCAATGGAAATCTGTGGGAATCAAAGTCTGCACCTCGGGTTGTCGATCTCCGTTCCGATACAGTGACTAACCCGACCGATGCCATGCGAGCCGCAATGGCGAAGGCTGAAGTGAATGATGACATCCTGGGTTCGGATCCCACGGCGGACCAGTTACAGCACCAGGTTGCCGAATTGCTGGGCAAAGAGGCCGGTTTGTTCGTGCCCTCCGGCACCATGGGGAACCTTATCAGCGTTCTTGTTCATTGCGAGGTATCTGCATTCTTCTTTTCTTGAATTTGCCCAGTGAATGCTTTCTATTTCTTTTTTAAAATAATCATTTGGCCTAAATTATGCTTAAACATGATCGTTTTGTTACTTTGAAATTTGCTGCTGATAATTATATTTGGGATTGGGATGTAATAATTGAAAATTCACTGCGTTACTATGGTGTTGTGTCAGGTGAGGGGCAGCGAAGTGATACTCGGTTCAGCAAGCCACATATATATGTATGAAAAGGGTGGAATTTCAACAATTGGTCATGTCCATCCCATGGTGGTTCCTAACAAAGAGGATGGAACAATGGACCTGAAACAAATTGAAGCTTCCATCCGGCCTGCAGCTCTAGATTTATTTTTCCCTACAACACGCCTCATATGCATAGAGAACACTCATAATGCGTAAGTTGCTATACTCTTCTGCTTTTAGTTGAATCTGTGGAATCCAGGGGTTGGTTTTTACAGTTATGATTGTTAAAATCTCAGTTGCTATACTATACTATTCTGTTTTTAGTTGAATCTGTGGAATCCAGGGGTTGGTTTTTACAGTTATGATTGTTAAAATCTCAGAGACAAAAATATATTAACTAGACAACATTATACATAACATGATATGAGGATTTTATGTGATAAAATCACAGAGGAGAAACATCTACGCAGACAAAGTATTGAAGTTCATTAATGAAAAAGAAGAGATTACATGACTGGTCTCATCTTTACAGACAATTCATGACCTTAAGTATCCCAACCATGCATTATATACTTCATGAAAGAAGTTACATAAATAAACAGTTGAGTTATGTCTAAGAAACTTCCCCTAAACATCCATAAACTTTCCATAAACAAATTTACACATTAATTAAGTTATTATTTAACAATGATAAATGTTCTCTGGTTGCTGAAGGTGGCTATGCTAATCTACTGGACATATTTTTTTTTGTTAAAGTTTCACATGCTTTTGTGTTATATTTTATAGTTGTAAAATGCTATTGATAAGTTTATCATACAAACTGTTATTATTATTCTCGCACAGAAGCCACACAGAAGGACAACGTTTAAAGGCTTGAAGACAGTAAGTTGCTCTTCACCATTACTTGGACGAAACAGAAGGTTTCTTTCCTTCGTCTCCTATCCCGTTGAGTGTCTACCCTTTCCTTTGTGTGCAAAGGAAGTAAGGTTAATCAAACAAGCATATCAGTCGCATAGCCAATCATTTGAGCCATTGCATCACTTTTCTTAAGGTGGCCTCATAGGCAATGATCTCAACAGCTTTCACATATTTCTTTGACCATCCATATGTGTCAGTTGGATTTTTTTAGAAACAAATTTGTAGAATATTTTTACATGATTTATGAGTGGTAAATTGGATAAACAATCGAATTGACTTTAATTACCAAACCTAATTCCAAAAAGACCAAAATAAAAGGAAAGATAGTAAAGAGTCGTTAGCTGTGGTAAAACCTTAATACTTCATTGCCCATACCAAACTCATACTTATGATTTTTTTTCCAATTCACAATAAATAAATACAGCTTGAACTAACGCTCAAAACTATAATGGTTGGATTTCTGTTAGTGATATTTGAGATCAGCTAACATCTCAGTAACAGGTTCTCAAATATACTCTTGAATCTAGGCTAACAGTTATTTTTGTGCTTTCTGTGTCACATATAGGAAATAAATAGTCAAAATGAACTCTGAGACTATGTTACCAGAAATCAGAAACGAGAAACTAGAAAGGTAGAAGTTTCTAAGTTTCACACATATAAAAAAAAAAGAGAAGAGAAAAAAACAAAAAAAATAATTAATTAAAATATATAAATTGAATATTGTAACCATCTAGATTTTAGACTGGTTGGACTTAGCTGGGCATTTCAAACTCCAGATTCGAACCGGCTTCACCCTGTTAATTTAACTTCAATGCAGCAAAGTTTAGAAAAAATGCAGCTGGAGTCTAACAAACTCCAGGTCGGCTCCACCCAGTTATCAGCACTTTAATGAAAACACAGACTATTAGTTCTTTTAAGTGGATGCACCGGTTGCAAGCAGCAGCAACAAATCCAATCCAGGTCCACTCGACCCAGTTATCCTCACTTTAATGCAAAAAACAGACTATTAGTTCTTTTAAGTGGATGCACCAGTTGCAAGCAGTAGCAACAAACTTCATTAAAAAGATACCACAGCTACACATCATTTAATGGTCATTTAATTTTGGATTGTCAACATTTATGGTTTTCACACTTGCTTGCCTCACCACCTACCAAACATCTAAAAAATAAACCCCAAACTAACCAGTTCCCAAAGAAACGGAAATGCTAAGAGAAACGTTAAGAAACGGTTTTTTGGTTGCAGAAACCAGAACGACCGACCGTAGAATACCGCCGTTTCTACAGCGTTTTCTGTGAGAACGTCACGTTTCTGGTAACACTGGCGAATGATTTTATCGATGCAGATAACGATTGTGAATCCTTGCTGATTCACTTTCCACTCCTCTTTACCTACAATGAAATCCCACACTCGCAGAAAATTGAAGAGCATGATTTCCCTAATGCAGAAAACGATTGTGAATCCCTGCTGTTTAGCTTTCCACTCTTGTTACAAACCTTAAAAAACACACTTCCAAAAACAAATTGATTATTTTATTAAAGATAATTCTATCGTTTGTCAAAACATATTAAACGTAGACGGTTTATCTCTTAGTCTGGTTACAGTGATACATGCCATGGTTGGCATTAAGTGGCCTGTGTGCTCTGATACTCGCAATTTTTTGTATATTGAGTGACAAACAGCAAAGATTCTGGTAAACGTTATTGCATATGCCATAAACATTGCTGGTCGTTGGCCTTCCCTAAAAGGTTCCTGTCATCTGTCTATCACCCGCCTGTTGAGTGTCACTTCATAACATCTTTACCTCCAATTTCTCTCCCAGGACGTCGGGTGTTCCACTGTCATTCACTACATGCTCTGCTCTGCTTCCCAATTGCTCTTTCCATGTGCTCAAACCTTCATGCTTTTTACTTAGTAGTCCCAGCTGTAGTCTCTGGCAATTTGAAACTGGTTGGCAGTTGGAACCCATATTCTCACAACCTGTCAGTTCACTTCTGTAAAGAAGACTTCGAAGTACTCATATTTTGTTAAATAGTTCAATAAGCCCATGGAAGTGGTTTCATAACAACCCGTGACGAATGGAAGTCTACGGGAATCGAAGTCTGCACCCGGGATTGCCGATTCCTGTTCTGACACAGTGACTAGGCCGACCGATGCCATGCGGGCCGCAATGGCAAAGGCTAGCGTGGACGACGACTTTGTGGGTTCTGATCCCACGACGGACCAGTTACAGCACCAGATTGCCAAATTAATGGACAAAGAGGCCGGTTTGTTCCTGGCCTCCGGCACCGGCACCAGGGCAAGCCTCATCAACGAGTCCAGATAATTGAATCTTGATCTCTACTTTGTATAGTTTTAGTTTTATAAAAAAAAATTCAATTCTTTGAATTGAATCTTGATCTAGTCTTTGTATTGTCTTGGTTTTATAAAATCCAACTGATGAACCAATCCTGTGAAGCTTTCTCCTACTTGAATTTAACTAATAAATATTTTTTATAACTTTTAAAATAATCATTTTGATGAAATTATGCTTAAATATTATGTTTTGTTACTTTGCAATTTGCTACCGAAAATTATCTTTGAGATTATAGTTTAATAATTGAAAATTCAGTGTGTTACCACGGTGTCGTGTTACGTGAGGGCACTAAAGTGATAATTGGTTCAAAGAGCCACATACATTTATATGCAAATGGTGGAATTTCAACAATTGGTCATGTCCATAACCTATTGCTTCCTAATAAAAAGGATGGAACAATGGATCTGAGAAAAATTGAAGCTTCCATCCGACCTGTAGCCGAATAGTTATATTACCCTACAATAATAAGCCTCGTATTCATAGAGAACATGTATGTAGCAATTTTATGTTATTTGAAACGAGAAACGAAAAAGGGACCAAAAAAACAAGAACTAACAATAACATTGAATATGAAGAAGAGGAGCAGAGAGATCAGATAATAGATATAGTGAAATGCAATTGAGGTTGCCAACTGTTTTTATTACTGGGTAAAACAAGATGCCTATAACATCGAATGTGAAGAGGAGCAGAGAGATCAGATAATAGATATAGTGAAATGCAATTGAGGTTGCCAACTGTTTTTATTACTGGGTAAAAGAAGATGCCTATAACATCGAATGTGAAGAGGAGCAGAAAGATCAGATAATAGATATAGTGAAATGCAATTGAGGTTGTCAACTCTTTTTATTACTGGGTAAAATAAGATGCCAATAACATCGAATGTGAAGAGGAGCAGAGAGATCAGAGAATAGATATAGTGAAATGCAATTGAGGTTGTCAACTGTTTTTATTACTGGGTAAAATAAGATGCCTATAACATCGAATGTGAAGAGGAGCAGAGAGATCAGATAATAGATATAGTGAAATGCAATTGAGGTTGTCAACTGTTTTTATTACTGGGTAAAATAAGATGCCTATAACATCGAATGTGAAGAGGAGCAGAGAGATCAGATAATAGATATAGTGAAATGCAATTGAGGTTGTCAACTGTTTTTATTACTGGGTAAAATAGGATGCCTATAACATGGAATGTGAAGAGGCGCAGATAATAGATATAGTGAAATGCAATTGAGGTTGTCAACTGTTTTTATTGCTGGGTAAAATAGGATGCCTATAACATTGAATGTGAAGAGGAGCAGAGAGATTATATAATAGATATAGTGAAATGTAATTGAGGTTGTCAATGTTTTTATTACTGGGTAAAATAGGATGCCTATAACATTGAATGTGAAGAGGAGCAGAGAGATCACATAATAGATATAGTGAAATGCAATTGAGGTTGTCAAACTATTTTTTAATACTGGGTAAAATAGGATGCCTATAACATTGAATGTGAAGAGGAGCAGAGATATTAGATAATAGATATAGTGAAATGCAATTGAGGTTGTCAAACTGTTTTTTATTACTGGGTAAAATAGGATGCCTATAACATTGAATGTCAAGAGGAGCAGAGATATTAGATAATAGATATAGTGAAATGCAATTGAGGTTGTCCACTGTTTTTGTTTTTATTACTGGGTAAAATAGGATTGCTTATTAGTTAGTAACATAGGTTAGTTTGTATACCAAAAGGTATTTAATACAATCGAAACTCTTATCTAAGTCTTCTAACCCTGGTCAGGGAGGTCTACATATGATAAATTGAATCTATGAATCCACCTTATTCAGACTTGATATATGGATAAAAATTAAAAGTGGGCAACATTTAAAAAAAATCAACATATACAAATATTTTAAAACAGAATGGGGAAGAAGTTAATAAAATGTCATTGTAACAAGAAAAATTTAGCATAAAATTAGGACATTGAATTGCAATTTGTGCTGGGGTTATGAAAGGGAGCTAAGATTGAAGTGAATTTATTGTATAATTGAATTCCAATGTTTGAAGATGACAACAAATTGGTAAAATAAGATTGAACCTGCTTTTGCTTTAGCTATTACTAGAATAATACTGAAAGTTCTGAAAACTTTTTTATTCCAGATTAGGCGACCAATTGATATAGTTCCTTCGACCATGCTGAGCTGCATAAGAATTTTAAGAACAGAATCAATGGCAAAAAAAATTCCATCTTCCTACTTCCTAAAAACACAAACATTATTTATAAACTGAAACCTTCTTTATAGACTTAAAAATCCATCTTCCTACAAACACAAATAATGTTTGTAAACTGAAACCTTCTTCACCCTTGGTCTATATATTGTTATCTACACGTGACTGTCCAGACACCTCTTTCGAAGCTGACCATATTCCCTTCTTTCTCCATTTCAAAACCATAAACCAGTTTAATAAAATAAAAGAGCAAAGGTTAATTTAAAGAAAATTATTTCATTTCAAAACCATAAAGCACTTGACAAAATCAAAGCCGAAAGGTTAATGTAAAGAAAATTATTTCAAACGCTTTACACAGATTGGATCCTTACCCATACCCTGACTACTGTGTCTCTATCAAGCTGGTAAAAGATTGGGGAATGTAGATGCGGCAGCATAACATTAGTAAAAGCCTTATGCGCAGTAAACGACAACGGAGACGAGTAGAACACAGCAGAAATTGAAAAGTGCGGACGCCTGAAAATTCAGAAACGAACGGAAGAAACGCTAGTCATTTCGTGAGTTATTTGAACTTAAAAAACCAGCGTAGAAAACGCCGTTTTTTAATTGTTCCGTCTCCGTTTCTGAACCGTTTTTGGAAAGAAACGAATGATGTCGTCATGTTTTTGGTAACAAGCAGAAGTTGTTATACTGTTTAATTTTTCACTGAACCCGTGGAATCCATGCGCTGGAGTTTACAGTTTAGTTATGGCAAATGGGTCTTATAAAAGACTGGCTGTTTAAAGTGTCTGTGCATTAGAACAATTTAGTACAATTTTAGAATTTTTACGGTTTATTTTTGGGTAGGTACAGAGGAGATTTTATAGTCGTAAAAACAATTTAGTAGACATCACTTTGCTTAAGGTGGGTACCTACTTCAGTCCATGACATCTATCGCCTTCATATATCTCTTCAACAATACGTGCTGTGAAAGTATGGTGGTAGAAGAATCATTACAACTTCCTCCATGAGAGAACTTTTGACCTAGAAACATTAGCCTGAGAGTCTAGACAGAGGATGGCCTGATTTAGACTTAACCCCTTGTTTATGTTCTAGTGTGCGCTTGTTGTATTGTGATTGTATGCATGTTAGAATTTGTGTCACACCTTGCTTTAAATATTAGTTGGATTTGTGTTAGTGGAATATGAGATCAGCTGACATCTTAGAAATACGAACTAGTTCCTCAAGTAACTCTTGAGGCTTAGGTCGTCAGTTCTCTTTCGTGGTTTCTCTGCCACATATAGGAAATAAGTAGTCAAATTGAACTATGCCTACAATCTTGCTCTTTTGCACATGCAAAGAGCGATTGTGAATCCCTGCTGATTTACTTTCCACTCTTCTTTACATTCAATAAAACTCCACACTTGCAAGGATTGAAGAATCCCTGCTGACTCACTTTCTACTCCTCTTTACCTTCAATCAAAGTCCACACTCACAGCGAATTGAACAGAAAATAAACTCCACACTCACAGAGAATTGAAGAGAAAATAATTCACCAGTTAAAAATCCTCTCTCAAAAAATAAATACACATTTCAAATTTCAATAGGAAGGTCCAGCAATAAAATTAAAACAATGTGTCATAGGCATGGCCCATAATGATCAAATAAGCAAATATGGAAAGAAAAAACTCTGTTCCTCTCCTTTTTTACAAGCTTCCTCTACCCCTGCCCAAAGAGGCTTTCGTTCAGCCTATTTTTTATATTTCTAGGAAAAGTTTGGCATGTTACTCTTATTAATTCCTTAAATTCTCAATCAAGAAAGCTAAATTGTCTACCATTAAATTCACTAAAAGAAAGGTTTACCACAGAACATATTTACCACATTTACATACCTAACCTTTCACTAGTCAGACCTTAGTCTTGAGCTCTACACTAAGACTCCATACAACATATTACATCATTTACACATGGGTTCATTTTATTTGTGCTCCACTTATATTCATGATAATAAGACTTCTAAGCTTGGACCCTCTAGCTTGAAGGGTATATTTGTGTGATATGAGACCTTCAAGGATTATCAGATTTACCTTCTAGCACAACAGAAGACAATAGCAAGTTGAGATGTGAAGTTGGATTGGGATACTTAGTCCTAGCTCTTGTATTTTTAGTACGTTAGAAAGTGCATAGCAGAGTGCCTTTAATGGAAGAAGCAAGTATGTACAGCAGCGAGGCAACCTTCCTCTAACAGAGTTCTGTACAACAGTACAACATTTCCCTACAACCCTCTTTCTACAATTATATACAGCAGTAATGAGGTCCAGGAGCGTTTACGGAGAGAGAGATAGAGGTTGCACGCATGCAACATCCTTATATTAGATCCAATTTAGATGCCTTTATATTTAGCACTTTGGATCTATTTTTGGTTTTGCTTTAGTCAGAATTTTCATGCATTAAATTTCTAATTTAAGTTTGCATGTGTCAGTCAGGTAAGGCATGTGTAGCCTAGCTCAGTTTAGTGAAGCACATGCAACCTAGTAGTAAGGTACAAATGTCAAGGAAGATGGCTAAAAATATTTTACATGCAGCAGAGTAATAAATGTTCTGGCTGCAGCATTGTGAACTCTTGGATCTCAAAAGGTACAAATGTCAAGGAAGATGGCTAAAAATATTTTACATGCAGCAGAGTAATAAATGTTCTGGCTGTAGCATTGTGAACTCTTGGATCTCAAACAAGTTGAGATCCAAGAGTTCACAATGCTGCAGCCAGAACATTTATTACTCTGCTGCATGTTTAATATTGTTCTCCAAGGAAGATGCATGCTTGCATGCCTCAAAACATCTCCAATTGGAGCATTGTTGTGCATGTGTTCAGATTCACTATACCTACTCTGTTTTTCAATCTATAAAAGAGAAGGTAGAGTTTTCAAAGTAGGAAGCAGTGAGTGAAGGGTAGAGTTTGAAGCTTTCCGTGTAATTCTTGTTTTAAAGTGATTTAAATTGGATCAATATATAATTTGTCATCTATTTTGGTGCTTTTGGGGTCAAAATATTGGATTAATTGGCTTGTAGGGCCCATTCTAGGGGCAGGTCCTACTTTGCAGATTTGGGGTCCAGAACCTTTCGAGGCCTGTTTGAGGGTCTAAATGATGTTTTTTGAGGTTAAAAAGTTCATTACTTCTCATGACCCTTCACGTGGTTCTACACACTGAGACCTTTCCAACGGTTCAAGAATTGCTTCAAATAGAGTTCATATGAAGAAGTTATGCCTCCCACAAGTTGACCTATCTAGTTGACCACCATGGTACCGAGTAGATTCCACATTAGCTCTCATTTCTCACACATGTGGACTTTAAAGAACATTCTAGAAGGTCCAAAACCCTAATCTTGACCACAAATCGAGGCATGTAAAAACCCAAAAATTAAGCCTAAATGACTATCGGGCTATGTTAAATATTGGACAATTAAGAGAAGAAGGGGATCCATTCTTTTGATGTTATTATAGTGTTCCATAGTTGAGCAACAACAATGGAGTGGATATTAGAGAAAAACAAAGGATATAGGAGATCCTATAGTAGCCATTCTGGCCGCAGAGTCAGAGGTAACTCCATAGAGAGTACCATTTCCTTTGTAATTGCATTTTATATAAAAGAGCAAGGCATAGTCCTCATTTCTAGCTGGGTTTTTTCCCATTGTGGGTTTTTCCAGGGTAAAACTTGTATTTATTATGTGGATTGTGTATTTATTTGCTCTAGTTATATTTCTTTTAGTTCCAATTAATTTAGCTTCAGTGGAAATAAGCTAATAAGAACTAAGTTATAAAATTCGTTGTGATAAACTGCTCCAATGGAATATCCACGACAATTTACGGATCATATTGGTCCCAGAGCTAGGTTTATTTTGGGTTTTGTGGGAAATTATAGGCTCTAGTGGAATAATTAAGAAAATGTCTTCAAACCATGGCCATGGTGGACGAATGAGTGGCAAACGAATATGAGCAGCTATTTACAACAATTGAAATACAAGTCGTTGATATCGCATGAAACATGTCAATCCTCATGGCGAATCTAGAGAGAAAGTTTGGACCTATTGGTGATGTTGGAGGCTCTAACTTAGATATTGGACTAGAGGGGAAATCAAAAGATGAAGGCAACCCAAAAAAGGAGTAGAGAAAAGAGCCCAAGAAAGAGAAACCAAGTTCTAGTGTCGTTACCCCTCTTGAGTATTTATTCAAGATGGAAGCAAAATCAATATCATGCTATAGTAAGGTGAGATCGATGCTTTAAATTTGAGTCATTGGTTGTAGCAATTAGAGGTCTATTTTAGTATCCACAATATAGATGAGTATAAACTTTCATTTGCGTGACTAAAATTAGATGGACATGCATTAACCTAGTGGGAAAGCCATAGGGAGGCACTTAGGCTATAGGGTGATCCGCCAATAACTAAGTGGGAGGATTTCAAAACCCTCATTAACTCCTTGTTCTACCCTATCAGATATGTAGAGGATCAGTGGAACTGTTGGCATTACTTCAGGAAAAGGAAAGGATAGAGTGTGCAAGAGTACACCACTAAATTTAGGAAGATGGCTATCTTGCAAGGTATCTCACCCAAGAATTCAATTGTACTCCTTAAGTATCTGGGGGGTCTACACAGTCATTTACGAAAGCAAGTGATACCCTTCAAGCCTAGGACAATTGATGAGGCCTGTGTGCAAGCACAATACTAGGAGAATATAGGCCATAAGAAAGGACAACGAAGTGGTTCCAAATAGAAAGAGAACCAAGACACTTCTGAGGAGGGGAAGAAGTGGAAAGGAATAGAAAAGAAGACTACATCCACATCACATCAGTGTAAGAACCCAAAAAACCATTGTAACCATTGTAACATCAACAGTCACATTGAAGGAAAGTGTTGGAAGTTGCATCCAAAACTAAACCCTAAGAATCGCAGGAAGGATGCTAAGAAGAAGAACCTTCTAGCCACGAGTTCAAACAAAGAGGTAGAAAGCGACTTAGATATGGATAAGAAGATTGGCTTCACTTCAATGCATAAGGAGGTGAATTTGAGTAGCCTTCATCACAAGGAAGAGGAGATGACAAAACTCTTCCATATCAAGATCTAGATCAAGAAGACCAAGGTTGATGCTCTATTCGATTATAGTTCACAAACCAATCTCAGAAGAAGATTTAGTAAGTAAGCTTGGATTGGAAGTACATGATCATCCTAGCCTACCCATTGGGATGGGTAAATAAGGATATAGAACTTAGGGTCACAAAACAATGCAAGTTTAAATTTCCCATAAGTGCATATTATTGATGAAGTGGAGGTAGATGTAGAGCCCCTTGATGTTTGTGGTGTAGTGTTTGGAAGCCCCTACATGTATAAGAGGGACACGATCTCCATGAGGAGAAAAAACCAATATCGTGTGATCAAGGATGGGAAATCTTTGATCATCAATGCACAAAAAGGTAAATCAAACATCTATCTTCGCAAAACCTATCGTTGCCTCCTACGTTGTAAGAAGTGAACATTCCTCTCCCTAAGGAGATGTGATTTTTGTGTGGCCCTCTGCCACTCCTCACTAACCTTCTGGCGTGCCTTTTTCCCTAAACACCGCACCATCTCCCCCAATCTAGACCCCTGGTCCATTCTCTCCCTCATGGTGTAATACACCAAAATTAAATAAATTGTTATTTAATTCTTTTCGAATATTTTATTTTATTTTTTTAAATATTTTTGACAAGAAGTCAAAATAAATGTAATGGATTATTCTTTTTATTAATAAAAAATACTGGAGGGAATCATAAGTGAAATAGTTGTTGAAAGAGTGTTTACTGACCCACAAGAGGAAATACAAGTGGTTGAAGCTCCTGAGTGAGAACTCAAGATGCAGAAAGCATCTTCCCCAAAATCAGGTCACAACTCCTTGTGGAGTGCTAAAAACAAGGATGCTCATAAATGACCAAGTCCTAGGCAAAATACTATATAATAGTATGTCCATTTAGCAAGTAGGAGGCTAGCAGTGGATGCTGAATTAATCTGATAATGCAAGAGATGGCGCATTAAGTGGATTTTGCTCTTGTGGTTTAGCGAACAAGCTCGGGGGTTCTGGAGCAAGTGAGACTTGGCTGCTCTAGGAGTTGGTTGGGAGGAAAGACTATTTCATTTTTGTTTTCCCGACAGTGGTTCCAGGTTCCATATTCTACTTCTTATTTGTTTAGAACTAGTTATAGTAGGATTTCTAGATATCTATGAGTCGTAATTATTCTTTTACAGTAATATTTCTATGTATCTGTTTCAAAGGTTGATCTTATTATGCATCTGCTCAATATTTCTCCTAATGTGTATCTAATCTAAAATATTCTTCCAATTTGTATAATCATGTTCAGTAAACTAATTGTATTCAGCACTAGTAAGGTTCTCAGCGGATCTCAGATTGAGCAGCCATACCCGAATCAATGAATTCATGTAATGTGTATTATTAAACAACTAGTAATTTAAATGGAAGCTACTAGATCTAGTTAGATGCTCTAGATTTAGCTTGTTTATGATTTTACAGAATAAATATTTTAGAATAGAATAAACCAAAAGTGGAATCATACGGGTAAAAGTTAGCTAAGTGCACATTCCAACTACAGACAAAACTCTCTCTAGTTATTATAATAAACTCACAGAGAATTTATCCAATCAAAATAAATCAAACAACACAACAAAGTATGAATTCTCTTGCTTAAACCTATCATTCAAAGAAACCATACACTATTTAATTTCAAAAATATTTCAATAAACCGAATAAGAGCCGAGAGGATTTTTAAACCATTATAAAACATATCGTATCTTAAAAACTCCAATACAGATGGAGATTAGCAAGATCGAGATCGAAGAGTATGTATAATAGAAATTGCTATAACTTTAACTAAAATTGTCTAGATCTAATCATCGCGATTTGCCTAAATCCAGATCGTTTATGGCCCAGCCTGGTCTTACGCGTCTTTGATCCAAGGCATACACTTATTTTAAAAACAAATCTACAAATTTCAAATCAAGATCCACAAATCTTTTTACAATCACTCTGATTTGTTCATGACTCAATCTCGTGTTTACACAGCCTCATCATATGGGTAAGAATACCCGAGGCTCAATCATTGTTATAAAAACAATCTAATCTACAGGATATAAATCTTTTATAAAACAACGAATCATTCAAAACATCCAATACGTGGCAGTAAGACCATTGTTAGATGGAAGCCATTGTCAAAACCAAATTCGAGATGGGAGCTATCTTTTAAAACAACCATTGTATAAACATAAATAGTGACATGATTTATCATTTCAAATAACCAAAACTCAACTGATAGAATAGAACAGACCCTAGAGTGGTCATAGTTTATTTATTAAAATCCATGACAAGTATCGTCTTTAACTACCAGAAACAAGAATCAGGGGGTCGCATTATTTATTTATGTCAAAATTAAACAAACAGGGTTTGAAACCAAGTGGCTGTAAGTCCATCGAAGATGGCATCCACTATTTTCAAATACCATAACCTGTAAACAGTTCTTGCAACCAACGCTGAACCTAAGTGGTGGTAATCCCATCGAGGATGGCACCCACGATTTCTTTTAATCCAAACATAATACACACAAGAAGGTTTTAAAATCAAACGCTAAAACAAAGAGGCTGTGAAGCCCTCTGTTCGGTAGATTATAAACCCATAAGGGTTAAACCCGAGTTCACATTAAAACTTATCTTGCGAAGGAGGCGAAAGCATGGAATTTCCCTCACGACCACAGATCCTAGCCAAGAGCCATCTTCATTCAGGAAAGCAAGAACAATAAGAAATCAAAGATCGTTTTAAAAATTTAAATATAGTATGGAGGGTGTTTACTCACCTTACTGTTTTAAGATTTGGGCCTGGGATGAGGTGGCCTAGTCGCCATTCTCACTGACGTCCCCAAAACCTGCAAGCATCCGCCTTACGGTTAAAACCTTAATGTATTTGAAAAGAAATGGAAAATATATAAATAACCGAATTTAAAATTTCCTCACCTTGTTCGAATGCAGAGAGGGCCAGGGGTCGCCTCCTCCTAGAAGCCCTTATCCCTCCTCTGCCTGCAGAGCAGAACAACCAAACCCATAAAATGTTGTTGGTTCCAAAGCACTAAAAAGAACTTATTAAACCAATTACATAACTGAAGCACAGGTTGTTTGTTTTACCTGGTTAAAGGCGGTTGCAAGGTCGCAGATGATTGGCTTGGGTTCGAATCGCAGCAACTAGCAAAGCTATGACTGTTGGTGGCCATCAACGTCGAGAAACCCTCCATTACACCTCAGAAAACAAACATTAAGAATGCCATTAAACGACTGGTAAAGAACATACACCCAAGGAACCTTACAGAGCTGCCATGAGGGGCAGAGCTCTTTTCCAAGATCTTGCAGACCAAGTTTAACAACAAAATGAAATGTTCGGAGAGGAAAAAGACACATTAAACCCTAAATAAAAACCCTTGCCATCGTTTTGTACAAGTGGACGGCCGAGATTGAATCTCAGACAAGCCTTAAAGTCCTGGCTACGCTACCAACTCGCAGCTAGGGAAAAACTTTATTGCTAGGGTCAACCACAGTACAAACCAAATTATAACCTTGTACTTCCCATCTTTATCACACGGCCAAAACCTTATAATATATTAACATATCAACAAAAGCATTGCCATAGATCAAACTTCGGATATGGTTATCATATGTCCCAACCCTTTCACATATGATTTATGCATATAACTTTACCATTAGAGGAAATTTGGGGTCTAAAATGGGCCTTATAAGAAAACGTGCCAAAATAAGTTTTTGTGAGTTGGAATTCAAGAACCAATAGAATTTCAA
>LPNX010635158.1:129456-170372 GCA_001517045.1 Pseudotsuga menziesii
TGTGCAAAAGACCATGATTATATCGTGGGTTTTCATGTTATGCTTTTCATGCCAAACTTTGGATATGGTTTAGGAGTGTTTAACACTATAAGTATTCCCCCCAATTCACATATTTACAAAACCTATAATATCATCATCCCAAGAGTTAGGGCGTGAAGGCTAGGGCCTAGACTTAGCCTTAGGGCTAAGCAACCTCTAGTAGAATAAATATGATAAGATAAACGTAAAAAGGTATCAAAAAAATCACCTTTAGGTATGGTGGAAGCATGTCGTTAACCTTGTAAACTTCCGCATTTTTGTTAACCTGTCAAAGATCAGTTTTGAAAACTATGTAAGTCACTATACAGTCAAAATGACTTTGTATGTATGCTGCAAATCAATAGTATAGTTGGTAAAAGAAGTATATATATATAGATTTTTTTGTATGGAATTTGTAGGTGTGTGACACATGACCTCCCTCTACGACATTCCCAGACAACCCCCATACGTATCTCCTCTCCTCTCTTCTCAAGCCATCTCTTCTCTGAGAGAGACATCAGGAGAGCAGTCAAGGTTATGAGCACTAATAGAGCAACAAATGAGGAAGGCCTCCAAGCTGAATTCCTAAAACACGACATCCAGTCTCTCGACTTGTACATTGCTAATTTATTTAACCATGTGGTATGCTTTGGTTTTCCTGACTCCTAGACTAGACACATTATTCATCCAATCTACAAATCAGGGAGTAGTTATGATCCAAACAACTACTGGACTATCATGGTTGGACACACATTCTATAAACTTTATGCCATAGTCTTTCATTTGTGGCTTTCTGATGAGTTAAAGTGTTGACACCTCATGGCTAGAGGATAGGCAGGTTTCCACATAGAGTATCAGATAACCGATTGAATTTTCACATTTAGATCCATTATTGAGGAGGAATGGAATCACTCTTTGAAAGTCTACTATTGCTTTGTAGTCTTTTGGAAAGCAT
Organism: Pseudotsuga menziesii; assembly: GCA_001517045.1. Taxonomy (NCBI): domain Eukaryota; kingdom Viridiplantae; phylum Streptophyta; class Pinopsida; order Pinales; family Pinaceae; genus Pseudotsuga; species Pseudotsuga menziesii. The sequence continues at coordinate 130,430 of LPNX010635158.1, forward strand.
TTGACACAATTCCGAGATAGGAATTGCTCCAACAACTTCATGATATTTGCATATTTTAAACCCTTTTGACGACCATCATGAGATTGTATGATTCGGTTCTAGGTCGCCTCCAATTGACACATGGCCTTTTTGACTTCATCCAAAGTACCATTGGGGTAAAGTAGGGACACCCTCTTTTTCCAACTCTCTTTGGGATCTATATTGGTGAGCTAGAGTCCTTCCTCCATGAGCACATCTAGGAGGGAGATGGTTTCCTTCTACCCAAGGTGTTGATTTCCCTACTCCTCTTTGTCGATGACTTGATCTTGTTAGCTTCCTCTCCTAAGGGCCTTCATAGGCAGATTGACACTCTGGATAGCTTTTGTGATCTTTGACAGTCAACGTGGGTATAACCAAGGTTATGGTCTTCATCTCATTGAAAAGCCTCCTTTTTTAGTTACATTTCTACTTTCTAGGGGAAAAAATTGAGATAACGACAAAATTCACCTAGACCTCGTTTCAGTATGCAACAAGCCCTCCATCCTAGCCTTAACAAAGGCTATTTTTTTGTCTGAGGTCATTTTTTCCTGGTCTCCTTTCTACATAGAGTCAAGACCTTCAAAGACTCATCCTCCAGTAGAGAGAGGTACCCCTGCCTTGCACTTTGCTCTTCAAAGGCCCTTGCCTTAGATTGCCACACTGGTCATGAATGAGGTTGGTTCTAAGAGGCCTCACAGCTTCTCAAGTCGATGACCATCTCCCTAGAGCACCTTCCCCCCTTTAAGTACTCTCTAGATGCACTATTCCATCTACTATCGACTAAACGAGAGCTAAATCAAGCCATCTGAGAGGACACCTACAAACCATACATCTAGGTTATTTGGACCTTACCTCCAAAAACCTTGTGCCCAAAGATGTCTTTCTACCTAGAGCACTTCCTAGAGTTGCAGGATGGCATCATCATCTGCCCCCCATACACATGTTGACATTGGATTCACTCACTCGGGATCCCCTTGGACCAACTCAGAGTTAGGTGTCATAGACTCCGGGTAGAGACCAATCACCATACTCCTCGACTATATAGGATCTGCTAGATGTGCCACTTATAGGAACCAGAGGAAGAGGTACACCTCATTTTCAGATACCCTTTCTATTACGAGATCAAAGGACGCTACCATTTCCTCTATAGGGAATGAGGGGGCTCCCTCTCCACTTTCTTCCAATATCAAGATCAAAGATGCCTAACCCAGGGCTTCATCAGCGAGATATTCAGCCACAGATCCTAGTTCTTGCAGACCCCATCCCACCATGGGACTACCAGGAAGATCACCTCATACTATCATGTTGCTTCGTTATATCAGTGTAACAAGAGATAGGCAGAATTCCAAAGTACTTCAGACCATAGAGTGGTGAGACCTCATGTCTCCTCCTTCCCACTCAAGAGATTGACCGATATCTTTGAGACCAGTTTAGAGTTGTCATACCAGTTTTCCATCTAAACATCTTCATATGATAGACGAATCAACTCTAGACTGATCTAGAGTGGGGTGCTTCTCGCTCATCGAACTACCTACCTGCCCCAGCTATAAGACTACCTACCTGCCCCAGCTAAGTAGTCAGATATCTATTTAGAGTTTCTTCCTTCGGTCTTGGATGGTAGGAGAGAAAGGCTAACTTGATCCTGCATCCCCCCTGGATCATACATTAGGATCCCACTATGGTGCCCAAGGACTCTGATAGCGAGACGTTGCCCCAGTTGCCGCCCTTGCCCTCCATCATCAGAACCAAGAGACATTGACATCATTCCTTTCATCTTCAGATCTCTCTCTCTCTCTCTCTCTCTCTACTGGCACTGAGATATTTCCAGTGTCAGACGTGTAGAAAAAACAATAAAAGGAGGAAGTTTGGGGAGCACCAGCTCTCAAAAGAAGACACCATCAGTTGATATTTCAGTGAGGAAGAAAGCAACAATGTCAGTGGAAGAATCAATGCACTCTGTTGATCTTGTAGCTAATGCTACTTCATTAGTTCAGGAAGAGATTTTGCTCCCTACTGCATATTCTGTTGATACAGAAGAACTCTTTACTGGGTAGCCTGACATTGAATCTCAGCCAGATCCAATGCAAGAGCAGCAGAATCCCCCTCCTCATCAGAATCAACAACACTGCAAGGGTTCAAAGACTTTTGGAGAAACATAGTTGTAGATGTAGGAACAGGACCCGCTAGAGAGGAAATTGTCACATTCAAACTTCCAATAATGAATCTTGAAACTGAGACTATGGTACAAATGAAAAACATACCTCCATCAACTTTACCAAACTTTACTGGGATGGAAAGAGAAGACCGAGATACAGTCTTTTTAAAATTCGATGTCCTCTACAGAAGTTATGATTACTTCTTAGATGCTTAGAAATTAAAATTGTTCCCTACCATGCCGAAGAATGTAGCACTATGCTAGTTCATGGGGCTCGGTGGGGATAGCATTGTGATATGGGCAGAAATGAAGAGGATATTCCTGAAGAAATATAGGGACTATTGCAAGGATAGAGATCGAAAGGAAGCCATGTTCAAGATGACATAAAAGGAGGATGAGAATTTAGAAGACTACGTAGAACGATTCCAGTATAACTTGCAGTAGTCGAGACAAAGCACATTAGATGATGAAAATACACAAATTCTTTTGCTACGAGGGATCAAAGAGGAGTGTATTGAAATTCTAAATCTAATGGGAGACGGAGATATATCCCAACTCAAATACAGTGAAATCAGTGATCTCTGTAAGAGATATTCACAAGAAACCTCTAGACCAGGAAAAGGGCCAAGGGACATGATGGCTAGAATCACCAAAACACCCAAAGGAGACATCCCTAGAGCAGAAATTGGCAACCTGCTAGAAGAGTTCAAAACTGATTAACTTGTTACCCCTCAAAATGCATCCACACTTTTGAATGTTCAAAGCATCCTTATTTAAGGTCTCAACTACATTAATGAGTGAGTTTCTCTACAGTCCTGCTAGAAAAAGTATTTGAATCAAGAAACATTCTTGGGACCAAATCATGTGACAGTCTTAAATTCATGAAGAAGAAGTTGAAAGACATGTATGAAAGAAGACCCTACATCAGATTGAGGCATTCACAACTGGAACCATTACCCTGCTGCTAGGATAAAGGTGGTCTATTTTCTTCCCAGCATTAAAGATTCAGCAGAAGATCCAGACACAAAGTGATTGGTGCAAGCCATCCTAGGAAACAAGGGGCCAAACGCAGAATATATGAAGGTCGGATGGGTTTACTCAGAGCCATATGTTGCGATATGGACTGATTCTTTCCTATTCTTACCCATTCTTTTCTATTCTCTCTATGATTCTTTCCTATCCTATAGATGGCTGTTTCCTATCTTTTTTTAGGATCAACAGCTTGATTATAGGATCTGCAGCATCACTGTAGGATCGGCAGCTCGATTGTAGGATCTGGAAATTGATCCATTGATGTATATGTACTTGTACAATTCACTGTAATAAAACAGAATTATTTTTCTCTTGAACTCTGTTTTGAACTTGGTATTAGAGCCAAGAAGCTTAAATCGTTAGTACTCTCCATTGAACCATGGCCGACTCAAATTCTAAAACATCTGGGACCAAATCTGCTCCCATTATTATTCAATCTGAAGGTTCGTCGTTCAATGCAGGGATTGTACTCGATGAAACTATGGTTTGTGGTCTCAAATCATGGAGATGCATATTGTTGAGGAGAAACTCTCTTTCATTCGTGGTAATTCACAGTCACCTACCGAGAAGGATGATGGATATGAAAAGTGGTATGCAGACAATCAAAAGGTCAAGAGATGGTTGTTGATGTCTATGTCCCTAGAAATCATGAAGTGATATATTCATTTACCCACCACTCGAGATATTTGGAAAGCTCTTTCAAAAGCTTTTTATGATGGAGCAGATGAATTGCAGGTGTTTGTCTTGAATCAGAGGGCCTTCTCTGCGAAACAGAATGGCAAAACACTCTCAGTGTATTATGGAGGATTAACCGAGATATTTTGTGAGTTGGATCATCAAGATAAGGTGATTATGGAAAGTGAGAATGATGTTGAATCTTACTGAAAATCAGTTCAGCGACAAAGGGTGCATATTTTTCTTGCTGGATTAGATGGTGAATTCAAACAAAACCGTGGTGAAATTTTGAGAAAGGATCCTGTCACCGAATTGGAAGCATGTTATGCTTTGGTCCACCGTGAATCTGTTTGACTCGCAATGATGAATGGAGAACCGAAAAAATCCAAAGCTTCAGCCATGGTGACTTGAAATCGGTCTAATCAAAACCGATATTCCCAAAGCTAGCCTAAGAACACTGATGGTGCCGATAAATCCACCTACAAATGCACTCATTGCAATCAAACTGGTCATACCAAGAGCCACTACTTTGAACTTGTGGGGAATCCAGAATGGTGGGATCATAGTCGTGATTCACGGAAGAAGAATTCCAAGAGGACCTCCAGTGCTGCAGTTGTCGAAACAAAGACAACGAATGGTGTTGTTGGTAAGATCTCGGCATTACCAGTAGCGATAGGTAATGGTGGTAAGGTTTTAAATATTTCTACACTTGTTTCTAATAGTGCATGGATAATTGATTTCGGTGCTACGGATCATATGACGTTTGATTCTAGACAGGTCTCACCTCTTAAACCATCTACACAAAAATTTGTTTCCACTGCCAATGGCTCTTTGGCCCCAATTATTGGAGAAGGGTCTTTACTGCTCACTGATACTTTAAATCTAGATTCTGTTTTAGTTGTTCTGTCTTTGGATTATAATCTGTTGTCAGTTTCCCAAATCACCACTACCTTACTTTGTATTGTAATTTTTTGGCCTGATTTTTGTGTGTTTAAGGACATCTGAACAAGGAAAATGATTGGTTGTGGTGTTAGGTGAGGAAAGCTGTATTACTTGGACTTAGTGTCAAAGAGTTTGGACAAGTTACGTGAAGCTTTAACGGTGGATGGCTCTGAGGGGGAGAAGAAGAAATCTGAAATCTGATTATGGCATCGACATTTGGGGCATGCCTCCTTTGGTTACCTAAAGAAATTATTTCCTAGTTTATTTGTAAAATTTGATGTTTCTAGTTTCTGCTGTGATGTTTGTGAACTTGCAAAAAGCCATCGTGCTTCATTTCCATTAAGTTTGAATAAAAGTCCAGTTCCTTTTATGGTCATACATTTTGATGTTTGGGGTCCGTCCAAAGTCACTACCTTTGATGGATCACGTTGGTTTGTTACTTTTATTGACGACTATACCAGGATGACTTGGGTGTGCTTGATGAAGTCTAAAAGTGAAGTGAATTTGTTATTTTAAAATTTTTATAAAATGGTTCATACTCAGTACAATGCATAGGTTCAGGTTCTCCGCAGTGACAATGGAGGAGAATATTTGAGTTCTGAACTTCAGCAGTATCTGGAAGCACACAGAACTATTCATCAAACTACTTGTCCCAATACACCTCAGCAGAATGGGGTGGCTGAGAGAAAAAACCGCCACTTGTTGGAGGTTGTCCGCGCTTCATTGATAGAAGCCCATATGTCGTTATCCTATTGGGGAGAAGCACTTACCTCTGTAGCATATTTGATCAACCGGGTACCCTCCAGCACTATTAATTTCCAGACACCATCTCAGGCTCTCGCTGAAGCAATTGTTGCTCCAGTCGTCCCAAATTTATCTCCTCGCATCTTTGGTTGTGTAGCTTTTATACACCTCCATAAGCATCAGTGCAACAAGTTGTCTCCTCGAGCGCTACGATGTGTCTTTCTCGGATATGCTGTTTATCAAAAGGGGTACCAATGCTATCATCCTCCAACCCAACGAATGTTTATTACATTAGATGTAACTTTTCATGAAGACTCGATGTATTTTTCCTCTGAGCATGAACTTCAGGGGGAGTACCAGAAGGAAATTCAGACTCTAGACTATGATGATCACATCTCTGAAGATGTGGTTGTTCACATCCCGGAAGTAGGGGAACTCTTTGATGTGTTGAATCAAGAAGTGGGCGAATTGGATGTGGGTGGTTTGACTTTGGATCCAAGTAGTGATGAACACCCAGAAATTGAAGTTGTGGTTCCACCTCTGTCCGAGTCTCTCACACCACAGGCAACTGATACACCAAACCAATCGCTTGTTGAGGATGCTCCTGAACCATTTAGAAGACAACTACCACAATGTCACACCAGAGATATTCCTAAACCCACAAATGAACCCGAGCTTTCCAGTAACGTTAAATACCCCATGAGTCATTATGTGTCTAACCATCGTTTGTCAGAATCAAATCAGTCATTTGTATATCAGTTATCTACTGTATCTATTCCTAACAATGTGCAGGAAGCCTTAGCTGACCCAAGGTGGAAAGCCGCTATGAATGAGGAGTTGAAATCCTTGCAGGAGAATAAAACCTGGGAACTTGTTGACCATTCACTAGGAAAGAGACCAGTCGAATGTCAATGGGTTTACACTGTGAAGTACAACGTAGATGGTGCAATTGAACGCTTTAAGGCGAGACTGGTGGCAAAAGGATACACCCAAACCTATGGGATCGATTATACAGAGACATTTGCACCTGTAGCTAAAATCAATACAGTACGAGTCTTGTTGTCTCTTGTTGCGAACTTGGGTTGGCCATTACAACAGTTTGATGTGAAGAACACCTTTCTACATGGCGAGTTGTTCGAAGAAGTTTACATGGAACTCCCACCAGGATGCATGATACCAGAAACGCATAGTCGGAAGGTGTGCAGATTAAAGAAGTCACTGTATGGGTTGAAACAGTCTCCGAGAGCATGGTTTGGAAGATTCACAAAATCTATGAAAGCCTTTGGTTACAGTCAAACCAACTTATATCACACTTTATTCTTGAAGAAACAACAGGGTAAGATAACTGCATTTATTGTATATGTGGATGACATGGTGGTTACAGGAAATGATCCCAAAGAAAGGGAGGCTCTACAGGATTACTTGTCCAAAGAATTTGAAATGAAAGACCTCGGCCCCTTGAAATATTTCCTTGGGATCAAAGTGTCTCGATCTGATAAAGGGATTTTTCTATCTCAAAGGAAATATGCCTTAGACTTGTTACAGGAAACTGGTATGTTAGCATGTCAACTCGCTGATACACCAGTGGAAGAAGGATTGAAGTTATGTGTTGGGTCTGATCAGGTACCAGTTGATAAGGGGAGATACCAGAGACTCATAGGAAGATTGATGTACTTAGCACACACAAGGTCGGACCTTGCCTATGCCTTGAGTATTGTTAGCCAGTTTATGCATAATCCTAGCGAGCAACACATGAATGCAGTTATGCGCATTCTGAGATATCTGAAATCTGCTCCTGGAAAAGGAATTTTATTCACTAAAAATGAAGATTGTCAAAGCGTGGATGCATATACTGATGCTGACTGGGCTGGAGCAATCGATGACAGGCGTTCTACTTTAGGTTATTTCACCTTTGTAGGAGGTAACCTTGTTACGTGGAGAAGCAAAAAATAGAATGTTGTTGCCTGATCAAGTGCAGAGGCTGAATTTAGAGGTATTGCAATTGGAGTATGTGAATCATTGTGGCTAAGACTTCTCCTCAAAGATTTGGGCTATCCACCTAGGCAGCCAATTCGACTGTATTGTGATAATAAAGCAGCATGTGATATTGCTCATAATCTGGTTCAACATGATCGAACAAAACATGTGGAGGTAGATAGATTCTTCATTAAGGAGAAGTTGGATCAGGAGATCATGGAGTTGCCTAAGATTCGATCAGAGGATTATTTGGTCGATATTCTCACCAAAGCAGTTTCAAGTCAAGTGTTCTCAAATTTTTTGGGCAAGTTGGGCATGTGTGACATCTATGCACCAACTTGAGGGGGAGTGTTGCGATATGGACTGATTCTTTCCTATTCTTACCCATTCTTTCATATTCTCTCTATGATTCTTTCCTATCCTGTAGATGGTTGTTTCCTATCTTTTTTAGGATCAGCAGCTTGATTATAGGATCTGCAGCATGACTGTAGGATCGGCAGCTCGATTGTAGGATCTGGAAATTGATCCATTGATGTATATGTACCTGTACATTTCACTGTAATAAAACATAATTATTTTTCTCTTGAACTCTGTTTTGAACTCCATAATAATTGGAGCATCCACACACCATATGAAGACAGTCTCGCGATGTTTTCTTGGCAGCTCGACAGAGCTTTTTTCACTGATAAGAGAAACGCTTAAGTGTCATATTTTATGAGATAGAGCAGCCAAGCGTGAATGTTTTTGGCTGAGAAGCTGATTGAAGATGGAGTTTGAGCAGTGTACCATTTCCCTTGTGGATCATTTGACAGAGCACGCCAATTAAAACTCTTTTCAGTTTCCAGCGTCATTGCTTCTTTCCAGAGATTCTTACGGCACCTATGCACTCACACTTGGATTGCCGAGTTGGCCCGAGAGTCCAGCCTAAAATACATGACGCTGAGGATACCACAGAATCATGGAATGTTTTCTTTCTGTAGCAAACAGGAGTTCAATGCCACCTATTGACACGTCACACACTTATCACGCATTGGCAGCCGCTCGTGGGGTCTTTTGGAATAATTCATGGGTCGGTGGTGTTAATCTCTTGATCCACGTATCACTTTCTGCCTCGTAGCTGTTCAAATTTAGAGTTCCATTTGAAAGCAGGTCGACTTTTTGTTATGGGTGGCTTTGATTACGTGGGGCTAAGTATTGTCAATCATGAAGAAAAAATAAAAAGGAGCCAGCCACGTTCATTGTAAGGTGGGAAAAATTAGGAGTTTCTTTCCCTTTGATCTCAATAGAAATATCAGTTTGGGTTTTTTTTGGACATGTATGGGAGCATTCTTTCAAATGTGTGTGGCGTCTACTTTTGAAGCTTCAATAATTGTGAATGTTGCTAGAACTTACTTTTTTTTTCTATATTTGCATCAGAGATCATAGACGGATGCTACCACCATATTGGAAAGTGAAATTTTTAGCAGCGGCTAGCCTTTTCCCCTTGTAATCATGTATACACGGGCATCAATTTTTGCATTTAATCTAGTTTGATTGTGAACCATTGATATTTTGTGTGCATATCACATCTCCTGCATTTAGAAGGAAGTAAAACTAGTAGTCGTACACTAGACTTAGTAGGGGTTGCTCAATTATGCAATCTCTCTCCCTTAGTCACGTATGACACAAGGCCCTCTTGAGTTCTCTTTTGACCACATTCTCCCTTTTTGATGCACTGGCAGTGGTCTTATTCTCCAATCATCAATGGTCTTATTTAACATACAGTGCAATTGCAAATTGCAAAAAGTAGTAGAACATATTCTTCAAACTTCAAAATTTGAAAGGATGTCCATAATGTGAGATACCTATAATCCCTAAAAAAACCACAAAATTTAAAACATGATTAAAATTTAAACACAATGCATCATGCAACTGAAAATTACAAAATGGAGTAGAATCGTCTTCAAATTTGAAAATTTAAAAGGAACTTCCATAATGTCAAATAGATATACTGCCTGAAATTGTTTTACAAAATTTTAAATATGGTCAGAATTTCTATTCTTGTGGCCTACTTGTAATATTGTAAAGCTCTAATACAAGAGCACATGTGGTAAATGCACTAGAATTGTGACCATATATTCATCAATAAGTGGTTTTCTATCATCACTAGGCTTAGTCTCATCACTAATGTCACCAGAAGTGGTAAGATCATCTTCTTTTGCACTTGAAATAGGTGCAAACCATGGGTGGGAGAGGAACTAGATGAATCTTTTGTCACACTACTCAAGACAATTGCAAATTACTGAAAACATAAACAAGGTATTCCAGCTGTGTAGATACTAACATTTCTTTTTTCTTGAATATGGTTTTAATCTAATAGGGTTAGGTTTTTAACTCCACACATTTTTAAACTTTCTAAAAACTTATTAAACAAATTAAAAAAAAATTGAAATTGATATTCATCCTTTGCTTCAGGTTTTCCTTGAGGTTTGGAATGAGATTCGTTTGGGGTTCAAATTACTTCATGTTTTCCTTGAGGTTAGGAATTAGGTTCTCCTATCTGGTTTAGCGAACCTCATTGAACTTCATTTTTTTCAGGTTCATCAAATTTTGAACCTCAAGGTTGAAGTTTGGCAAACCTTGTGACATAGGACATATGACATAGGACATATCATCACGTTTTTTGAAGTATTTCTTGTTTTTGGGGTAGCGGGGTCCGTCAAAAGTATGCAGTGTGGGTACTCATTGGATGCAGAATCAAATTCTGCATCCAATGAGCTCTCCCGATCAAAATTTGAGTAAGAACACAGGAAGATATGTCGAAAATACGAACACAAAAAGTAGTTTTTTTCTTTTTTCCTCCAAAATTAATAAATATTATTTTATTATTTTAACTATTATTTTATTATTTTCCTTAAGAGGCCCATTTTAGACCTCAAAAATCCTCTAATGATGATGAGAGTACCACACCCTATTTGTCAACCTTTTCCTCAAGCTAAAACCTATCCTTGAGCTCTTATTACTGAGTTTGCAATTCCTCATGTTTTGCCTCCATGTTTTCCATGTTGTAAGTATGGGCTATGGGTCCACTTAAGATCCATACCAAGTGTCATTCCTGAGTTAACTTGATATGACCAATAGCTTAAGAGGATTCTTTTGAGATATATCACCCACAATTGTATTGTTAGGTACAAATAAAAATGTTACTAGAGAGGTATACCCATGCGATCAGTACGATGCAAGGAATCTTTTGAGCTAACTCACTCACAATGGTGTCGACAATACCCAAACTGGTTTTTTTTCGTTTTCTTAATTTTACATTGGTGGGAGTATTACTCTAAGTTTAATTTACTATATTGACATATTTACCCAATTCCTTCCACAAAGATGTAGGAATGTTTTTGGCATAATGCAGAGGCTAGGCTTTTCAAGCTACTAAGGAGAATGGAATGTCAAAATCTATAGCTCTTTGATATACTAAAGGGTTTCCAACAATAGTACTCGGCCACATATTCCACAACACCGATTAAGGAGAATAGACTGCAACCTTAGACATACTACCTGATTCCTAGTACGTGAGAATGATCTCCCTGATGGAAATAACTCGAAATCTCGCAAAAATGTGCATGCATGCTTATCTCTCAAATGGGTATCTAAATATACTTTCAAATTTTACTTCCAAGAAAGGAGACAAAAGTGAAACTTCTTAGGCCTTGGTTTGACTAATCTTGATTGAGTGCGAAGTAGATTAGAGCAAAATTTGCAGTGGCATCAAATAGAGAATTGCAAACCGATTGTATATAATCATTTTAGCTAGCTACATTATCGACCAAATCATTGATGAATGTGTGGAGAATGAGATTTCCTTGTTCATGGATGGGTTCTAGAGTTATAATCAGATTCGGATCCGTAATGAAGATCCACATAAAACTACATTTATATGTCCTTGGGGCACATATGCGTATAGAAAAATGTCTTTTGGTCTAAATATTTTTATGAGCTTAAGCCAAGTACTAGTTCTTGCATTGCCTAATTTCTAGAAGTTGTTTGAAGTTGAGATGAATGCCTTTGAGTATGCTATGGGAGTGGTCTTGATGCAGGGAGGACAAACTAGGTATTTCTCTTGACCTAGATTTCACCCATGAATGAAAATGAACAAATAAATCACAAGAGGGAAAAAATAAACAAATCGAAACTCAAATGCATGTTATTTCCTTCATATTAACTATAATTTAGTTTTGAAATGCATTGAAACCCTGAATGCAAATCCCCGGTGGTTTCATAGTGCATTCTTAATGTACTATAGCAACACAACAATTGCAGGTTTATGTAAGGTTAGTTTCAGGTGTGCTTAGAGGGGTTCTGATAAATCTGAGGGTATGTGTAAGCAATTCCATATTCATGAGTTGGCTAATGTGGTACTACTCGAAGGGGTACCAACAAAGGTTACAAGGGTGTCTAACTACGTGATACCACTTGTATTTTCTGCATGTATTCTATCACAACCGTATTTAGTTGGGAACTAAGAAGCAAGTCTAACTTCCATGATAGAGAATAGATAATAATAATATATTGATAGATGATAATAAAATATTACAATGAGACTCGCCTTTATAAGACTTGAGCATGCATAGTGAAGGGTTATGCCCTTTCACCTTAGTAAATAATAACTTATTATTAATAATTAATATATCATTTAAATATTCATAACATTGCCTTCCCCTTGGGAAAGCTTTGTCCTCAAAGCTTGATTTTTTCTAATGTCGTCCTTCACTCTGATTCTGTGTCGGTATTAGAATCAAACAAGACTTCTTGTGCAGAGACTTGCACTTCCTTTCCATGATAATTTTTTACTGTATTGTATGACTGTTCCTATAATTATGGCCTGGGGTCCATTCATCACCGCATCGACGACATGTGTTTTTCTTCTTGTTTATGTTATCAGAGTAACTGTTAGACGTTTTCGACCTAATCTCAATTTCATAGGCATATGATTGAGGTTTGTGGCATTGATGACCAGGTGACCAATTATTTTCACAATATCTACATTGTGTCTCTTTTCCTTGCCAATATTTGTTATCGCTCCTTGTTTTTATTCCTTCCAATTTGCGTTCTACTGCTTTTTTTTTTGTCTTGCCACTTCTACGTTAGGTATGTCATGCATCTTTGATTCTTTTTGGAGGTATGGTTTAATACCTCCTAGATAGGTTTCAAGTCTTTGTTTATCAAATAACTTAAATACTCGTGTCGATAGGGATTCCCACTGATGTGTGAATTCCTTACCGCTTCCAACCGTTGTAATTTGGTAAGTTTACTGAAAAATTCATGTTCCGCGATTCCTTGAAACCTATTAAAAAAATCATTTTTGAACAAGTTCTAGGTGTAGGCAAAATTGTCTCTCTTCCACCACAAGTACCAATTATAAGCATACCCTTCCATATGCATTGACGCATATTTCACCTTCTCCTTGTCATATTGAATATTGTAGATGTCGAAGTACTCTTCCGCTTTGTTCTAGGCAACGCATTGGTCTTCACTTTCATTGTATTTCGACAACTCTATTTTCGCCTTAGGTGGGTACACTATGTAAGGATGGTATTGGTTGCCTTTTGCTTTACGGTTTTATGGTGGCTCGGAGCTATTGGACGATGCACCCGACATATTAGAACTGCTTCGTTGTTGGCAGTGATTTTTAGCCTTTTCCTTCTCTACTATCTTACTGATAGCGTCTATTTTGTTGTTTAATCGTGCCTCCATATATGGTAGTATTGTTGTTTCTATCTCTTGTTTAAGCATCGCATTGTTAATCTTTATTTCTTTTTGCAAATCTTCTTGATTCTTGGCGAGTGTTTCCTGTGTGGAAACATGAAATGAAGCATCTAACATGTCTAGACTGTTGACATGGTCTGTACTAGGCATTAGTTTTTGTAACACCTCCATTAATGTTTTATGGTTTTGCGTCATGGTGCTCAAGTTCTGTGTTATGGTGTTTATGTCTTGAGTCATGGTACTCATTTTGTCATCCAAGTCTTTTTGTTTCTCGTTCATGATGCCCAATTTTTCATCGAGCCTTCTTTCTAGTACCAGAACAACTTCGTCTTTGATTTCTTTCTTAAGCACTGTATTGTTATTTTTCATTTATTCCTTTAAGATTTTTTGGTTAGCGACGAGGGCCTTGATGTCCTTCTCCAATTTCTCGATTTGGTCTTTTAATTCAACCATGGTCTTGGTCCTTGTATGCGAAGGTGTGTATTTGGACGCTATTTTGGATTTATATGGGTAAAATAATAAAAACAAAATTATATAATAATAATATCAGTATTATTATGATATTATATACCTTTTATTTTATTATAAACTTTAATAATAAAATTTTAATAAAAAAAAAATTTAATTATTACAAATTTGATATTATGTAATAATAACAATTTTATTATAATATTTGTTTTATATTAAAATATATATTTTTTTGTTCAGAATGGTCAATGGGATTATGAGCAGGATCAGAGGTGGTTTACGACATGTGTGAAGGGGCTCGATGGAGGAGCGATGAGAGAAGTGGAGGAACAGGCGAGAGGAGAGGAGTTAAAGGGGAACAAGAGGAAGGGGGCGGAGTGCAGCGGGTTGTGAGGGTGTGGCTGGGAGGAACTAGTGTGGGGGTGCAAGCAGGAGCGCAAGTGGTTGGAAGGGCGCGCGTGATAGGGAGAGTGGAGGTCATAGGGAGACTGTAGTTGTAGGTGGTGAGTCGCAATGGAAGGGAATGTTGGATAGGGCCGTGTGGGGAGCAACGTGGAGAGGGCCGCATGGGGAGCAGTGTGGAGAGGGCAGCACAGTGGAGAGTGTCGAGAAGGCGCAACAGATGGAGGAGCATGGAGCAATATGGAGTGTGGGCATGGAAGATGATGAGGGGTGGTGTAGAGGAATTCAAAGATTAATGGCAGCGGGGGATGAGTGTGGAGATAAAAATATTGGTGATGAAACTAAAGTGAATGGAGGGGAAAAAAGGAGAGATAAACACATGAGCCAAATTCGAGCTCTAGTGAGTGTGCAGGGTTGAGAAGCCGATCTGACTCTGATACCAATGTCACAAGCGTATCCGGTTGGGAACTAAGAAGTGAGTTTGACTTCCATGATTAAGAATAAATAATAATAATATATTGATAGATGATAATAAAATATTACAATGAGGCTTGCCTTTATAAGGCTTGAGCATGCATAGTGAAGGGTCACGCCCTTTCACCTTAGTAAATAATAATTTATTATTAATAATTAATATAACATTTAAATATTCATAACATATTCTTCGCTAGCTGCAATTTTATCGATTGAATGATATATCTTTGTGTTATTTGGGGATGTCGGAACACATATCTTATTGATGTATTTGTAATCATTGTATGTTGTTGTACCCCCATTGGAGATGTGTTTACCTCCTTGCGGGATGTCTTAATTGTGTCTAGACCTTGAGGTACAACCTCCGTTGTAAGTTAGGGAAATAGTCCTCAGTGTAACATCATGTAAGGTGTATTTTGAGTCTCTCTGGAAGAAGTTGACCCTGTTAGAAAATACAAGTGGGCCCCAGTCTTAAGTTTGGTCAGTCACTTGAAAGTTATAAATAGGGAGGCACTCTCCCTCATTTATACACACCTCACACTCTCAAGTTCGCATGAGAGAGAAAGAGATACAAAGGGAGGAGAGATAGACAGCTGTTGAATACTTCTTATTATTGCTTTTGATCATCTTACTATTATGAGGAAGTTTGCGGGGTTTTCCCCTTTATGGTTTCCCCAGCGAAAATCTTTGTGTCTTGTGTATCTCTTATATATTATGCATCTCAATGTACTTGTTATTCTTTCAGAAAAAAATCCTAATCAAGCTAATAAGATCTAGAAAAACTAACATGGTATCAGAGCCTCTCTGAAAGAAGGCACTATGCAGCTACGAAAAATAGGGCTTCCTAGTTCAAGGTGTTCTTTGCATATATCATCAAGAAAAGAAGGCTAGGATAACTCACCTCAGTAGGGTGCATATTTTGGTGGAATCAGTTTCATAATTGAAGAAGTTTCATTTTTTACCTTGTCACTAGTGCCGGGAGAAACTAGGGCATCAAATTTTGGAGGCTTCCCACCTCATTCTTTAGAAAGTGACCTTTTTGAGCAACTCGCCTCAAGGAGGCGCATCTTTTTGTCCAAACAGAGTTCCCAAACTCCAAGTTTGGAAAATTAGGGTTTCTCTAACAAACCCTAGGTTAGCCAGCTCCAGAACAAGGTTGGACACCTCAAATTGGTAAGATCTAAATCTTTTCTATTTCCATTTGAGGTTCTCATTTGAAAAGATGACTCATCATACTCAGCTTGAGGACAAGCTTGCAAGGGCTGATAACTTCCGGGCATGGAAGTACAGAATCTCCTTGATCCTTGAAGAGAATGATTTGGATTAGTACATCAATGGAGAAGTTCCAGAATTAGAGGGATATGAGGCTAAGGTTGCTCATAAGAGAAGTATGGCTAAGGGTAAGAGAATCATTGCATATTCTATTAAGGATCACCTCATCCCCCATGTGTCTTCATTCAAAACACTGAAGGAAGTGTATGATGCTTTGACATAGATGTTCGAAGGAAAGAACATCAACCAGAAGATGACTTTGAGGAACCAATTGAAGAATGTGAAGATAAATAACTCTGAGACTATACAGTCTTATTTCACAAGGGTTGCTCAAATCAAAGAACAACTTGAAGCGGTTGAAGAAAATGTCGAAGAAGGAGGAATTGTAATTACTACCTTGAATGGTCTCCCTAGATCATGGGACTCATTCATTCAAGGAATTTGTGCAAGAAGGAAGCTGATCTCTTTCAGCAGACTCCGAGAAGAATGTGCATAAGAAGAAGCTAGACTCGTGACAAGAAAAGAGAATATGGGAGCATCTGACGATCAAGCTCTCACAGTTCACACCAAGAAGAACTTCAACAAGAAGGAGAACTTTCATCACAACAAGAAGGAAAAGAAACAAAAGAAGACCAAAAGAGATACTTCAAATGTTCGATGCTATACTTGTGATGAAAAGGGAGACTTTGCAAGAGATTGTCCAATCAGGAAAAGGAGACGCCATGCTCATATTGCCGAAGATGATGAACCAACAAACAAAAGATTCAGACGGGAGAAGGATGATTCAGATGAAGAGCATGTGCTAATATCAGCACTTACTGACACTATCTCACATAGAAGCAATGATTGGTTCGTGGATAGTGGAGCTTCTAAACATATGACGGGATACAATGAATCATTCATTAATATGTCTGAACATGAGTCACCTCACAAGGTGAAACTTGGGGATGATTATCAATACCCCATAAAAGGGAGTGGAGAAGCTTCATACATGCTTAACTCCAGGAAATATTTAAAGATGAAGGATGTGCTATATGTTCCATGATTGAAGAAGAATCTTCTCTCCATTTTTGCACTAGATGCAAAAGGGATTAGAGTTGCTTTTGTTGATGGCCAAGTTATGATGTGGCCCAGAGGAAAGACAATAGAGGATACAACAGTGATTGGAGAAGAAGACGAAGGCTTGCACAAGCTAAAGAGATAGGCTTAATAAGCATTGGTTCATGAGTCGATTTAACCAAGTGAACTATGGCACAAAAGGCTTACACATGTGCACTACATAGCACTATCGATGGAAAGCGAAGCAGTTTCAAGACTGTCAGAGATCCAGGCAAAGTATGAAGGCATTTGCAAAGAATGTGCACAAGGAAAGAATGTCAAGAAGACATTTCCCAACAGTGAGAGCAAGGATAAAGGAATATTGGAGATAGTACACTCGGATATATGTGGACCCATGTCCTCTAGTTCATTAAGTGGGTTTGTGTACTATGTTTCCTTTATAGATGATTTTTCAATTAAGACTTGGATATATTTCTTGAAAGGGAAAAGTGAAGTTTTTAGTAACTTCAAGGAATATAAATCCTTGGTAGAGAACCAAACCAATAGGAAGATCAAGACTCTACAGTCAGACAATGGCGGAGAATTCACTTTGGAAGAATTCAAGGAACTCTACAGAGAGTCCGAGATTAAGAGGGAGCTAAGAACTCCATACAATCCTCAACAGAATGGGGTTGCAGAACGAAAGAACCGAACCATCATGCAGGCAACAAAAGTTATGTTGCATGACCAGGATCTTCCTATGCACCTTTGGGAGGAGGCAGCAAGAACAATTGTATATGTACAGAACCATACTCCTAATTGAGTACTTGACAATAAGACTCCTAAAGGATCTTTCTCAGGAGAGAAATCAGAAGTCGGTCACTTGAGAATATTTGGCTACTCTGTGTACATACATATCCCAAAGGAGAAAAGGACCAAGCTCGATCCTTCTAGGAAGAAGGGTATATTCGTAGGATACAATGATACATCAAAGGCCTACCATATATACTTCCCAGGATTCAAGAAGATCGACATCAGTAGAGATGTAATCTTTGATGAAGACTCAGCATACTTTAGATCCAGGAGGACACCCATTCAAGAGGTCGAGGAACCTGAAGAGATGAGAGTTCGAGATGTGGAAATTGGAGAAGCAATTCAAGAGGACCCTGAAGATCATGACATGAAAGAACCACAAGAGCCAGTAGAGACATTCCTTGAGAATGACTCCCACAAGAGGAAACCAACATGGGCATGGGAACTCATACGAGAAGTTGAAAGGTATGGCGCTCCAGAAGGAATACATAGAGAGAGAAAAAGGGAAAAGCGCTACAATAGCTATGTGGCTTTGCTATGTGACGTCATTGACATACAACCTTCCACCTATGAAGAGACCACAAAAAAGAAAGAATGGAAGGATGCAATGATCAAGGAATATCACTCGATCATGAAGAATGATGTTTGGGAGATAGTTTCGAGAGTGGAAAATAAGTCTTTCGTGACTTCAAAATGGATCTACAAGATCAAGCATGCTATAGATGGAAGCATCAAGAAATATAAGGCGAGATTCGTAGCATGAGGCTTCTCACATAAAGAAGGCATAGACCACGAAGAGACATATGCACCCGTGGCAAGGTACACTTCAATTAGGACCATACTTGCATTGACAACAGTTATGAAATGGAAAATAAACCAGATGGATGTCAAGATAGCTTTCTTGAATGGTGTAGTCAAGGAGGAAGTGTACGTGGAACAACCTCTGGGATTCGAGACACATGACAGGAAGACCCATGTGTGCAAATTGAAGAAGGCCTTGTATGGATTGAAACAAGCACTAAGGACATGGTACGACAGGATGGATAGCTTCCTGATGAGCTTAGGATTTACCAAGAGTAAAGCAGATTCCAACCTTTATTTTAAGGTTGAAGATGAAAGACCAGTGATACTCCTGCTATATTTTGATGACTAGTTTCTAATAGGTGAAGAGGAACTCATTAAAGATGCAAAGAGGAGACTTGCTACAGAATTCGAGATGAAAGACCTAGGTATGATGCACTACTTCTTAGGCATGGAGGTGTGGCAGAGTGCGGATGGGATCTTCCTTGGTCAAGGAAAATATGCAGTAGATATTCTGAAGAGATTCGGAATGTTGGACTGCAAGGAAATGGCCATGCCTATGGCATCTAACTTGAAGCTTCTGAGTGATGCTTCATCTGAGATGGTATATGCCACGATGTATCGTCAGGTGATTGGCTCACTGATGTATCTGACAAATACGAGACGAGACATATGCTTGGCGTTGAACACCCTGAGCCAATTCCTGACGGATCTGAGACATGTTCACCTGATAGCTACAAAGCATACACTAAGGTACCTAAAAGGTACAGTGGATTATGGGCTCAAATATGACGCGAATCAGAAGATTAACCTACATGGTTATGTTGATTTGGATTGGGTAGGTAGCGCTACTGACAAGAAGAGCACCTCAGGTTGTTGCTTCAGTTTGGGATCTGACATGATCTCTTGGTTTAGCAGGAAGCAATCATGAGTGGCATTGAGTATAGTCGAGGAAGAGTATGTTGTCGCTTGCTCGGCTAGTTGCAAGGAAGTGTGGCTTCGAAAGCTGCTGTCTGACTTGTTTGATCTCCAGTTTGATGTGACTTGTATCTTTTGTGGCAATTAGAGTTGCGTGAAGCTGTCAGAAAACCTTGTTTTTCATGATAACTCGAAGCACATCGAGACCAAGTTCTACTATATCAGGGATATGGTGCAGAGAGGAGCATTGAAGCTCCAGTACATGGCAACGGATGAGAGTGAAGTTCGTATACTTCATAGAAAGACTTGGTGTGATCCAGAATGAGACCCCTTGAAAGAGGGAGTGATGAGTTCTAGCATAGCTAGAGAGACGGGGTATATGAGCGTAAAATCCTAGCGAAGTTTGTAGGTTGCTCAGACGTAATCAGTCCTGTAGGTTATCCTTGGATGTAATAAGTCTTGGCGAAGCTCGTAGGTTATCCTTGGATGTAAACAGTACTGATATGTTACAGAAGCATAATATCTCACATGGGAAATGAGACAGGTTGTCCAAGTCCTGGTGAAGCAAGATGCTCAAACATAATCAGTCCTGTAGGTTGTCCTCGGATGTAATTAGTCCTGGCGAATCTCGTGGGTTATCCTTGGAAACAATCAGTCCTAAGACGGGTTATCCGAATGTAAATATGAGCCCTGGCGTGGTACGCAAGTTATTCAGATGTAATAATTCCTGTGGGTTGTCTGAGTGTAAAAGGGAGCCCTGACGTGGTACATGGGTTACTCAGATGTAATACGCCCCGAAGGTTGTCTGAATAGAAAATATCCTGGATGCAGGTTATTCACATGTAATAAGTCCTTGAGGTTGACCTAAAACATAAAAGTCCTAATGTAGCAGGTTGTTTGGTCGTAATTAGTCCTTACATATATCTATATCTATATATGTGTGTTCCCATGTTGAGATGATAAGGTCATGAAGCATATGAGGTGCACCTAGGCGGTTCTCTGATAGAACTCAGGTTGAACGTGGATGCTCTGTGTACTTTGTTTTGTTTTGTGCAGAACAAAAGAGATGATCTGGATACGACGAGATGAAGGTAGAAGACGTAGGTTATTGCTGTGGAAATGTAAAGAAGGTCCTGGAGAATTCCTATGTTATGGCTTGTTCTAGATGTGATGAAGACCTGGTTGAGGACTAGGTCTACATCTAACATGAAAAAGGGTTGGCTTTGTAGAAACTTCCAATAACAGATAGTATTGTTCGATGATCAATAATAAGATGATGATGGCAACAACTATGATGATGACTCCATGACTCCGCGATGATGACTTCATGATGAAGACTTGAACAGATGTGTTGATGACTGTGGAAGAGAGAGAATACCTTCCTAGTTAAGAGGGAGTGTTGATGTATTTGTAAGTTCGGAAGATATTCTGATGTATATTATCATTGTATGTTGTTGTACCCCCATTGGAGATGTGTTTATCTCCTTGCAGGATGTCTTAATTGTGTCTAGACCTTAAGGTACAACCTTCATTGTAAGTTGGGGCAATAGTCCCTAGTGTAACATCATGTAATGTGTATTTAGAGTCTCTTTGGGAGAAATCGGCCCTGTTAGGGAAGACAAGTAGGCCCCAGTCTTATGTTTGGTCAGTCACTTGAAAGGTATAAATAGGGAGGCGCTCTCCCTCATTTATACACACTTCACACTCTCAATTTCACATGAGAGAGAAAGAGAGACAAAGGGAGGAGAGATAGATAGTTGTTGAATACTTCTTATTACTGCTTTTGATCATCTTATTATTTTGAGGAAGTTTGCGGGGTTTTCTCCTTTATGGTTTCCTCGGTAAAAATTTTGTGTCTTGTGTATCTCTTATATCTTATGCATCTAGTTGTACTTGTTATTTTTTTAGACAAAGATCCTAATCAAGCTAATAAGATCTAGAAAAACTAGCATTTTCTATCCTAAAAAAAGTTATGCCAAACTCTAGATGTGTGTTGGGTTAGGAAAGAACTCTAATACCATTTTTAGTGATCCTTAACCCTCAGACTTGAATCATAAACAAGGTATTCAGAAAATATAAATGTAGAAAAACAAATACAAGAGACAAATAAGATGAAATATACAAAGTATATGCTTGTGTTAATGATCAGAGAAAGAAAACAATGTTCACTTGCCTCTTAAGGTGGGGTGATCACTCATGAACAAAGCTCCGATTCAGATGATACTCAACAAAAGCATTCCATAGACTCCTAGATCTATAAATAGATTCTCAATAGAAAAACTCTAGCTACTTGTGGTCTCATCATTAATGAGTACCAACTCCCTAGTGGATCTTATTTGATAAGATGACCCTTTTACATTAAATATCTATCCACTAACTATCTAATTAGCCTTGTTCAAAGAAGATGGTCGCATACATTAATTGACGAACTCCTAAGTACCCTATAGAGAGTTTAGGGTAGGACCATAACAACATAACATTTCTAACGCATGCTAAAAAATGACCATCAAGAACGATGTTCTCCACCTCTTGAAATTCATGTCTATGAGATGGAGATGCAATCCTGTCTTTCAAACCTTGCCATGATTCACTTGAGACCATGCTAACCATTGCCTCTCTTACCTTCAAAAGGCACCTAAAGATAAGGTAATAGCTAGCTAGCGAATTTGGTCTTTGCAATCATTTTCCTTGAGAATAGCTCGATGCCTACAATAGAAGGATGGAGAAGGAGAAACGAGAAAGAGTAGGAGAAGAGAACATGCAAGTATTCAAAGTAGAGCATATACTAGTTTACAACACATGGAAACAAACAAACAAAAATAGCCTCAAAGCCTACCTCTTCGTCTCTCCAATGGTGGTTGAATGCAACTACGGCAACCTTCAATCACTCTTCCAAGCTCTCACAAATATGATCCTCAACTGCAAACAAGAAGCTCACTTGAAACCCTAGCAATGATGAGTGAAATGAGAAATAGAAAGAGAGAAAATGGAGTGAAAGAGTGTTTTAATCTATCAAGGAACCACAGCCATGGCTCACTCACCTTTTGGACCCCGCCTTGGTTCCCACTCCCAGACTGGTCCCTCGTAGGAGAAATTAGGAAGCATGCTTCTTGATTGCTCCCTCTTGGGGCGCGCTTTAAAGAGCAAAGCAAGGTGGGGGCGGGAAAGGGGGCATTTTCCCACAACATAGTTCTGGACAAAATCCCTGTATTCATGACAATGGATACATTTAAATGGTATTTGTTCACTGTCATTTTTTTGCTCAAATGTTCAATCGAGAACTTTTAATGATTGCCTTTAGAAGGTCTTTAACTAAGTGTACGTTAAAACATATTATAGCTCTGGTGTGAGTACCCACTTTGCTTAGATTGGTATAGAACCATCTCAAAAGTTCCTAGAGGGTTTCCAATTTTCCTAAGGGGTCTATTATTCCACAAAGAAATTTGCAAAATGGTTAGGCTGGCCCAAATGAGGACCTCTGAGGAAATTTTTTTCATGTGATTATAACCTATTGTTGTAACAGGATCAAACCTATGGAACCAGAATTCAGTCCAATTCTCCCCATAACCTAGGGACTTCTCTAAAGATTTCGGCTTTCTGTGTTGTTCTCAAATATTGAGACAAAGAAATCTCTTCCGTATAAGATAACTTTCACATCTAGTGATACTTTTGTTTCCTAATTCCTCTTTTCCCAGGTTTTTGGACTTTTGAGTTGAGGCCATTGAATATTGAACTTACCAATGAGGGTTTGTTGCTGCAGCTGAGCCACTACTTCCTGAATATCTTAGCTTTTAGATCAAAGGGAGGTTCTCCAGAGATTTAGTGAATTTGCTTATTGGCCTATTTCTCCCTGATTATGACCTTTCCTGCTGCAGATCAATCAAGGCCTTAAAGATACCCAAAGTGTTTCATTGGGAAGAGAGACAGGCCACAGTGTATCTCCTATGACCTGTCCATAGAACCGAGTGGATTCTTCCCCGACAGGCAAGGTTGAGATTGGGAAAGAGGAAATCTGCAGCAGTTGGGAAGCCCTAGGCTACTTGGAAATGCTCTCCCTTAGCCAATTATTTACATTCAGTTCTTTAATTTTTATAACTTAATATTTTTCTTGAATTTATGTCATATGTCTGTAGTGAATCAGATTGCTAATATTTAGGCTTCTATTTTAGGCAGACAATCTTCCTGGTATGCTGATATCCTATTTTTGGAAATGTAAAAGTGACAAATCTTTTCTTTAGTCTTCCACCACGAACTGGATATTTTTGTTTCAACTCAGTAGTTTAGAGTGAATTTTCATCATCTTCTATGATTGTGCAGTTGTGGTGGCAGATGCATTACGGCAGAGTATACAGACAAGGTGGGGGAGTTAGCTAAGTCATATGGACTGAAGCTTCATATAGATGGAGCTCGCATATTTAATGCTTCCACGGTAAGTAATTCTTATAAATCTTCAATTTAAATTGCATCCTCAAGCTAGCAAGTCTAGAACATGTAGGGGCGACCCAGGTATTTTGTATCTAATTCTAATTTAAAATTTGTGTCCAGAGAAATTATTGATTCTTTAATTGTGAATTTCAATCTTGTAAGCATAAGTAGAACCTGTGAATTTTCTCTCATTGATAAACTAAGTTGGCTGTGGTAAGCGAAATGCCCTTCGAGGTATGTAGAACTTATCTTTATTTTTTCAAATACCTTTTTGTAATACCACCGAATAATTTTGTTTCAGGCACTGGGGGTTCCTGTTGGTCGGCTTGTTAGTGCTGCTGATTCTGTTTCGGTATAATTTGATCAAATATTTTCTTGGTCTATGGTTTTGATATTTTGAGATCTTGATTTTAAATTAGTTAGTTTTGCCTATTTGTTGCCATTAATTGGTGACTGTATTTTTTCGAAGATTTTAGTATAATTTATTTTTGTTATCTATTATCATTATAATCTTCCTATCTAGTGTATTCTTTCCAGAATAAGAATTTTCAAATTCTAGGACAATGTTAGCTGATATAGTTGCCTCGTTTGTAAGGATACGTTTTGGATATCTTGGCAGTCTGATAGCTATATGTCGCAGTGCAGGTGTGCTTGTCAAAGGGTTTGGGAGCTCCGGCCGGATCAGTCATTGTGGGTTCTAAAGCATTCATTGCAAAGGTTGGTGTTTCAAGATTTTAACATATCGAGGTAGCAATAGATAAGGCCATTATTGGTTTGTGCACAATGCAAGGGTTTTTTTAAACATCTGGGCTTTATGTGAGTTTTTCTTTGTTTTATAAGTTAAATACTAAATGTTAATGGCCCAGGTTCAAACCCTGGTGGGCATAGTGCCCTAGATTATAAGCTGGGCAAGTTTGATGCGTTTCATGTGCAGCTTTGATCCAATAAAAAAATATTAGTTCTTGACAATGTTAAGGGCCCTGGATTATAAGCTGGGCAAGTTTGATGCGTTTCATATGCAGCATTGATTCAATAAAAAAAATATTAGTTCTTGACAATGTTATGGAAAGTGTTGGAAATTTTTGCCTGTTGCAGCTTGCATTTAAGAAAATTCATGTTATCTTATGTAGGCAAGGAGGCTTAGGCAGACTTTAGGTGGGGGGATGAGACAAGTTGGAGTATTGTGTGCTGCTGGCCTTGTCGCATTGCATGATATGGTTGGTCGGCTTAAAGATGACCATCATAAGTGTCGGATTTTAGCTGGTAATATTTGAGCTCCCTTCTTTGAAATTCATGTAAAACAAGCATAATATCAATATGTCAAATTGAAAGTAATGTAGAAACTTTGTGATATTTTGGAAAGGAAAGTACATCGAATTATGATTGGTTCTGTTTGAAATGGGTGGGTCAAGTTTTGGAAAAGGGGATTTGGAAGAAATGCATGCTTTTCGCATCCATTATCCTTGGAAAGATTTGTGGGTAAGCTAGTTGTCTCCATGTTTTTCCTAACTTCACTAATCATTTGGTTTATAAAAACCCTTATTTTCCTTATCTAACAAGTTACTACTACCGTGGGGTAAAGTTGCCTATTATTCCCTTTGGTAGATGCAATCTCTTTCTATCCTTCTCTCGTTATTTGGGTATTTCCTTGTTGACCGGTTATAACTTCCATACCTGACTCCAATAAATTCTAGGAAATTCCCCCTTGTACCCTTATCTTCCTTTCCTTTCTTTGCTAATAGATAACAAATGTTTTTTTTTTTCTTTTTTTTCAGATGGAAAGATCCATGGGAAACCCAGCAATACTTCCCTACATTAGTGGATGGTAGAGGTGGTAAACCACTGGCCATCCTTGCAGAAGGCCCAACCCCAAAGGACTCAAGGCTCAAACCCGTGACCTCTCCCCAAACCGAGAAAGTATATGCACGTCTTACCAATTGAGCTAACCCTTGGGGCTTAGATAACAAATGTTTACTCGTTTACAAGATTCATTGGTTGTTACGTATTCACATTTACTGAAAAGCCCTATCACATTAGTAACGTTGTGCTTGCAAGCTGTATGTGACAGTATACTTTTAACTTAGTCCTTACTTTGGAAAGATCAGCCATCAACACCCTCCTTATCTTTATTTATTGACAACAAAGTTGATAACACCTCCCTCTCGTTTGTCTGTTGTTCATTCTAATCCATGGTTATAGGTTCTAACCAATCTTTTATAGACTAGCTTCCCACGGTGGAGTCACATAAAGAAAATAAACTTGGTGTTATATAGTTAGGGTGAATGTAGATCCGCTCAAGCACTATGGCTGTGATGATCAAGTCTAGTATTGTTTGTTAGTCTTCCATGGATTCTCTCCTTAAATGGTCAGTTCTATATCTTCACTACTATGTTTGTATAATTTCAAATATCTCACATTATGACTCCAACTTCTTTACCAAATAGATACTGTTAGCGCTATCATGAATTTCTCTTATGCACAATATCATGGCCTGTTACATCTACTATTGGAAATACAAGAGTTAATATCAGTTTAATATGTGTTCCTAATTAATATTCTGTCAAATAGAAGCTTGGCAAATTATTTCCTCTTTTCTCTTTGCAGAAGGTTTGAATGGCATTGATGGGCTTCATGTGAATCTTGATGCTGTTCATACAAATATTGTAAGTGTCTTTGATTCTTACATAGTTTTGGGTGTTAAAGAAAGGTAGTTGTACATTTTTGCATTTGCTCCTTTTGTTTTTGTGATAATTATAAAGTTCTAATTGTTTATTGTAGAAAGTAACCATGGCAGTGCCTTTGGGCTCTTGTACTACTGTTGGGAATGTAACTCCATTTGCTTTCTTCAAGCAGGTCTTTGTCGATATAACTGCCGATTCAACCCCTGGGGCACAAGTGCTTTGTGAAGCCATGATGCATGAAGGCGTTCTTTCAATTCCTATGGGTTTTGCCAGGTGGGTATTCCTATGCTCAAGAAAAATTTGGTTCTATATAGAGTTAGGTTAGGTTAATTCTGTAAATCACTTTGACTAGCGATGTGTCTGATCTTATACCCAGACTGCAGGAATACAGCCTTATGTTGAAAAGACATTATTTCTTGGAATAAATAACTTCAATAACTTAACTATGCAAGTTTGATTAACTTACCCTGCAGCACTCTCTAATCTGAATGTTACGGCCTTATGTTGAAATGTCATTACTTCTTGGAAATAAATAACTCCAATAAACATAACTATGCGAGTTTGGTTAACTACCCTGTAGCAGCTTGTAATTTGTTTTTCAGATCCAATACAGGCCAACGCCTATGTATTGCATTTAGAAAATGGACTAATTACAGTCAATATTTCAATAAAGATATAATCAGCAAGTAAAAGATATATGGCTATGAGAGGAATCGTACTTAGGATTGATATGTATAAACTGCTGGATCTAATGAATGATCTACAAGCAAAGCGTGCTTGCATGAATTTGAGCTTCCCTCGTTCCTCTCAGATTTCCAAATCGTGTGACCTAGTATGTATCTTGAATGCCTTAATTCCATGTCAATCCCAGATGTAAGGAGTTTATGTAATTGTCCTATTTAAGACCCTTGCTACCTACTACCTCTGATGTTTTAATTGCTTAACATTTAGAACTGCACAGACAACTATAATCTAGATGCTTCTGTTCCAGTGGAATATATCATAATAACTTGATTCTGAGGTCATGGTGTGTGCTTATATAGATATATAATGTTTGACTTGGGAGTTGTCTAACTAGGGACGATTTCTCCTCTATTTTTGGCTGTTTTTTACCTGTTTTTTGCCATGAATCTTTACTGAATTTTCAAAACCTGCAAAAGCATTGCTACATCTTACAAAGTGTGTATGGGTGTTTGGGGTTTTCCTGTCACGTGATTTTATTTCTGCAATTAAAATCACTCTGCACTTAAAATCAGTGGACAAATAACAGAAATTACAAGATTTTGTGAGCTAAATTCACTGGATTCCGGCCGGAAAGTCAAAATCGTCCCCTAGTTAGACAGCTCCGTTTGCCTTGCCGGTACCAATGGATTATTCCGAAAAAATTGCTGGCAACATTATTATGGAGTTAGCTTTCCACCCGACCATTTGCACCAATCGGACAACCAGCAATGCGTGATGTGAAAGCTCACATGAGCCAGGTCGTCCGCTCCCATTATAATTACCCGAAAAAAAGCCAATTTGGCTTATTTTCAACATTTTGGCCAGTTCTGTACTCACCAGCTTTTTTCCCAGCCTAGTCGAACTCCACACTTTTGCCTAAGCTAGATTTTTCGCCGAGCCCGGTCTGGTAACTACGGTAGATGACAATTGAGAACTAATTTATTTGATTGATAACTCTTAACATATACAAAACTCACTTGGAACTCAAATTAATTTGCAGAATTGAGGGTCTCCTTCAGGTTATATGTCACAAAGTATACACCTTCTTATATCTAGTTGGGTTTTGCAGATTCAGATTGCTCACCCATCATCAGATCTCAGAGGATGATGTTCGATATACAATAGCATGTTTTAAGGTAATTATTCATCATTTACGGCCCTCTCTCAGTTTAAACTAGTTAATATTGTCGGCTTTTGCATTTATCTGTTTCAGGGCTTTAACTAGTATATGAAACTAGTCAGAATAATTAACAACGTGTTGCTGATTTCCACAACTTTCAAGGATTGGGTTTTAATTAGATGAGTTGAATTTTCTGGATACTGTTAGAGATTACCATTTCAATTCTTTACTTGTATTCTCTTGGATGTCATCTTGAACTTTTGCCCCTTTATGTTTGTTACTTATTTTGCCCATATATGAATAATGGTTACTAATGGTTTGTATATTCTCAGAATCATATGCAGGGTACTTTGTAACGGTTGCTAACAGTAAGTGAAATTGCACGAGGTTTCGAAAAAAACAGACCAATTTGACTTACCACGTATGTCTGTTAAGCTGTTGAGAAGCAGTCGTTTGTAAGCTTGTTGAAACCAAGCGTATGATTCTTTACTTCGAGAAAATTACGAGACCTGTATGACTGTCATGAAAACTTAGTGCTGTTTCATTGGTATATATTATTTGGGTAAAAAATAAAACATAGATGTAATTGCCTATGTGTGATCCTCTCAAAGGAAATGGTGCGATTCCTAATGCCCGAGAGATTATTCAAGCTCAATATAATTCTGGCATTGCTTGCTGTTTAGATCCTGTTTTCCTCTCGTTTCATATAAGAGAATAATTAGAATGAAAAGCTGTGCCTTTTTTCTGTAATATGAAGAGCATTTTAAGGGAACACGGCTCAACTAAGTTATGATACATAAGACTTGAGCTCATATGCAGCAATTGTGAAAATTCTGAAGAACAATAAAAGAGGTCATGCTACCTCAGTAAATCCTTAATTTTGCAGATGTTATCACCTTCAAAGTATCTTGCATATTGTAATAACACTCCGAGTCTGACTTCGGGAGAGGTGTTTCTGTTAAAAAGAAAAAACATGGTGCTTTCCTAGATGAAATCTAGGTTCAAAGGTTTTAATTTCTAATAACTGTTAACATTGTTAACAAGGTCAAACAAACTCATGACATGTATCCATTGCGGAAAACTATGAACTAAATTAAGGTTGCTATTGACTCATCCGTGAAACACATGAAGACAAAATATTAAATGATATAAAAAAACTTGTAATGTAACCATATACTAGCATCAAGGTCTAGGACTTGTTAGATGCACATCGTGAGGATTTGAATTATGACCATCCCTAACCCCAAATGAGAGATCACATTCTTATGGTTAGTGTTAATTATAATCATCCCTACTTGATTGTTAGTACTAGATTGCATGTGATTATGTACTTCATGTTAAAGTTCTATGAGATGTGATGAGTTATGATTATTTATATTATCTAGCAATGTTGTTTAGATAAGAGAGTATAAATGGCCTAGGTTTCTCCAAGAGATAATTACCATTATCCATGTGTGTTATGGTCTCTTTGCAAAAAACTATATATACCATCATTAACCATATTTAACCATGCATACATGTATATGTATCAAGTCCAAAATATGTGGAACCTAGGGGGCATGCATACGTACATATTACCATCAATAACCATATTTAATCATGCATGCATGTAGATCAAGTCCAATGTGTGTAGAAGCTAGGGGGCATACATAGGTACACGATAGTACATTTCAAATAAACTCACTTGCATAACAAGGTACTTAGTATGTGTATTTATCCTTAAATTTATTTGTAGCTCCTTAATCTTATGGACCTTCATAACATGTATTTACTTATATTATGTAATTGTGTAAGGTTTCACATTTTGGCTTTAGGCAATGAGAATTCTAATTATTTACTTATCTTAGTAATTCATTGGTGATTAGTTGTTTGGACTTGGCTATACTGATGAAGACATTTAATATATGGAATTTTTGATCTATTTATGAATTGTTAGTGTATGAATTTACCATTATATACTCATGATGATGTTAGTTGTGTGATTCCATTCAAACATGTAAATTAAAATGAGAAATTCTAGTGTGTGGATCCTAGTTCAAGATTTATGCTATGTATGTATATGGATGCAATGCATGGTGCAATGGATATATCTTGCTTGCTTGAACATCAATACATAATATGGGTTATCAATTGCAATTGTTATATATCTATATATATGTAATTTATTAGTGAGCTAACTCACAAATTGATGGCCTCAACAATAGTCAATTGGCTATAGCACTAAGGTAACCTGCATGTCATAGACATCACATGGATAGTTTCACTCTATCAACTTTAATTGTGATTTAATTTACGTTTTTAAACAATATTATGATTTGTGGGTAAGTGCGGTTTTGGTAGGAAGCAAGGCTTGCCCAAGATGCTTTTTTGATGGCATGGCTCTTAGAACAACAAGTGTACAATATACTTGGAGCTCAATGTTAGAATATTGATCTTGATCTCATCACGAGGGGTTGAGGTGTTATCCCAGCGTGTATCCTTTGAAACAAGAGGATGAGAATGTGCCCATAACCACCTTAAACAAAGAACCCAACAACCACAAGTAGTCGAGTGACATCCAACTTAAGAGAAATTGTGGAAAAACACCCAAAACAAAAATCAACAACTAGACTCTCAAAAACCCCCTTTGGAAAAATAATTTGGTGGTGGAAGTTGAATCTACTCATAGAAACTCTTACATTGAATGAACTTCTATCTAAATTACCACTCCCCAATAACAAGTAGAAAATAGTTATCCACAACAATAGAATCACCTTTAATTATTCTTCTAACCAAAAGAGAATGAAAAAGAATCTAACTCTCATCATCTACAACCAACTTACTACACATAATTTCACCTACAAAAGGAATTTGGTGCTACAATATCATCATAATGATTTATAGATAAAAATCCCACATGAACTAGGGGTAAAATGTTATTTCCAAATATAACCTTGTAGGAACTCCTCTAACCCTTGGAATATCTAGACGGAGGGTGGATCAAGGACTAGCCACAATAATAGTTGGCAACCTTGAGGGAATCGACTAAATTCAAACCCATTACTTAAGTCCTCCTCATCGACAATTTTTGGCCCTAGGAAAAGTTAGGCAGAATTCATCCAAAATTCTAATCGAGAAGATAAAGATTTTGATCGCAAGACAGAAAGGAAGTTGCGATGGAAGAAGAGTTGCAATGGAAGAGAAGCTGCGACAGAAGCAACTGTGACGGAAATATCGGCTACGAGAGTAGTCGTGACGAAAGGAACCACGACAAAAGAAGAAAAGAACACTTAAACATGATAGTTCAATTAATCGTGGGTAAGGAGTTTGTTAGAATAAAACACACTTTTGGTAATAAAGGATAATTGTATTTTTGGGCCGATAGTGCCTATTTCTATTTGTAACTAAATATACGAGAATAGAAATGACAGCCTATCGGCTAATAGAAAAGAGTCGATTGATTAAGACATGTAGAAGCCTAGAAAAGCAAGATCCCAAGTTGTGTGCGAGGTTGGTTAGCGAAGCTAAGCTAGATAAGTTGATTAGTTGGTTAAGTCTCTGTGTAGGTAGAGAAGAGAAGAAGAGAGTTGTTTAGCTAGGAAACTGATCCAGATTGTGTGTGGATCAACTATTGAGAGAAGAAGAGAAGAAATATTTAGACCCAAAAACTGAGAGTGTGAGAGGAGAGAAGTTTGTATGAGTTGTAAAGAATACCTAGAGAAGAGTCTGCAAGCTGAGTGTGTAGACAAAAGGTGCTAACATATTTTTCATGCCAGATGAAGAGCTCCTTTGTGGTTTTTCCTAGATGGGTTTCCATGTTAACTATTGTCTCTACATTGTCTCTGTGTGTCATTGATGAATGTGTTTATGTCAAATGCATATATGTTGTGAATAAATAGATTTGAATATGTCGCACCACATTTGTTTATGGAGAATCCCATAAATGTATGTGTTGTGTTGCTTATTAAATGAATCTATGATAAGGTTGATATGTTGAGTACTGCAATGTGTCGACTGGTAATTAGATTTTTATATTGCACTTTTCAATAAGATATTTCGGGTGAGACTGCATCTGCATCGCAGGTGTTGCCTATGGGGTCCTCCTCTGTCGAGCCGATATCTTGGGCTTTTTATGCTAACTAAGAATTTGAACCCGGATCGATGGGAAAAGAAGGCCAACAAATGGTTATGTTGTTGGGAACATGAATCATTTTTGTGGGGATATATTGTGGTACCCGACAAAGCCGGAAATTCAATATTAGGTGGATTTTAAGGCAAGTCGAGTTTGCACGGGAAGAAAGTGAAGGTTCTCAGCTGAGCCCAACAAAGTGGTTGGAGCAATACATTTATATCGATATTCAAGAGATTTTCTTTTGTAAATTTCTTGTTTTGCTGTATGAGTGGTTGTTGAGGCTAGCAACCCAATGGAAAAACTTTCAAGAGGAAGAACCGATAGAGTGGAGCCTTCAGTTGATTCAGCGGCTGAAAAGTGTTAACAACCCTATATCTAGAGCTGTTGATTTCTAGGTTGACACTATTTTGGAAGGATGTCTATTTACATTGAAAAATGGATCATAAAACCTATGCCCCATATGAAGGCTTCCTGACCTATCCCAAAAGTTGCTACCAAGATATACCATGTGCAAAAGAATCAACGAATAAATTACGTCACAGAATTGCAATCGACACAATAAAATCGTACAATGAGATGAAAAGAGAAAATTTCCAACGACCTAAAGGACAATACTTTACATCTTTAAAACTTTAATAAAGATGCTCGTATGTGAGAAAGGGATCCTAAGAATGGAGTCCGACGAATAAAGATTTGTGCGTGGATACCTTAGGTAATGTTACGAGAGAAGATATGAATAAGATGGAATGGAATAAGCTGACATGTTTCTTGGTGATAGTGAGGCTAAGCTATAAAGTGGGCGCCTAAGGAGTGGAAGAAAATTTCAGTTGGGAAAGAGAAGAAGGACTTCGACTAGAAGAGGAAGTTGCAGTATGACCGGAGGAGAGGACTGCACATTGGTGTCACTCTTCAATGAAGGTTCTTGTGATGAGGAAGAGGACTACCAACCTATATCTAAAAAAGAAGAATAATAAACTCCAGATCCAAAGTACAGATACGACATAACCAAAACCCCACGTACATCTTCAAAGTAAGATCTAGAAACTCATCACCAACTAGCCAATCCTTTAATACAACAGTGCCAAGAACAAATATAATGGTCGGGAATGATATTAAGTTTCCAATCTTTAATTGGAATGGGGTTGAAGACCCAAAGAAACATTGGTTTCTATGCGAGGCCTTGTGGATCGTGTGATAGGTCCAAGATGAATTCATCAAGAAGGATCAGATGATTACAACCCTCATGGGTCGTGCATTGGATTGGTACATGAAATTCTCTATGGTTCCGACAAGGATCCCACATAAAACACTTGATCAAATCCAAGAACGACTAATAGATGAGTTCAGAAATCTCAAATCCGAGTCGCAGTGTATTACAAAGATAAAATAAATTAAGCAATTTCCGACCGATTTTGTTTGGGACTTCAACCAGAGTGTTGGTTGTGGAGCCTAATCTTCCAGATCTAGAGATATTATTCAGTTGTGATTGTAACCCAGGAGTACTGTACACTCCTTCCCCTTGCCTTGGCGTTCAGGGTAGCCTCCTGAAAAAGGGGGTTCGGGGGCGAAGCCCCTGAGAAATTTTTTTGGGATGTGTGTTGGTCAACAGTATTGCGGACCCATGGTATTGGGTTAACCCTAGAATTTTTCCATTGTATTTCCCCTATAAAAGAAAGCATTGTAAAACGACTGAGCATGGTATTGTATTGTATTGGAAGAGAGACTATGAGAGCGTGAAGAGGAAGTGCAACGGTTTTGCTGCAGGGTGTATCCCTTCATCTTTTTGGATTGTAATAAAAGGACTGGCAGTTTCTTTGTGGACGTAGCCCATTGTTTGGGTGAACCATGTTATATCTTTGTCTCTCTGTAATGTTTTAATATATTTTGCATCTTGTTTATTGCTTTAACTGTATATTTGTTATTCCTTTGCGGTCCTAGTTTCTAACACAAAGATTTAAGATGCTAATGGCCCACGTAAGCTTTCAAATGTCGTATGTTCAACACAAAGAATGCTTTATTGCGGCGTTGTTACCGCACATCCATATTCCCTTTATGCAACAAAATATTGTCATAGACCGAGGCTCTAAAATTGGCTATGGAGTTGGAATCCTCACCAGTCAGAAAAACTGGTGCATGCATGATGCAAATCTAATCACAACTAGCCAACTTGACACTGTAACTCCAAGATATTGAGAAAGGGAAGGAAATAAAAGAAGAAAATTGGTGTACCAAATGCAGAACAGAAGGACAACATAAAGACAACTGCCTGACATATATGAATTATGTCGCATTAGGAGCACCGAGCCTGATAAATACACAAGGGATGCCTTGGTGTAGAATACACTAGACTAGAGGCCATTGGTCAGAAGAGTGTTTATACTTGTAGAATATTGTAAGTACACTGAATATATTATACTGTAAGTTTTGTTGATTAGTATGCCATGATAAGAAAGACTACAGAGCATATCAACTGTTGTAGGAGAAAATAATTGATATGTATTTGATGAAGAATGGTGAACAAATGCAAGCTGAGCGAGTTCATAATCAATACCCACGGGATCAGTATCCTTAGGACCAGTATCCATGGAATTAATACCCGCAACAACAATACCCTCAACCTAGGGGGCTAATTTGAGAGGCTGAGGAAAAGGAGGAGGATTTGGTCGTGGAAGAGGCCAAATTATATGTTATAATTATGGGCAACCTGGACACTATGCCAGGGATTGCACGAGTCTTACTATGGCATGTTCATACTGCAAAGAGTTTGATCATACTGTCAAGGAATGTCCTTAGTTGATTGTGAGATGGCAGGCCAAGATTGTGGGAAATTAGAATCCACCACAGAATCCTAACTCGAACCCTAATCAGAATATCAAGAAGATCTGTGTTGAACCAAGGGAGTTACAAATTGTTGTTGTGACAAGAGGAGGTTTTACGACTAGGGAAGATCAAGAAGCACCATGCAAACAACCACAGGTGCAACCAACAACATAAAAGAAAGCACCATTCAACATCCAAAAAGAAAAGGAACTATTCTTGGATGCTTGACAAGAATTCATTGACAGAAATCAAGCGTCGACTTCTGGAAGGCCAATATTGGAGATGCCTGAAAGATTTGACCAAATGTTCTGAAAACAAACGACGGGAAATGTTAGTAAATTAAAAGAAATCTTTAAAAGTTGTTTGACGCTAATACAAGATAAAGATGTTGTTGCAGAGTTAAAAACTCTAATAGAAGAGAATCAAGAGGAGGTACGACCAAAAAGAAGGGTTAATCACGTGGGAAAAAGATTGAAGACTGGTCGCGAACTAAGGATGACTGCACAAATAGGATATTATGATATGGACTATATTATTATGGACTTGGGCTCCGATGCCAACATTATGACTAAACAAACATTGGAGAGTATGGGGAAACCGAGACTTGTAAGGTCTCTTGTCCAGCTCCGGTTAGTGAATCAATCGAAAGTTCTACCAATTGGTCGACTTGCTCAGGTGCCTATCGAGATAGAATTCCTTAAAACTTATGCCGACTTCGAAGTGATTGACATTGCGGACGATACAAATACGTATCCTACACTTCTAGGGATTGTCTCGGTGATTGATAATCAGACTATTATCAATTTGAAGAAAAGAATATTAACATTTGAAGGTTCAGAGCTACAAGTGGTCGCACCAATTGATCCACATGAAGGTCAGAGATACATTGAGCCAGTGAATAGTGAAGGACAAGGATATTATCTGGACTATATTATAACATTAGTTCTGCAAGGAATGATTATGTGAATCCAACGACCAACGGAAAGATCAGTTGGCGCAACATTAATTCCTATACATCGGATTCTTGAAAAGCTTTGGAAAACTAGAAAAACTGATTGCATGAAGTGTCAATAAGAATAT
This sequence comes from Pseudotsuga menziesii, assembly GCA_001517045.1. Classification (NCBI taxonomy): domain Eukaryota; kingdom Viridiplantae; phylum Streptophyta; class Pinopsida; order Pinales; family Pinaceae; genus Pseudotsuga; species Pseudotsuga menziesii. The sequence goes on from LPNX010635158.1 coordinate 166,867, forward strand.
GCGCAAGAATTACACAATCTGTGCGATTGGTAGGTAGCGAGGTATGTGATCTACCCACATATGAAGGTTTACCTAACTTGGCGTCTTTTCTAACAAAATTTGAAGAAAAATTCACAGAACATCAATGCATGTTGGCCCTGTACTTTGTACTGAAATCTACGCCTTCCAGATGGTGAGTCGCACATAAACAATCTATCTTAGAATGGCCTCAATGCCGGAGGTTGATGGAGATACTACTTGGAGAGGAGATCATCTCTATTGGTCAGAAGTACACAGGATTGATTGGTCATTTCAAGCACATTGAATATTGTCATGCGACATGGGAAGCATGTCTGCGACAAGAATGGGTCCATCAATTTATACATACTATGGACATGAAACCAAGGAACTTGTACATGTCGGTTGAGTTGCGATGTGGAACAGTTGAATGGGACAAAATAACTGCTAGTTTCACACACACATTTGAGTTTGCTGACGATCATTCTTCAATCGATGCTACTTTGCAAGTGATCAAGATGAAGATATTTGAAGATATCCTTGTGTCAATGGAAAACTTTAATCGAAGCAGTGCGACAGTCCATCACTGGATGGAGTGTTGTAATGTGATAGGAGAACCTAATGATGATGACCTGCTCGACATAAACATCCTGGAGTCTGAAGGTACTCGCGCAGTGGAAGGATTTGATATTTCTAGTGACCAGTTTTTAAACCCATTGAAAGTAAAGAAAGTAAATATTGGATCTCCAGAGAATCCAAAGTTTGCCAATATCGGATATTATTGGGACGATGAAACTATCGGGAAGATCACATACTTACTACATGAATTTTAGGATCCGTTCCCTACAAAATTTTCAAAGATGAAGGGGATTGTCGGAGACCTTGGAGAGATGAAGATACCATTAAATCTTGAATGTAAAGCCCGTGAAGCAATGACCATAATGGTTGAATCCGCGGTATAAAGAAAAATTTAAGATAGAATTGGATAGAATGCTAGATGCGGGTATCATAGAACTGGTTGAAGAATCTGAGTGGATTAGTCTGATAGTAGTGCAATATAAGAAGACTACCGATAAAGTGTGTATTTGTGTCAACCTAAGAAAGATCAACAACGCTTACTTACATGACCCATTCCCAACTCCGTTTATGGATGAGGTATTAGAAAGTGTTGGGGGTCAAGAAGTTTATTCTTTCACTGACGGTCTCTCTGGCTACCATCAGGTTAGAATTTCAAAGGAAGATCGACACAATACAACCTTTACGATGGAGTGGGGGTGTTTCCAATACATGATAATTCCATTTGGACTCAAGAATGCTCCTACTATCTTTTTGAGGATAGTAGAGGCTTCTTTCAAAGACTTTATTCATAAATTTATTTAGTTCTACTTCGATGATTGGATGGTGTTTGAGCTCATAAAAGATCATATTAAGAGCCTCAGATTTCGTTGAATCTAAAATGATGGAATGGTGTCTCTAGTATCAAATTTTGTTGAATCTAAAATAAATGTATCTTTTGTGCCCCATTTGGAATTATGTTGGGTCAAGTGGTTTGTTGAGACAGGATCCTGGTCGACCCTGCTAAAATTGTGATCATCGTCGACCTACCATCCCCTGCGACAGTAAAACAACTGAGAATGACATTGGGACATAAACGATACTATTGAAAATTTATCAAAAGATATGGAGAAGTTGTTGAAGAAAGATGTTAAGTTTCAATGGAGCAAGCACTACCAAGAGAGTCTCGACACTCTAAAGAACAATATGGTCACAGTGCCCATATTAGTTTTTCCAGACTAGAAAAAGGAATTTCATGTACATGTTGATGTGTCGTCTATCTCACTTAGCGTTGTACTCACACAACCTGGTGAAGGGTCGATTGATCATCCTATTTCCTTCGCCAACAGGAAATTGTCCACAACATATAAGAATTACATTGCGACTGAAAGAGAAGGATTACCTATGGCGCGCTGTAGAAATTGTGACACTATTTGCTAGGTGGACATTTAAAGATGTTCACAGATGATTCAAAGTTGAAACACCTGGTGAAAAATCCGGTGTTGGGGGGGAATATTTGTCGATGACTTCTCATTTTCCAAGAATTTTACTTTTAAGTTATTGCTAAGCTGGGTCGACTGAACTCAGGACCATACCATCCGTCGAGGCTTGAAAGTGGGGAAGAATATGTGAATCTCGACGATAGTCTTCTTAATGCAGAATTAATTGTGATCACGATGTTTGATAATCATTACAAATATATCATACATTTCTTGAGTATGGGATATGCACCAGAAGGATTTAGTACTGCACAGATAAAAAAAATTAGTGGTGCGAGCTGCATATTTCCAATTGATAGTTGGAAAACTGTATAAAAGGGGACTGGATGAAATTATTCGTCATTATGTATTGGAACACGAGTGGCCAATGATATTAAACGAAAAACATGCTAGTGTCACAAGAGGCCATTATGTTGAAAAAGCTACAGTGCGCAAGATATTGCAAGCGGGATTGTTGTGGGCCACTTTGCATGCGGATGCTAGAGAATATTGTCACAACCACGATATCTGACAAAGAATCATAGATCCTTCGTGATGAGATGAAATGTCGCTAGTACCTCAGATAAATTTGCAGGCATTTCACAGATGGGTGGTCAATTTTTTCAGGCCTATTAATCCACCAGGGAAATGAACAGGTGCAAGATACATTATTATTGTGACGGATTACCTGACTAGATGGGATGAAGCAACGCCAGTAAAGGATTTTACTGCTATGACTGTTGCAAAATTTTCTTTCGACAATGTTGTGACTAGATTCGGATACTCGAAGATTTTTATAAGTGATCAGGGCACACACTTCGTCAATTAGTTGATTGAAAAATTGACTAAAGAATTCTAGATCCAACACAGAAATATGACACCATATCACCCACAAGAGAATGGTGTTTTCGAGGCATTCAACAAGATCCTCAAGAACACATTAACAAATATTTGCAACGTTCAAAGAGACGATTGGGACCATAAAATTTTTGTAGTTTTGTGGGCATATTGCACAATCTGTCAGAAGTTGACAGAATGAACTCCATTCTGAATAGTATATCGACAAGAGTTTTTTATGCAGATGGAATACAATGTGCTCAGTCTAAGGATTGCTGCAATTACTGAAATGACTTATGTTAGTGTTGTCGAAGAAAGATTATCACAAATTGTACAGTTGGAGGAAGAAATTTTTTCCATAGGTTATCACTAAAATATTGAGAAGGAACGACAGAAAGTATGGCATGACTGACACATCAAGAATAAGCATTTTCAGGTCAGAGGACTTGTCCTCCTATATGATAGTAAGTTTTTTAATCACCTTGGCAAGATGAAAACAAATTGGCTGGGTCATATGTTGTCATTCAAATCACAGAAGGAGGCACAATGAAACTGCAGTAATTAAATGGAACACCTTTCAAAGGATCCGTGAATGGAAGACGACTAAAGGCTTACCAGAATAGTTGGGCCTTGGTCGAC
>LPNX010635158.1:186048-296706 GCA_001517045.1 Pseudotsuga menziesii
CGCAGGGGAGCGGACATTTCGTTTTACAAAGGGGCAATTGCCCTGCAGAAGTGAAAAAAAAAATATCCTCAGATTTTTCCAAGTTACAACTTGTACAATTATGTACATCTTCATGTACATGGAGTTGCCACCTAGTCGAAATAGGTGGGCAACAGGCTTCATCACCGATTTTGCATGGAGGATAGCTGGATGCTGGATAATGTGTTGGCAGCCGGATGTTGGAGGGTCGAGGAGGGTGAATGCCCACCCTTGTACCAAGGAGAGAATGCCTAGGGGACATAACTTAAGTTTTTTAAATGACCCTTAACCATTGATAATCCAACTTTTAACTTAGTTCCTTGATTTGCTAAGTTATCTGCTTCGGTATTATTGCTTCCGGGAATGTGATAAAAGATGGTTTGCATATTTGTGGAGGTTTGTCGAACTCGCTTGTAGATTATTCTAATTTTGACTATTCCTTGATTTTATCCAAAGGTCATTTTATGAATGACTTATTTAGAATCTCCCGTGACTATAACTTTAGTGATCTTATTTTGCTTAACCAGATCCAATCCATTGAGAAGCGCGAGCCACTCCGTTTCATTGTTGGTTTTGCGACCAAGACCCCAGGCATAAATCAAAACTATATTTCCTCTGAGATTGAAAATAATCCCACCCGCACCTGCCTCCCCAATGGTGGCATTATCTTTAACTAGTTGTAGGGGATTGAATTTGTTCCCCATTTGAGCACTAGTGAGGTTCTTTTGTAGTGTGTGAATCATATTTTGAATTCTTTTGTCTTGGTTGTCTAAGATCAACCCTTAATGCTCCTTAGTAACATATTTTTGTTTCACATCATAATAAATAAGATTCTATATAATTCACCATGTTTTCATGGTGGCATCATCTTTAACTAGTTGTAGGGAATTGACTAGGTTCTTGATTGAGCACTAGTTAGGTTCTTTTGTAGTGTGTGCATCATATTTTGAATTCTTTTGACTTGGTTGTTCAAGATCAACCCCTCGATGCTCCTTAGTAACATCCTTACGTTTCTTTTAGCGTTGTATGTTCATTTTTGTTCTTGTTTTTTTTCTCATGAGTTGAAATTAGTTTTCATGTGATGGGAATATTGAACTCCATATAATTTAGAATGTGGCCCTAGCTAACTAAATCCTGTGAATTGTTCTTCAAGGTTGATGGCATATTTTCCTAACTAGAACAACCATTCAAAACCTAGAACCATATCCATGTAATTAAGTGCTATAGCATAGAATGCTATTTGTAGTTCCAATTATTGTACTTGAATAAGGATTTTATCCCTACTCCTTAGACCTTTTCTCCATCAAAGGTCAGAACTATGAGTCCTTGGTGGGGTGCACAAAAAGGTTTAATTTCTTAGCGAAGTTGATGTCTTTACAATATTGATTTCTATTGGAATCTACAAGTATCATTACATTTCTATTTTGATGATTCCTCTCAGCTTTAAGGTCTTAGGTTGTAATTTTCGTATCATGGTGGTAGGTGGAACTATATTTTTTTTTACTCTTTTTTGGATATAAGGTTCTTAACCTTCATTATTTGAGGTAGAATGTGTTTTGTACTTTGTTCTTATATTTATCCTTTTCAAGTAATAATTTATTTTTAGAGCTCTTTTTCTTCATTCTTATTCAGTGGTGTCCATAAGATTGATGTTTCATCATTATTGGTATCTTATAGTGATTTCATTTTTTGGGTTTGAGATTTTTACTTCCCTTCCATCCACCTTTTAAAGTAGTGTAATGATGAGTCTTCGCATCCATGTCCTGGACTCTAATTCTTAACTCATTTGTAACAATTGTTTTATCTTTTTGCCCCTTTCTAACAGGTGATATATAGTATTATTGTAATTGTGTGTTGGATTGTAATTGATTGTCTTCTTTGGAGGCTCAAAAGCTACCTCTTGTTGACTAATGCAATCCTTTTCGATCATCTTTGACATACTTCTAGCTTCAACCAAATTCTTAAGTCTTGATAACCTTAGCTTGTTGCAGATAGTGGGTTTTAACCCTGAAATTATACAATTTTAGTAGTTGATCATCTATAAGATTGAGAAATAGTTCCACTAGGACTTCTCATTCATGGGTGTATTCATTACTTGTGCATGTTTAACATAAATAGGTGAACCTAATAAAAATCCATCTTCTTCATCGTCATGAAATCTCTTAAATTTTTTTTTTTGTGAATAATTATTATTAAATTAAAAAACAACTAATTTCCTTTTACCACCACTTGAACTAATTGTAAGAAATCCCCTTAATTTTACTAACCAGCATGACATCATTTCTATCATCTTGTCCATCATATTTATATATATCAATTTTGATTTTAATTAGATAATTCATGTTATCTTAATATCTTTAGTAACTTCTTTTTGACTAGTTTGGAATTGATAGTAACCTTAAATAGACTATGAATTATATTTATAATGTATCTATTCTTTTAGTTAGTTGTTAATCTTTCCTATATCTTCACTAATCATACTTAATACTATGTAACTATCATCATTACTCATTCTTATTAGATCTTTTATCATTTTTCTGAAATTTTTAGTTAACCTTTATAGGTATTGATATTAATTTGTCAATTTTCTCGTAATTATTTGTCCCTTGTCAACCCTATTAAGATAGTACCTTATGTAGTTTACTTCATATCTACTTGTAATTGCCATTGCTAACCATTTTTGTGTTTAAATTCTTTCTTACGGAAACCACTTTTTAATTTTACTTCATAGATTACTTATAAAAAGTTTTGAAAATAAATTGAAATGGTAAAATTCCAATGAAAAATAATTTAAAAGTTTAAAAGTTTGACTTAAAAAAAGACACATGGGAATTAATTAAAGGTGTGTAGTAATTACATTGGAAAATGCATACATAAATAAAAGATACCAAATGAAATAAATACTTATTGTTTATTAATAAAAATACCAAATGAAATGAAATAAATACTCATTGTTTATTACTAAAAGATACCAAATGAAATAAATACTCGTTGTTTCTTACTAATACTAAGATTGACAAAGTATTTCTGAAATTGTAAAACATAATACTAAATATTGAGTGATTTTTATTAATGACGATTTTACAATAAGCTTTATCGTAGTATACTTATATGCAATAACTCGTAATGTGAAAGGGTGTAATTTTTTTTATTTTTCATTAACCTAATTATTATTATTATGATTATTTGTATTTATATACAAATGAATTGATTAAACAATTAATACTCCAAATCTAAGACTAATTTATTATAGAAAGAATCTAAATTTTATTTGAAGTTAAAAAAAAGAAAGAAAAAACAGCATACTTTTAAGAGATTCTTTACGAAGGTAGGAGCTAACTATATCCATAAAAAGTAAGCCTTCAAAATGTGCCTCTACTATAGGTAATGCAATCTAAGTGTGGTTACAAAGGACATGATTATCTATCTCAAGTATTGCTCATAAACCCATGAGGAAGTCACCATAGGTTGTAGTCCAAGGATCGACCGCTAAGTTGCTTATTCGAAGAAAAATGGTTGAGAGGAAGAGTGTTTGACTAACACAAGATATTTCCAAAAGCTCAAACACCTTGAGTAGATGCGTATACAAACAGATCACAAATCAATACACTGATTTTTTAAGTAATTAAAACCCTTGAAGAGGGAAAAAATCCATGGCCCTAGCCAAATATCTACTTGAGGCAATATTATTATACAAAAGAAAAATAGTGTGATCACAATGAGTTTCTCACAATCAATCAACTAGCAAATGACCCTCCATTCTCTTTAAATGGACTAGATCATGGACCAATCAAGAGCTAAGCTACAAATCAATGACTATTAAGATCGAGGTGACAATGACCGTCAGATCACTCTATTTCTAAAATGTATCGTGATCGTCTGATTGGATATGTACAAATGCATACCATGGAAAATTTTAGGGGAAAAATTTAGCCCATGGGCTGCTTTTGAGCCTTTTTCCCAAAACAACATTTTAATTTCCATTTTTTTCTAAATTGATTCGCCTCAATTCCATGGGATAAAAAAAAACTTTAAAATTGCCAAAATTGTCCAGAAACTATTTAAACCCCTTAGAAATTTGAAGCTTTTAGAAAAAAAATTTCCCTACATTTTATGGTTGGAAATTTAAGAATCAGCAAGATTCACCAAGGTTTCTACACTTGAATATAATTATGGATCCCAAAAAATTATCCTTGATGCATACTAATGAATACTAAAGAAGCACACTTTACCTAAAGATACATTATAATAAGTTGATATTAACTAATTCCTAAGTGTTTAAATATCCTACCATCGCCCCTTAAGAACAACTTGGGATAGGATTGAAGAATTTACAAAAGCGACACTATAGGAGAAGGAAGGAGGCGTTAGAGCCTATCCCCCCATAATGAAAAATTATTGAACTCCTGACATAGATTGAAGTTTAGAAAACTTTGCTTTTGTAAGAGACTTTGTGAAGATGTCTGCAACTTGATCATCTATAGAGAGAAAGAGCACTTCTAGAACGCGATCACAGACAAAATTTTAATGAAGTACATATATGGCTCAATGTGTTTGTCGTGCTTATGTTTAAATAGATATTTGGTGAGCTTGATGGCACTTTGATTGTCGCATCAAAGGGTAATTGGATGTTGTTACTTGAATCCAAACTTTGAAAGGATCTATCGAAGCCACAAAGCTTCCCAAATTGCATTAAGTGTGGATCGATACTCTACTTCTACTGAAGAAAGAGAAGGAGCTTGTTTTTTCTTACAGGCTCAAGTGACATGTTCAAAACCAAGACTGAAAACATAATATGCAGTAGAATTCCGATATTTAGGGTCGCTGCCCCAATTTGAATAAGTGAAACCAACCAACAAAGGAGTCCCCTTTGAATTGTAATGAATACCAAACTGAATTGTACCTTGAATATATCGAAGTATAATTTTTGCTTCTTTCCAATGGCTTTCATTGGGAATTTTCATATCGTGAGCAACAAGACCAACAATAAAGGAAATATCAATATGGGTATGAGTCAAGTACAAGAGACAACCAACAAGTTGACGATACAGGGTGGCATCAACTTTGGGTGAAGTGCAAGTGGCATAAATTTTGACTCTAGATTGGAAGGGAGATGGAGATGGTTTACAATCATCCGTGAGAAAGCGATGAAAAAGGTCACATGCATGCTTAGATTGAGAAAGAAAAATTCCTTCTTTGGTTTGCAAGACTTGGAGGCCAAGAAAAGAATGTAAATTTCTGAATTCTGTCATTTAAAAGGTCTTCTTAAGGTTGGATTCACATGGGTTAAAATTTTATGGTCACTACCAGTAAGAGTAAGGTCATCAACATAAAGAACAATGATGATTTCAGGATGGTTTCCTTTTTTTTTGGTATATACATTGAGGTCAGAATGGCATCTAGAAAAACCAATGTTAACGAGAAAGCTATCCATCTTGGAATACCGAGATCAAGGAGCTTACTTAAGGCCATATAGGGATTTCTGAAAGAGACAAACAAGGTTAGAGTATTATGAACATAGCCAAGAGTTTGATCCATGTAAATTTCTTCCTATAAATCCCCATGCAAGAAGAAATACTTGGCATCCATTTGATGGACCTTCGATTAATTTAAGGTGACAAGGGAAAGAACAAGGCAAATGGAGTTTATTTTGGTGACAAGGGAAAAGGTTTCATTGCAGTCAATTCCTTCAACTTGGGAAAATCCTTTGGAAACTAACCTTGAATTCAATCTTTCAATTCTTCCATTTGATGCATACTTAGTTCTATAGACCCCTTTACATATAACAATTTTTCTTCCTTTCAGAAGAGGTACAAGATCCCAAGTATCATTTTTCATTAAGGAACAATATTATTCATTTATAGTTGCGTACCAATATGGATAGCATGAATATTTTGCAAATGTCTTTGGATCATGATTCTCTGAAAATTGAGCCAAAAGAGAAGTGTCTCACTATAGCTAAGAGCATGTTTTGAGTTGATATCTAAGATCACCAGAGGCTTCACATGTTGAACAAACCTTTAGAGGAAGCGATTTTGTTGGAGCAACTGGAGGAAAATGAGCAAGAGGAGGTGGAGTTTCATCTCCATTGTCATCATCAGAAGCCAGAGTAGGAACATTTTCAAGGAATTTGGATTTAGAAGATGGAACAAGCGTCGAAGATGGCTCGCATGTCATCGATGGCATAAACGTCGAGTTAGGCTCGCAAGTCGAAATATTTTTATCAAATTTAACGTCTCTTTTAATAATTATATCATTGGAATGTAGTTGGAGAATTCTATAAACTTCAACATCTTCAGTATATCCATCAAATATGCACTTTCCACTCCTAGGATGCAATGTTTTCTATTTTTCATCAAGAATACGATCCCATGCTTCACTACCAAACACATGGAAGTGGCTGACATCTGGTTTAATGTTACTCCAAGATTATTCTGATATTATATATTTTAAAGCTTTAGTGGGAGTGTAATTAATTATGTGATTGACCAAACAATTAATGGATTCAACCCAATATTAAAGAATCAACCCTTTATCTTGTAGCATACAATTAGTCATTTCCTTTAATGTGCAATTCTTTCTCTCAACAACACCATTTTGTTGTAGTGTATATGGAACAATATGCTACATTTTAATTCCATATTTAGTGTAGTAAGCTATAAATTTGTTGTTTACATATTCACCTCCAGTATATGTTCTTAACTTGTGTATTTGATGTCCAAATTGTTTTTCAAGTGCCTTGTAGGACAAAAACCTGTAAAAAACTTCACTCGTAAGTTTTAAGAAATAATCCCAAGTGTGTTTGGAGAAGTCATCAATGAAAGATAAGAAATACTTGTAGCTAGAGAAATAAGCGGAAGGAGTTGTACCACACAACTGCAAATGGGTCAAGGTGTGCCAAGAGGCACATTTTTCAAAATTGTCCTGATGATGTTTGTCGAGAACACACCCGAGACGAACACCATATATACAAGATACAAAAGGAAGACCAGAAACCATATTTTGATTACATAGTTGTTGCAATGAGTGATAGTTTAAATGACCAAATCACTTGTGCCAAAGTTTGCTCAAGTCATTGCTATAAGAAATAAAAACAGAGGGAAAAGGTGACGACCCAAATTTGTTGAATATGTGACAACCTGGTAATATCATCAACAATTCTAGTAGCTAGGATATAGTAATTAGGATATTTGAAATGCACGATTACAACTTGGTGAGGTGCACACGTTATAGTCTTACCTTCACCAGAATGAGTGATTGATAGACCAACAACAAATTGCAGGAAATTCTTGGAGCACATAATACATCATTGAACTAACCATCATCGACATGAATTGTTCCATATCCTACAATATTAAGAAATCTATCATCACCAAAAAATATTTGTTTGGTGTTACATTCATTTAGAGTAGTAAAAATGGATTTATCTTTAGCCAGATGATATGATAATCCAGAATCAATGATCCACTAGTTAGAAGAAGATGCATTAAAGGAAAAACTAGAAGCACAAAGTGTATGTCCATGAGTTGTACAGTCATAAGATGAATCGAGGTTGATGTTGTGCTTCTTCATTGTTGCTTCCAAGGATGCCATATTCTTGAAACACTTGGATTTCACATAAAAATATTTTCTACAAAAAATGCAATGGCGCTTAGCCTTCTTATCTTTCAATTTGATTCCCTTAACGTCACCATTGGAAGGATGAGTTTTTCGATCGGGTTCGGGACCCTTGTTTTGACTATTATTGAGAGGGTGTTTCTTCTTGGGATTCTTGGTTTTGTTCTTCTATTGTGCCACTAAGGATTTGCTAAATGTATTAGCATTGCTGATTAATCCAAGATGTATGAGATTATCTTGATCTCTAATCAAGGAATCACAAAATATTCAAGAGTTGGTTTTGTATAGTGAACCCCCAGATATTCTTTAATGGAGTAAAATGTAGATACAAAAAAATAAGCAGGACCAATTTTGGAAAGAATATGAAAAATATATTGTGTGTCTTTCCTTTTATGTTTCATTCTTTAAATAAGAGTATAATGGTTATGTACTTAGAGAGAGAGTACTAAATGCAAGAGAAATCACATGGATTCAAAATAATCAATTCATTTTCAAGCTAGTGACCTTGAATCTCATTATGTTTACCTAACATAGTTTCCAACTTATCCCAAATCATATCTGGTTCATCAAATCCATGAAGGCAGAATTGTAAATAATTAGAAATTGACATCCTGATTAATCCACATGCTTCATCACATTTATTGGCCCATTTTATTTTCTTATCATCATCAGTGGGTTTATTTTTTGTTCCCATGGTAATCCGATAAAGTCCCCTACTTCGTAGAACGTCCTTTGGGATTTCCATGAGAAGTAGTTGGTACTAGTAAGCAGAGTTTTAGATGCAGAAGCCATATTACAATACACAATTAATATGGATTTAAGAGCATAAATGGATGGCATGGATGAAAAGATCTCAAAAAATTAGGTAATTTAAAAACATGGCACTCAAAATAGGCTTTGGATGCCAGTTATGGTCTTATGCACAAAGGCGTAAAAATGATCCAACAAGTCACATGGCATGCAAAGGTTGATCCATGTGGCGATGGAGCAAAAATTGCAGTAAAGGATTCCACTACTTACTAACTTTTCTTATAAGCTCACTTTTACAAATAAATTGCTTCAAAATAAGTGACCCACTTTTATAAAACAATTAGGAAATACTTCTACAATATAGTTACTTTATAGCTTAAAGTTACATGAAGTTTTACAAAAAGTAACAAAAAGTAGGACTAATCCCAAGACTTCTTACTTTTTAAAGTAACTTTCAACCAAGTGAGTAAGAAAAAGACTTAGTCATATTATGGAGGAGAATGTTATTGTTGTTGTAGTATGAGCATGCCTACCGAAAAACCTTTCTTTTGGCTTGCAAGACACTTTAGACAACCACATAAAAACAAAAAACAAAAATCTAAAACTAAAAAGTCTCATATTTACGATTAGTCCTTAGTTAGCTTTCCCGAAAAATAATGTAAGTTTTCTCATTGTTTATGGTTTACCGAGTTCACACAGTGCACACAACAAAGAGCATACACAGAAAACAAAACCCTTTCCACTATGTTTCTAATTTTTTTAGTTCGCATAGAGTGCACAAAAAAGAAAATACATAGATTGAAAACATAACAAACTAGAAATAAAAGAAAAATCAGGCTAAAATTTGAAAGTATATGAGATTTTTTTTTTAAATGCGTAACTATGAACAATATACCTCTTGATCTAGTAAAATGGTCATACCTTGGGAAAGCAAAATCCTTTTTCAATGAACTTAAAAATGTTTCCAAGTGAAAGTAGTGCTTTGGGCATAATGGAACAACTCTCTTAGCCAAAAAATGCATAGAAATATCCAAACCAAAAATCCTTTAACGCCCTTGGCAGCACCGATTCAAGTCTTAATCATCAACGAAAGTGAAACTTCATAAGAGCTATGATACCATGTTCAACTAACACATGATATTTCTAAAATATTGAACACCTTGAGCAATCATTAACACAAACATATCATAGATCAACACACTGGGTTTTTATGTGGCTAATACCCTCGAAGAGGGAAACAGTCCACGACCCTGTCTAAATAACTACTTGAGAAAATATTATTATGCAAAAGAAAAAGAATATTATGTTTTTCACAATCGATCAAATGGAAAATGGTCCTCCATAATTTTTAAATTGAGATCATGGACCAATCGAGTACCAAGCTACAAATCAATGGTTGTTAAGATCAAGGTGAGAATGAATCGTCGGATCACTCTATGTCTAGAATATATCGTGACCATCGAATTACATATGTACAAATGCATACTAATACTATACTAAAGAAACACACTTTACCTAAAGGTACATAATAATAATTTGATCTTAACTAACTCCTAAGTGTCTAAATATCCTAACAAAGAGTCATCGATTGAGCACATTCATTGAGTCATAGGATGAGTAAAATCCCATGAACAATAACCTAAAGATGGTCAAATCTTTCTACAAGTCCCCATTAAAATTATTGCACCCAACTTTTGGTGTGAGGATGTTTCCTACACTTCCATTCCATTTCAAGTTGCTTGATGAAAGTGTTAGATGTGCTTTCTCAATACCACCCTTTCTATTAAATGTATTTTTTTCTTAATTATTCAACTTCTAGTGTCAATTTTGTGGCCTTCCATAGTTTACTCACCACACCTAAAACCATGGTCCCAATCTTCTTATTGTTGGAGTAGCAAGCAGAAAATGAAAGTTTGAGATCTTAGTTTAGAATATTATGTGGGTTCATTTTAAGTTTCTCATTTCATTGAATCACTTTACAAGAATTGAGGATATGGTAGTGAATTTTGATCAAGTGATGATTAGGATGTGATATATGTGCATTAGTTATACTAAAACATAATGTGCTTGGAGAGGAAAGTTACAAAATAATTTCTTTTTGACTTTAAACCACAACTACTACAACTCAATAAGCATCAATAATAAGAAAACTCAATGTGGACTAGGGTGACATGTAAAAAAAAGATTCTGGACATGTGGAAGGGATTTATCATTCTTGAGTACCATTGCTATGAGTATCCTTGTTAATCAAATATTTTAAGCAATGAGATATTTACTAATAGTTTTATTAATCCAAATATGTAATTAATAAAATATGCAATTAAGATGGATTTATACTACTTATAAAGGTATATTGCAATGGATATATAAAAAAATAACATAAGAATTGAAATCCAATAATAATTAGTATAAATAATATTTAAAAATGTTTATTATAATTAATAAATAATAATGGGTTCTAATGAGTGTGGTGCGGGGAATGATGGCTACCTCATGAACCCTAGCTTGTCCTCTTCTACCATGTTGTTTCACCTACCTTCCTCTCTTACCTCACCCAGCTTGTAGTCTCCCATGGCATCAGAAAAGGGAGGGATCAGTGGTCCCTCTCGATCCTTGGCGGATCATCCCAGCTCCCAGCTGCATCAAGACAATAGCTTCTATGCTACGCTTCAAATGCATGAAGATACACCAAATTCTGCAAACCCTGAAGGTGTCGATCCTTCTCCATAAGAGGTCATGGGAAACGAAACAACCAAAAATCATACACGCATTTATAAATCCTTTGAACGACCACATATCAACCTTCCTTCGGCCATAATCAATGCCAAAATAGGGCATATGAAGACTTACGCCATCATTGGTAATTTTATTGGTATATGGTCAACTTAGAAGGCCATCCTCTACTGGTTCACTATCAAATGGAATCCAAAAGTGCACTTCGACCTACAACTTGGTTCTAAAGGTTTTTTTACCATCATTTTCACCTTGTTCGAAGAAAGAGATCACATCCTTGAGGGCGATCGTTGCCTCTTCAGTGATGCAAGATTTCTCCTCAGAAACTAGATCGATCGCATCAATCCCGATACAGAAAAATTATCTTGGTCCCATGTATGGGTACAACTATACTCTCTTCCTCAAGACTATTGGGGCAAAGAAACTCTCACTGATATCGATGATTCTTTGGGTGAGTTTTTCAAGATAGTGGACCAAACTAGACAAAACAGGTATACCTCCTATGTTTGTACATGCATCTACATGCACATAACCAGATCTCTTCTAGACTCCATCACCCTAGCCCATGAATATGCCGAATGGATTAAGATGGTGGACTATGAGCATGTTCCCTTTAGGTGCAGAAAATGTCACGAACATGGGCATCTCTTTCGATATTGTCCATTGAATAAGCCCATCTCTGATAAAAAACATGCCTCGGATATGGATGAAGAGGGTTTCAAAAAAGTTAATAATAGAAGGTGACAAGGAAGGAAAAATACCACTGTAAGTGAATCCTCCATCCACCTGATAAGCAACAACTCTGAATCCTTGGCCAATCAACCTGAAGACAAGGTCACCGAAGGATTTGACACCCAACTAGCGGCCAAAAAATTGCATTAGGAGATGAGGCAAGGAAAATATTCGACAAAGGCTGTCAAGGTCCCCATGACAAATTCACCAAAGTTTCCCATCTCTTCAGTTGAGCCATATCTGGTTCTTGAGGCTCCCACTCCTACTTAGGACCTAGTTGTTCTAATGGACTAAGACATGGGAGATATCAAACAGGGAGAGTTAGATATAATCGGTTTGGAGGATGCATGCAGGAAGAAATCTTTCCATGCAATTGGCCCCTAGTAGATTCATCTTCTAAAATACATTCTTAGTAAAGAAAAAGATCATTTCAAACTTGGAATCGCCAACAGTGGATCAAGGGATGCCAAAAAATCCTCCAAATAATCCAAGAAGAGAGGAAGGAAAAAAGATATACAAAGAATCACAATTATTGGCACAAGACTTGTGGAATCAGGGAAATACTCCCAGCTCACGGTGTTCTTACCCCCCAACCCTACCAATTCCCAATGAAGGTGATCTCTTAGATCATAAGGGGTATTAACAACCCTAGCAAGCACAAAGTATTGAAAAGAAAGATCTATCAAGAAAAACCAACTGTCCTTATGATCCAAGAAACCAAATCTAACAGTATAAACATGGAGACCTTAATGTATCATCTTTAGAAAGGAAGCAGATATGTATCTGTGGATGTTGCATGAGCCTCCATAGGTTTAATTATATCTTGGAACCCTGCAGATATAAGCCTCGATAATTTTTTTGCTATGTGAAATTCCATCTCTACAGTTCCACCAATGTCTATGGCCCCCATCTCTCTTAAAAAAAACCCATGTTTTTGGACTTCTTAAATTGGTCTATCCAGGGTCATTAACACCCACTAAAAATTATCAGAGGGGATTTCAATCTAATTACCTTACTACTGGAAAAAAGGGTTGTCGATGAACCCTCTCCCTGGAAGATATTATCTTCAAGGAGTACATTGACAACAATGACTTAGGTGATCTTGAAACCAATAACGACACCTTCACTTGGAATAAAAAACGGGATTTTTCCTCTCATATTGCCTCCAGGATGGATCGATTTCTTATCTCTAAACACCTAGTCCTTCGGAATTAGGAACTCATAGCCACTATTCTCCCAACAGCTGGATCAAATCACTGGACCATATTATTTTGCTGGCATCAAAACGACGGTGCTCATAGGAAGCCCTTCAGGTTTGAGAAATTCTATCTCTTTCACACCAATTTCTCTGAAATGATCAAGGATTGGTGGTCATCCATGCAGGTTCCTGGAGCCTCTTGCATGTTTAGAAAGCGACAAAAGCTAAATTTTTTAAAACTCCACCTCAAAAAGTGGAACAAGATCGCCTTTGGAAATATCTTCACTAGTAAAGCACATCTTAAACAATAAATGGAGCGCCTTCAACAACATATCATTATCAATGGAAGATCAGAAGAAAGTGATAAACAAGAAAAGTATCTCCTCTCTCATACCGTGGAATGCTCCAAGAAAGAGGATACTCTGTGGAAGCACAAATCAAGAATCAATTGGTTGAAAGAAGGTGAATGCAACACTTCTTTTCTCCATCGATCCACCATCCAACATCGCATGCAAAATAAAATCACCTACCTCAAAAAACTAGACGACAGCAGATTGGAATCCCACAGGGACATTGAAGTTGAACTAATCACATTCTATGAGGACCTTCTAGCTGAAAATGATCAACCCAGAGGAGCTTCCATTTGACAAGTAGCTTTGTACATACCTCATCTGGTTACTGAATACCATAACATCTCTCTAATGCATCCAATCTCAATTCAGGAAGTGGAAACTACAGTAAAACAAATGAAGGAGGACAAAGCATTGAGACTAGATGGCTTCACCATCAACTTCTTTCATTTATGTTGTGATCTTCTCAAACATGAGATATGGGAAATGGTGGAGGAATCTCTCAGCAAACAATGAGTTCTTCCAGCTCTCAACACCACTTTCATCACCCTCATTCCAAAAGAATAAAATGAAACATCTCTTGGTAAATACAGACCCATAACCATTTGTAATGTGCTCTATAAAATTATCACCAAGGTCATTTCTAACCTCCTCAAGACCCTCCTCCCTTTCCTTATTTCCCCTGAAAAAATAGGTTATGTGGAGGGGTTCCATATCCTGGACTGCATCATCTTATCCCAGGAAGTTATCCATCCTCTCAAAACTTCCAAGAAACCTGAAATGCTCCTCAATTTAGACCTCTCAAAATGTTTTAACAAACTCAGTTGAAACTTCATTAAGAAAGTCCTTCTAGATTTTGGCTTTTGTCCTTCTTGGGTTCATTGGATCCTCTCTCTAATCTCCTCTGGTTTCTTTTATGTCCTTGTCAATGGCCCCCCCTCAAAAACCTTTTCTCCCTCACAAGGTATCTGTCAAGGACATCCACTCTCTCCCTTCATTTTTATCCTCATGGTTGAGGGCCTTGGTCGTATGCTCCACAACACTTGTTTTCTTGGCAACTTGAAAGGCCTCATCCTTCATGAACACTCTCCCCTTACCCACCAACAATTCGTGTATGATAACCTACTTATGGGCCACCCTTCCATCTAAGAGGCTCAAGCGATTCACGATATCCTCTTCACCTTCTCTGAAGCCTCCGATATGCCTCTCAACCTATATAAATCATGTATCTTCTTCTTCAACACACCCTTGATCACCCAAAGAAATATATCAAGAATCTTGGGTTTTTCTATTTCATCCCTTCCCTTGAAAGATCTCTAGGCTCCTTGATAAGCTAAGCCATAGAATCTCCTCCTAAACCTTTCACTCTCTAAACCTCATTGGTATCATTTCCCTCATCACATCCTTCCTCCAAACAATTGATTTGGATCTTGGGGGTTGAGACCCGGGAGGATTGAATTCCAAGAGAGGAGGAGAAGAGATAGCATAATGGACCAGCTGTGAGAAAGAAACATCAATGATGTCTAGGATGTGAATAGCCTAGACAGATAAACATAAGTAAATATGCCACATGGAGGGGTGAGGCTCAAAGAGGGTTCTTTGAGCCTCAGTTCTCAAACCATACTAAGAAATACACTCAAAACCAAAACTCAATAATAATATAATAACAAAAAGGTAGGATGCCAAAAATCATTGAATGCTTTATAGAGAAGGCATAGAGAATTTTTATAACATTATGACAATGTTCCTTGGGGCCATATCATGGATCAAAACCATGGGTTGTGAAACACCATGGATGAGGGAGGTACAATGTGCGTTGAATCCATACCATGGAATAAAACCATGGGTTGTCAAATATCGTGGATGGGAGAGGGTGGCATTTCCATTTAATGCTTTTATGTCTTACACATCTAAATTTAGACCATATGCCCCCTGAAATTCGAATCTTTATTCCACCCTTAGAAAATGATGGTCCCCATCATTTCATGCTAAAAAGAGACCCATGATTACAATGTGCTAATTTCCAATGAAGAGCAAGGTTTTGTGAGGTAAACCCATAACTGTGGGTTTTGTGTGGTTGACCCATAATCGTGACCATGACTGTGGGTTTTGTGTGGTTTAACCATAACAATGGGTTTTGTGTGGTTGACCCATAACCATGGGTTTTGTGTGGTTGACCCCTAACCATGATTACAATACATAACTGTGGGTTTTGTGTGGTTGACCCATAACTATGATTACATAACTGTGGGTTTTATGTGTTTCACCCATAACCATGGGTTTTGTGTGGTTAACCCATAACCATGATTACAATAGGACTTAATAAAAGTCCAAAAATGGTCTTTGGTGTAGTTGATGTCTTGTTGCAAATCCACTAATAGATTCTGATGCAGGAGATGAAATTGAATTCTGTTGAAGACCCGTTTGAGATTTTGAAGAAAAATTTCCATCCACATAAGATCTTTTTGGTGGCCCAAGCAGTGAGAAAATATTTGTTGAAGTTTAGGGGATGCGCACGCACTATTTTTCATACATATGTTGCTTCAATCAATGATATCTCTCAAACCCAGAAGTCAAATGAAAAACCATGAAATACCCATTTTAGATAACGGAAATATATTTCCAATGAGATATGGTAGAGCCTCTGATATGTTCTATGGAGTACTTGGTATTTTTTTAAAGTTGTTGTACGTGAGGTCGCACTGTGTACATACATATGCTGAACTTCAAACAAGCATATCTCACAAACCAGGAAAGTAAATGAAAAACCAAAAAATACCCATTTTAGATGACGGAAATATATTTCTAATGAGATATTTTAGAGCCAATGATATGTTATTTTCAGTCCGTGGTACTTGTTTAAGGTTGTTGTACGTGAGGTCGCACTATGTACAGAGGTATGCTGCTTCAAACAAGCATATCGCACAAACCAGGAGGGTAAATGAAAAACCAAAAAATCCCCATTTTAGATGACAGAAATATATTTCCAATAGGATATGGAAGAACCTCTGATAATATCTATACAACTTGCAACATATGTTTAAATTTTGCAGATACGTTTTGACCTTCAATCCCTCTATCACTAAACTTCTATGGCAACCATACAACAACGAATAGTTTGAGAAATTGATGGACTGAGGTCACCTAAGCTCCAATATGCAATGAAAAAAAGTATTTTAATCCGTTCCATGGCCATATGAGGATGAAATAATGCTTGATCTGAGAGTGTATAGAGCCATAAAGGATGCAAATGGTTTGTAGAGAAACATGGGATGTTGTATAGATCATGGAACTTCCTGCTGCAACTTAGATAGCATGTAGTGCCTAAGGACCAACTGTGATGTTTACAGTGTATGGCCCAACAAATGGAATTCAAGTGTGCCAAAAGGTGGCTGGAAATTCCTGCAGATATTTGAACCTGAACTATGCTCAAACCCTCATTCCCATGGAGAGCATACCTGCTCTGATACCACTGATTGGGATGTTTGGGGTTTGAGACCCTGGAGGCTTGAATTCTAAGAGAGGAGGACACGAGATGACATAATGGAACAACTATGATACATACACATCAATGAAACCTAGGATATGAATATCCTAGACAAAGAAACATAAGTAAATATGCCACATGGAGGGGTGAGGCTCAAAACAATGAAATTCTGAGTGCCAAAATATGGTGGAATTGGATCACCAAATATAGAATCCTTTGAGCCCAAATTTGGAACAAAAAATATGCTTCTAACTAGTCGCCTTAGAATATTATTTGTTATTCTTAGGACATACAAGGGTCTCTCATATGGAACATGGAAAAAATCCAATGCCACCTAATTTAGCAACACAACTTTTGGGAAATTCATGATGGCTCCTCTGCCAACCTTTGGACCGTGTGAGGAACCTCATGCAATAAACAATGAAAATGCACAATATAACAAAAATAATAGAGCACAAAATAAATCTTATTGATCACAGTCCACTTCGAGGGGGGAACCTCCTTTGAGCAAGCTCAACATAAAATAACTCGTGGATACCTTCATTGGCCTCAACGTGTACTTATATACTAAGTCTAGTCTAAACAACTATTACTCACCATGAATGTGAGATAATACAATATACTCATGGGATGACTTACAAATCATATACATCCAACAAAAATATACTAACGAAATAAAGAGAAGGGTTGAAACGGGTTCCTAACATCCCCTCCCTCTTAGAAGAACTTTGTCCTCAAAGCTTTAGATGTGGAAATTGTTGTTGAATTTAAAGGAGTGATTGCCATGTAGCATCCTCTAATTGCATGTTGTGCCACTGAATTAAGACCTTTGTGATGGATCGAGAGAGAAGCTGACGAGTGCACTTATTGAGGATGGCCTTCTGCTCCAAAATGATGGATCCTTCATTATCCAGTTTGGGTAAAACAGTTTGTGCTTTGATGTTGGTTCCAATCACTTTCTTAAGACAAGAGACATGAAATACTGGGTGAACGCGAGAAGAAGGAGGAAGTTCCAATTTATAAGCAACATACCCAATCTTCTGAAGAACCTTATATGGCCCATAGAACTTTGGAGTCAGCTTTTGATTTCCTTTGAGTTTCAAGGAGGATTTCTTGTAAGGATGTAGACAAAGAAAAAACATATCACTGACTTGAAAAGTACGTTGAGAACGGTGTTGATTGTCTTGTTGTTTCATGCAGTTTCTTTCCATGTGAATATTTTCCTTCAAAATGTGAAGAATATGATCTCAATTTCAGAGAACCGTGTTAACTACCTGAACTGGTGAACTGATGGGGGTGTATGGAAGGAGCACTGGAGGTTCCTAACTATAAACTACTTCATATGGAGTCATTTTAGAGGCAGTATGGTAGGAAGTATTGTACCACCATTCAGCAAGAGGAAAGAATTTTTCCTATTGATGGTGTTTTTCAGAGGTGAAGCAACAAAGGTAAGTTTCCAAAATTTTGTTGATGATTTTAGTTTGACCATCTGTCTGTGTGTGATATCCTGAACTCATATTCAGTTTGATGCAGTGAGGCAAAATAGTTATGTCCAAAAATGACTTGTGAAATTTGTGTCACGGTTTGAGATAATGGAAGAAGGGATTCCATGAAGACAGAAGATCTGGTCCATGAAAATATATGCGACTGAGGAGGCGGTATATGGAGTTGGCTGAGAGAAAAAAAATGACTATGTTTGGAGATCCTATCAACCACAACCAAGATTACGGTCTTCCCTACATATTTAGGGATCCCTTCAATGAAATCCATTGAAATATATGTCCAAATTCTTGTAGGGATGGGAAAGGGTTCACGCAATCTAGGAAGGAGTGTTGTTTCACCCTTGTGGCACTTGCAGGTATCACATTCAACCACCATATGTTGAATTTCTCATTTCATTCCCTTCCAAAATAAGTTACATTGTGCCTGCTCATATGTTTTGAGGAACCCAAAGTGCCCTGCCAAGGGAGAAGCATGGAGTTCATAGAAGACAAGTTGTTGAAGATATGTGCTTCGGGGAATCACTAGACAACCCTTTTATCTCAGAGAATAACTAGCCCAATAGTAATGCGGTACAACAAAAGGGTTACTAGCCAACCATTAGATGATTTTAGAGAATGAGAGTCATTGACATAGCCTTGCTGAACAGATTGTAACCAATTTGGAATGGGCATAGAAATACCTAAAAGAGAAACATGGTCATCAAATGTGCGGGAAAGAGAATCCGCCACAAGATTGTCCTTACCCTTAATGTAATTGATCTCATAGTCATAACCCATGAGTTTGCTAACCCATTTCTATTATGTTAGGGATGAGACCCATTGTTCTAGGAAATATTTCATACTCTAGTGATCATTCTCGATGCAGAAATGATTCCCTAATAGGTATGGCATCCACTTCTGTACTGCATGCAAAATAGCCATCATTTCCCTCTCATATGTATAGGCGGATAAATTCTTACCAGAAAGGTATTTGCTGGTGAATGCAAAGGGGTGCTCATATTGAAGGAGAACAACACCAAGTCCATTGTCCCAAGAATCATACTCAATAAAGAAGAGCTTGGAAAAATTGCGCATAACTAGAACAAGTGTGGTACACATAGCTTGTTTCAATTTGTCAAATGCACACTCAACAACATGTGTCCATACAAAAGCATCCTTTTTCAGTAGAGTTGTTAATGGAGTTGAAATCTTCCCATAATCCTTGACAAACTTGTGGTAGTAGCCAGTTAGTCCTAAAAACCCATGAAGGATCTTGAGTGTTTAAGGATGCGGTCAATTTTTCATGGCATCTATTTTGGTAGGATCTACACGAACCCCTTGTGCTAAAACAATATTCCCGAGATACTCTAATTCCTCCTATCCCAAAACAAATTTGGCCTGTTTGGAATAGAGATGATGATCACATAAGAGTTTCAATATGAGATCCATATGTTGGATATGCTCAGCCAATGTTTTACTATAAATGAGGATATCATCGAAGAACACCAAAATGAAGTTTCACAAGTAGGGCTAAAATATTTTATTCATTAATGTCTAGAATTTGGAAGGGGCATTCAGAAGGCCAAATGACATAACCAAAAACTAATAGTGGCCATCATGCGTGTGGAAATTCGTTTTAGGGATATCATCCTCATGAACCCAAATTTGGTGATACCCAAAATGAAGATCCAACTTGGAGAAAAAATGAGCCCCATGAAGTTCATCAACAATAGGAATTGGAAACTTATATTTGATTGTGATGTGATTAATTGCTCGAAAGTCAATGTAAAGGTGCCATGAACCATCTTTTTGTAGGACAAGAAGAACTAGTGAAGAAAAGGAATTGGTACTAGGGCGAATAATACCTTGCTTCAGTAAGTCTTGAATGAGCATCTCAATCTCTGTATTTTGGTGAAACAGGTAGAGATAAGGCCTAATGTTGGGAGGCACGCTTCCAGAAAGGAGTAGAATGCGATGGTCCTCATGTCTTGAAGGTGCAAATCCCACTGGTTTAGCAAATACACATGTATATCAATCCAAAATTTGTTGTAGATCCATGGGAGTATTGGAGACTACTGAAGGTTTCATCTTAACGAAATGGAGTTTAGCAATGACACTATGCGAATTCTTCTTAAGGATATTTTCCATGCAATGTGAATTGATGATGCTAAGAGACCCTAGTTTTAATCCCTTCAATGTCTGTTTGTTCCCATTGACTTAAAAATGCATCCAAATTTCAACAAAATCACATAAGATGGGTTCAAGTGTGCGTAACCATTGAGCACCCAAAACCACATCACATCTGCCTAAGGGAAAGGAAAACATGTCAGAGACCAAGTTATAATCTCCAATAAATATGCACACTTTACGACACTTACCTTTGCAAGGTAAAGTGCCCCCATTGGAAATCATGACCTCAAAGCTGGAGCAAGGATGTACAAAACAATCCGCCTATTTGGCAATCCAAGGGTTAATGATGTTATATGTGTTACCATAATAAATGATTATTGTAAGACGATGCTTCTTGAATAAACCCTTGAACTGCATGGTTTTTGGGGTGGTGACTCTAGATAATGCATGAAGAGATATGTTTGGATGGTCGTCCTAAGTAGGAGGTTCAACAGGCAGCTGCATAATTCCCTCCTCATCATCTACTCTATCCTTAGTATCGTAAGAAATTTTAGGTGTAGGTGAAGAATCAATATCCAAGAGATAGAGCTTTTTCTCGACACATTGATGTCATTTTTCTCTACGTGCCCACATCTCGGCTTCAGACAAATGCTTGATAGGAGTGGTTCTAGGAGATGGTGTGATTGGAGGTCTTTGGGGAACAATATTTCTGAATGGAACAAAAGTGGATTTGGAGTGCTGTTGAGCTATGATATTGTCCTCCTCCAACTTAGCCAACCCTAGGGCTTCCATCATTGTTGAAATATTGTAACTTCAAAGGATATTCTAAATGTATTTCACTGATGTACCCCAAGGGAGATGTTTTTATTCCTCCGTCGGGATGTTATTATTGTAATTGGTCATCATAGGGTCATGAGGTAAAGACTCCATTGTAATTCGGGTCAATAGTACCCTAATATAATATAATATAATATAATACTATTTTGTGATTTCCTAGGTGAAGTCAACCCATACAGCTTAGTGGGGCCGACTTGTTAGGTTAAAAGTCAAGTGACAAAAAGAGTATAAATAGAGGAGTTGTGTTCCTCATTTGAACATAGACTTACACTTATGTATTGCGTATAGGAGAGAGAGAGAGACATACCAGCAAGGACGAGGATTACCTATTTTGGGGTTTTATCTTATAGATCTTATACAGAGGAAATTTTGCTGGGTTTTTTTTCCCTTGAGGGTATCCCAGGATAAATTTGTGTCTATCTTGTGATTGTGTTTCTTTCAGTGATTCTGCATATGCTATTGTTGTGAATTTGGATTAAACACTAATGATATCTAGATAATCATATGAAATATTAACATGGTATTAGAGCTATCCTAAATAGAACAACTTTCACAAGGTGAAACTCTCTCTCCTCTCCCTCTGACAAGAAATTAGAGTTTCTGCAAAAGTTGGAATTTTCAACATTTGTTTGCCTAGAAAGTTGCGAATCCCTAGAGCACATATATTGAGCCCTAGATCGAAGTTTTTGGGTGGTTGAATTTTCGGGAAAGCCAAATTCTAGTTTGGCCCTAAACTAGAAAGCTGCAGAAAACTAGAACCATAAATTCTGTAGAAACATAAACCTCACAAGCAAGTTTTGAAGGATGAATATTTGGGATCTCCAAAAATCAAGTGGACCAACCAACTCACCTCAGTCAAGCGCATCTCCTGGTAAGGTCAGCTTTTCATTTTGAAAAATTTCAATTTTTAGGGACCTCCTAGATAGGATGGCCCCAAGCACCAAGCTTAAGGATAACCTAGAAGGCATTGAAAACTTCTGAGCATGGAAGTATAGGATTGGTCTCATTCTTAAAGAGAATGATCTTGATAGGTACATCAAAGATGAAGTCCCAGAACCAGAAGAAGATGAAGCTAAGGAAAAGTATCAGAAGGACCTAATCAAGGCAATGAGGGTCATTGTTGATTCTATCAAAGATCACTTGATCCCTCAAGTGTCATCTAAAGAGACACTAAAGCAAATGTATGATTCCCTTTCCATATTTTATGAGGGAAGGAACATCAACAGAAAGATGAATTTGAGAGCTCAACTAAAGAGCACTAATATGAGTAAAGGAGAATTCGTTCAATATTACTTTACAAAGGTATCCCAGTTCAAGGAACAACTGGATGCTATTAGACACTCCCTTGATGAAGATGAACTAGTCATGACTGCTCTCAATGGTCTCACTAGACCTTGGGATTCATTCATACAGACTATGTGTGCTAGAAAAGAAAGTATGAAGTTTGACATTGTATGGGAAGATTGCATCCAAGAGCAAGCTAGAGTAGCTAACAAAGAATCTCTACTTAAAGAAGATGACCAATATCTAGCCACCCATACCAGAAGAATAAGATAATAAAACTTCAAGAAGGATAGTCACAAGGAATATAAGCCTCCAAAGAAGTTTCATAAGAAAAGAGAAAACAATCAGAAGAAAGACTACTCCAAATATCAATGTTACAACTGTCATAAAATAGGACACCTTGCCAAAGAGTGTACATTGAATAAGAACACCAACAAAATACATCATGCTCATATATATGAAAATGAGGAAGAATAAGAAGAAGAAATACCTCGAAAGAGACAAGCAAAAGAAGAAGATGTAGAAGAATATGTACTATTATTTGCACTTTTTGGGTTGGTAATGCATGGAGAAGATACATGGCTTATTGATAGTGGTGCCTCAAAGCACGTGACTGGAAAGAAGCAAACTTTGTCAAGACTTGAAGAAAAGAACTCTCCTTAGAAAGTATCATTAGGAGATGACTATAAATATCCCATCAAAGGCATTGGTGAATCAAGCTACAAGCTTGACTCTCGAACCTCCATGAAGACGAAGAAAGCACTATATGTACCAAGTTTGAAAAAGAACCTACTTTCCATATCAACACTAGATAAGAAAGGATATAGAGTTTCTTTTATAGATGGACAAGTACTCATGTGGACCAAAGGAAAGACAATTGAAGATGTTGTGGTCATTGGGGAAGAAGAAGGAGGACTGTACAAACTCAAGGGAAATCCATAAATAACCCTTGTCCATGAGACCACTAGCTCAAGTGAACTATGGAATAGAAGGATTTCTCACATCAACTACAAAGCATTACCTTATGTGAGAAAAGTGGTAACAGGTTTACCAGATCTAAATATTGATCATGAAGGAACTTGCAAAGGATGTGCAAGAGGAAAGAACATCAAGAATCCATTTTCGAAAACTGAAACAAAGACTAAAGGTACATTGGAATTCATTCATTCTTATGTATGTGGTCCTATGCCCTCCATATATTTAAGTGGATATGAATATTATGTCATATTTATTGATGACTATTCAAGAAAGACATGGATATACTTCTTGAATACCAAGAGTGAAGTGTTCGAGAAATTCAAGGAATTCAAAGCCTTGATAGAGAACCATTCAGAAAGAAGAATCAAGACACTGATATCAAATAATGGTGGAGAATATACTTCAAAATAATTTGAAGCATTCTGCAAAGAGGCTAGAATCAAGAGGGAACTAACCACTCCCTACAATCCCTAACAGAATGGTGTTGCGGAAAGAAAGAATAGAACCATTATGAAAGCAGTGAAAACAATGGTTCATGACCAATACCTTCCCATGCACGTATCGGCTGAAGCAACAAGAACAGTTGTGTATGTACATAATATATTATCTCATAGTGCTCTTGGATTCAAGACTCCTAAAGAAATGTATACAGGAAAGAAAACTGAAGAGATCCATCTCAATATATTTGGCTTTCTAGTATATGTGCATATTCCTAAAGAGAAGAGAACCAAGTTGGATCCTTCTGTAAATAAGGGAATATTTGTTGGATACTGTGAAGTCTCCAAAGCCTCTAGGATATACATTTTAGGATTCCATCATATTGATATTAGTAGGGATGTGAAATTTGATGAAGAAAATGCTCTTAAGAAATCCAGAAGGTGTCAGTTCGAAGAAGTGCATGAAGAGGATGTACCTCCCAAAAAGGTAGAAGTTGAACCCTCTTCTAAAATAGTAGCATCATAAGATCATGATATGCTAAAACCTCAAGAACCCCCTACTATGGATATATCTCAAAATAGAAATAATATAAGAAGCAAAGAAGTATGGATATCCAGAAAGCTCCACAAGAAGCAGCATGAGATCAACGCTATTCTCCAGTTATGTAGCTTTGATGTGTGATCTTGTAGATCAAGAACCCACCAGCTATGAGGAAGCTGCACAGAAGAAAGAGTGAGTGGAAGCAATGTTAGAAGAATACCAGTCAATAATGAAGAATGATGTTTGGGATAAAGTACCCAAACTAGAAACAAAGAGTGTGGTATCTTCGAAGTGGATCTACAAGATAAAACATGCAGATGATGGAAGTATTGAAAAGTATAAGGCAATATTTGTGGCTAGAGGA
Organism: Pseudotsuga menziesii; assembly: GCA_001517045.1. NCBI lineage: Eukaryota > Viridiplantae > Streptophyta > Pinopsida > Pinales > Pinaceae > Pseudotsuga > Pseudotsuga menziesii. Next base: position 210,986 of record LPNX010635158.1, read on the forward strand.
TTCTATCAAAAAGAGGGGATTGATTATGAAGAAACTTTTTCTCCAGTAGCAAGGTACACTTCCATTAGAACCATCATGGCACTTGCTTCAATGATGAAGTGGGATATACACCAAATGGATGTAAATAAAACCTTCCTAAATGGTGTGATTAAGGAAGAGGTATACATCGAACAACCACAAGGATTTGAAGTCGAAGACATAGTTACTCATGTATGTAAGTTGAAAAAGGCTCTGTATGGAATGAAGCAAGCTCATAGAGCTTGGTATGGAAGAATTGATAACTTCTTGACAAGCTTGTGTTTTACAAAGAGTAAAGTTGACCTTAACATTTATATAAAGGTTATGGACGATGAACATGTCATACTATTATTGTATGTGGATGATATATTTCTGACAGGAAATGAGAAACATATTACAGATTGCAAGAAGAAGCTAACTGAAGAATTCAAGATGAACCATCTTGGATTGATGCATTATTTCATCGGGCTGGAAGTGTGGCAGAGCCCAGAATTAATATTTCTGGACCAGGGAAAGTATGCAGTGGAAATATTGAAACAATTTGATATGTTGGATTGTAAAGCCATGGCCACACCCATAGACACCAACTTGAAGATGTTATCTGATGAATCATAAGAGTTAGTGGACATGACTCAATATAGAAAGATTATTGGGTCATTGATGTATCTAAAAAATGCAAGGCCATATATATATTAAATTGAGCACATAGATCTATGGATCAACACACAACTCACAGAATAGATCACATAATTTTACTCAGGAATTGCAGAATGAAACAATGCAAAAAATGGTGTGCAGCTGTGAATGTTTTCATTAATCAAAATTAATTGGATAATTAATTACAATGTAGTACAATGGATAAATAGCCACATTCAATTCAAATCCATGTGTGGAAAATAGAATTGGTTAGACTCTACTTGACTGCAAGGAAACTAGGACATGTCTAGATCACCATCAGAGTTCAACAACCCAACTCAAGTGTCTAATTCAGTGTTAATTGTTAGTTAACTAGTTAACTGACTGTGGTAGGTGAGATAATGCACCTCACCTGCATGCATCCATGCAAACATAGCGCTAACTGAGTATAACTGAATGTAGAGGACTAGAAGTGAATGTAACTGACTCCTAACTGAGCTTGACTAGTCATCAACTAAACTCAACTGATGGAGGTTGGTGTCGGCACTCCTAGTGGCTCTTAATTTGTAGGGATTGAACTAGGAGGCTCATAAACTGCTGCATGCATGTGCAATCAGTGGCAGTTGGCCTCAATTAGTGTTCCCCACACTTTAGTAAATGGTACATGTGCCCCAATTAGGCCAAGTGGAACCAATTGAGTTAGTGACTAAAAATAGACTGAAAGGACCTCTGATTTAGACATACTCTTGATTTAGACATAATTGAACAAATTGGACAAGGGAGGATTATAATCCTAACACCCCCTAAATGATAACTTGGAAAATTTGTGGGCCTTGGTAACTAAGACCATAGGTCAACCATTATAGTTAAAGCAAAGTAAAGTAACTGCTCAATACAAGGGGCTGGGGAAAAAATCCCCCCCTATAATTAAGTAGGTCGAATCAGGATCAATCTGGTTCTTCTGTGCATAGGTATCCTGGGTCCTTGCATGTGAACCTCTCCATCATTATGTTTGGAGGAATCTTCCTCTTTGGAAGAAAAATAATATGCTCAACTAAATTAGAAATATAGACAGCTACTAGATGAAAACTGGACCCATGTAGAGCAACTGAAATCAACTGATAAGTGAGAAAAGTTTCTTGAGGATTCAAACCATGTGAGGAACACTCAATAAAATTATATGTTTCAGCCATGAACAACAAACCATGAGTGGTAAAATCAGCCCCAAGTGTTAGGAGCAAGTGTCCAGGCAGATGCATAATGTCTTCCTCTTTACTAGTTCTATGAGGAGATGAGCATGTGACCAAAGGTAGAGAAGCCTTGGGACTGTGGAGAGCGAATGCTTGAGCTCCATAATCTCATATAGCTTCAGAAATAAATAATGATTCATGCAATAAAATATCATCAACCTCATAAGAGGAAACTAACACCAAATCCCCACCATAAAATTTGAAGAAGAATTGCAATACTTTATTTTTCACACCGAAATTGGTGAGAGAAGCTACAAGCATGACTGGAAGCTCTTGGATTTTAAAATTTGAACCAAATAATATCAGATAAAAAATTAAATCATATCTAAATAGGTTCATATCAGATCCAAAACTGTGAAATGAAATCAAATCCCCAACAACAGTTTTGAAGGAGACTTGCGGTACTTGTTTCTTCAAAAAATTGATGAGAACAGCTACAAGCAGTATTGGAAGCTCATGAAACTGAAATATTGAACCAAGAAATATCAGATCAGATCCAAATAATATCATATCATATCCAAGAGTATGGTCCACCGAGACGGTAGATGCACAGTTTTCTTCTTCTTCAAAATTCTGAATTTTGGTGCATGCAATCCTGCAGGAATTTGCTGGAAGATTCAAATCATGGGGAGCGAATGGATCAGTCTTGTAATCTGATATTTTTTCCAAAATATACAAGGTATTACATATTTTCACACCAGCAGCAAAATTAGAGGGAGAGAAATCAAACTCCTCTTCACTTTTGGAAGCAATTACTGGCAAATTTTGCATAGAATTCAAAGGAAAATCACTGGAGAATGTTTGCATGGAAGTGCAGCAATATTTTTATTTGATATCAGAGATTTGAATGTCTTCTTCTATATCATCCATATGAAGAGATTAGATATCATATATCTCATAAAATTCTGGAGCATCAGGAGAAGGAGTCACTGCAAGGAGACTTTCTTCAATTCGAATTAATTGTGTAGAAGATTCTGCTTCTTCTTCATCTTGAACAACTTCATCAGAGAGAGTGGAAGCCGAGAATTTTGGATCAAGAATTCTTATGGTGATAGATGTGCTCTCAAAAGTTCTATTATGGTCCTCATCAATCATTCCAAAAGTTCTGTCCAATCTTGTCTAGAGTTCCTTTGGGTATTCAATAGATCTACTGAGGTAGCACAAGCTAGGAGAAAGAGCCAATGCTATTGTTCCAAATGATCCATCAAATTCATTCAACCAGTCAATATCTCTCTCATAGGACTCTTCACCAAGTCCAATAGACACCTCATATAGATCTTGTCTTTCATAGATGCAATCATCTTCATCTTCCATTCTGAATAGTTTGTGGATAGGGTCAGAAGAGGAACTGATCAATCCATTCGAAGTTGTACCTGCAAAAACAAACAAGAGGCACTGTAAGGTTGGACATCCTGCAATTTTGGAATTTTCTTCACACCCATATTAGTTAATCAAGCAAGATTGATCAACAATTCCTTTTCTTGGGATATTAAGTGGTAAATTCTCCGCTTCTGGTGCAGTGCTGGAAGGAGCAATTTTGCTCAAAAAAATGATCCAGTAGGAGATTTGAGGAGGAGAAGTGCCTTCACCACCGAGGGTCTGATACCATATTAAATTGAGCACATAGATCTATGGATCAAAACACAACTCACATAATATATCACACAATTTTACTCAGGAATTGAAGAATGAAACAGTGCAAAAAATGGCTTGCAGCTGTGAATGCTTTCATTAATCAAAAGTAATTGGATAACTAATTACATTGTAGTACAATAGCTAAATATCCACATAAAATTTGAAAACATGTGAGGAAATTCGAATTGGTTAGACTCTACTTGACTACAAGGAAACTAGGACATGTCTAAATCACCGTCGGAGTTCAACAACCCAACTCAAGTGTCTAATTCAGTGTTAATTGTTAGTTAACTAGTTAACTGACTATGGTAGGTGAGAGAATGTGCCTCACCTGCATGCAGCCATGAAAACCTAGCGCTAAATGAGTAGAACTAAATGTAAAGGGCTATAACTGAATGTAACTAATTCCTAACTGAGCTTGACTAGTCACCAACTGAACTCAACTGATGGAGGTTGGTGTCGGCACTCCTAGTGGCTCCTAATTTGTAGGGATTGATCTAGGAGGCTCCTAAATTGATGCATGCATGTGCAATCAGTGGTAGTTGGCCTCAATTAGTGTTCCCCACACTTTAGTAATTGGTACATGTGCCCCAATTAGGCCAAGTGGACCCAATTGAGTTAGTGAATAAAAATAGACTGAAAGGACTCTCGATTTAGACACTCCTAATTTAGACATAATTGACCAAATTGGACAAGGGAGGATTATAATCCTAACAATATATGATTTCTTAAGAACACCCTGAGTCAATTTATTTTTAAACCTAGATAGGTTCACCTGATAGCTGCAAAGCATGTGATGAGGTACCTAAAGGGTATGATAGACTTTGGACTATACTATGATAGAGATCATGACTACATATTGTATGGATATAGTTACACAGATTAAGATTGGGAAGGAAGTGCCACAGAGAAAAAGAGCACCTCAGGTGGATGTTATTGTTTGGGATCCGCCATGATCTCATGGTTTAGTAAGAAATAGTCTAGTGTTTGTCTTAGCATGACTGAAGCAGAATGCATAGCAACTTGCTCCGCTACTTGTGAAGTGATATGGCTTCAGAAACTGTGTCAGGTCTATTTGAGATGGAGTTGGATACCACAATGATTCTATGTGACAATGAGAGTTGCATAAAGATGACAAAGAATCTCGTGTTCCATAATAAATCAAAGCACATAGAAATCCTATAATTTTATATAAGTGATATGGTACAGAAGGGAGCTATAAAAATCCAGAATATGAGTACCAATGAGCAAGTTGCTGATGTGCTGACCAAGCCTCTATATCGAGTAAAGTTTGAATACCTTTGTGATAAGATTGGTGTAGTCCGAAAAGACTTTTCTCGCAAGGAGGAAAGATGATGATATGAACCCTTCTCAGAACGGAGGAACAGGTCGAAGATATGGAATATCTTCAGAAAGGAGGAACAACTCGAAGTTATGGAATCTCCTAAAAAAGGAAGAACAGGTCGAAGATATGAACACTCCTCGGACAAAGGGGGAGAAGGTTGATGATATGTATCCTCCCTAGAAAGGCGGGGTGATGATGAGACTGTCATTGATGATAGGATGATAGTAATGCTCCAGTATGAAAGAGTCTAAGTGCGTCTGTTGATGTTGACGAGGCCCGACATTCACTTGTGGATGATAGTATCCCCTCTTGAGGATGGTCTTGCAGAAAATAATACGCTGCTCCTAAGAGTGGTACTTACTAGATAAGGATGGTCCTAGAGACGTTACTCTCTCCTGGAGAGTGTACCTACATTCATATGTAGATGTTGTATAATAACACTCACTTGTGAGTGGTCCTAGATTTACTATTGAGGATGCTCTATGATGAGTCCTTACGGACGACAGGTCCCGCGTTCACATGCGGACGATATCTACAGTTGCATACGATACTCTCGGATGGAGAGCATTCCTACATTCATATGTAGATGAAGTAGAATAGTGACTCACTTGGGATTGTTCCTATCTTTGAAGCTGAGGATGATCTACGATGAGTCCTTACGGACGATAGGTCCTGCATTCATGTTCAAGCGAGATCTATAGTAGCAAACATTCCTACATTTATATGTAGATGTCACAGTATAACACTCGCTTGGAGTGGTCCTAGCATTAACAAGATAAGGATGGTCTACATTGAGTCCTTATGGACGACAGTTCCTACATTCATGTGCAGACAAGATCTACATTCTGTGTAGATGATATGGTCCTACATTAAATTGTGGAAGATCCAACTGGTCGATACTATGGACCCTCCTCGTTAAGGGGGAGTAGGCTGATGAGGATTGCATCATCCTTGGACCCATGTCCTAAAGTGACGGGGATTGATCATCCTGAAAAGATATCATGTGCACTGCAGGTAGTGTTATGACAAAGGATCAAGAATATTGAAGTTTTGCTGCAAGGGATATGTTAGAAAATAGGATCGTAGAGCAATAACATATATACAGTTAAATCAATAAACAAGATGCAAAACACATTAAAACATTACAGAGAGACACATAGATAATGTGGTTCACCCAAACTATGGGCTACATCCACAAAGAAATTTCCAGTCCTTTTATTACAGTCTAGAAAGATGAAGGGATACACCCTACAACAAAACTACCGCACTTCCTCTTCATGCTCTCACAGTCTCTCTTCCAATACAATACAATACCATACTCAGTCATTTTACAATGATTTCTTTTATAGGGGAAATACAATGGGAAAATTCTAGGGTTAACCCAATACCATGGGTCCGCAATACTGTTGGCCAACACACATCCCAAAAAAATTTCTCGGGGGCTCTGCCCTCGAACCCCCATGTCTCAGGGGTGTTACCCCTGAACCCCCTTTTTCGGGGCGCTGCCTCGGACCCCAAGGTAGGGGGAATGAGTGTACAATACTCTTGGGTTACAATCACAACTGAATAATATCTATGGATTTGGAAGATTAGGCTCCACAACCAACAGGATAGAGAAGATCGAAGTGTTGTTGCAAAGGATCAAGAAGATCGAAGTGCTGCTGCAAAAGATTGAGAAGATCGAACTGCTCCTACAAAGGATTGAGAAGATCAAAGTATTGCTGCAAAGGATCAATAAGATCGAAGTGCTTCCACAAAGGATCAAGAATATCGAAGTGTTGTTGCAAAGGATCAAGTGATCGAGTGCTACAGAAGATAAAGAATCGGTACTGTAGAAGATGATGCTCTAGTACTAAATACATTGAAGAGTAACTGTTCCAGTTACTGAGGATTGTTGAAAACTTCCTATGATGTATAGATGTATTACCTTGATACTGTTAAAGATGCTCTCTCTTGTTACTCCTATAGTTGATGATGTTGTTTTCAGTAGAATACCCTTCTTGTTAAGGGGGAGTGTTGAAATATTGTAACTTCAAAGGATATTCTAAATATATTTTACTGATGTACCCCAAGGGAGATATTCTTATTCCTCTGTCAGGATGTTATTATTGTAATCGGTCATCATAGATTCATGAGGTAAATCCTCCATTGTAAATTGGGTCAGTAGTACACTAATATAATAAATATAATACTGTTTTGCTATTTGCTAGTGGGGACAACTTGTTAGGTTACAAGTCAAGTGACAAAAAGAGTGTAAATAGAGGAGTTGTGTTCCTCATTTGAACACAGACTCACACTTGTGTATTGCGCATAGGAGAGAGAGAGAGACATACCAACAAGGAGGAGGATTACATGTTTTGGGGTTTTATGTTATACATCTTATACAAAGGAAGTTTTGCTGGGTTTTCTTTCCCTTGAGGGTTTCCCAGAATAAATCTGTTTCTATCTTGTGATTGTGATTTTGCATATGCTACTGTTGTGAATTTGGATTAAACACTAATGATATCTATCTAAGCATATGAAATATTAACAATCATTGTGTTGGGATAGAACATTTTAACCTCAGCTCAAATTACATCCTTCATACCACTAATCAAACAACTCCTGTAAAATGCATTAGAAAATCCTTCTGTGTGATTGGCCAGTTTCTCAAATCTAGTATGATACTCCCTCATAGTGCCGGTTTGACGAAGTTTAGTGAGTGCCCCTGTTAACTCATCAAAAGCACTAGATACAAATTGTTGCAAAAGGAGTTGGAAAAAATCTGTCCAATTTGGCTCTTGATGAGCCTTGATGTACCAACAAAACCATTGAAGGGATTCATGCTCCAAATGAAAGGATGCAAGTGGGATTTTGTTCACATCAAAATTTTTATGCAGACTGAAATATTGTTCTGCCTTGTATATCTAGCCAATTGGACCATCACCATTCAAGCAGGGAAAATCAACCTTCGACCCATGAAAATTGCTGGAAGAAGAGAACCCATTTTCTACAGAAGACTCTAGTTATCGTCTATTGTTCATGGCTGAATGCTGAAGATGGAGGCCAAGAAACTTTTCATCCAGATCTTGGATTTTGGTCTTGAGGGCGGCAAGTTTGTCTTCCATTTGTTTGTTTGCTCTAGCATATGTGACAACCATAACCAGGAGTTTTTATTAGTATCATTATAAGGAAATGGGTAGAAAAACAAAAACAAAAACAAAAGGGTTTTTTGAAAAGGAAAAATTGGAGTTGGAAAAAACTTGGGTGGGTAATTAGGGTTTTACTAGGTTTTGGACACTTTCTGAGAGATAAGGGAGCATAAAATGAGAATTTCAGAAGTGGGGTGAAAGAATGGGAATATTTTTCAACGAGGGGCAAAGAAGCAAAATTAGGAAATGAACATTGTGGAAAAATTTGAAGGTGATTCGGTTAGAATATAAAAAGTTATGGAAAACCCTAAAATAAACAAATGTTGAATTTCAGGCTTCAGGAAGTGTAATTTGGGATAGGATCCTCAAGGAAGGAAATATGCAGAATTGAATTACAGGGGTTCTAGTGAATTTTTAAAGGAAACAGAGCTAAAAAAAATATGCAACCTGTGGCGACTCTAGATAAATGCAACCTACGCTTGATAAACTGGAAACAGATATGGACCCTAGGTATGTTCGAATTCCTAAATGTTAAGGGGATTCACTCAATCACCAATGCTTTTTAACGACTTGTGTATTGGGGAATTACCCCTCACTCCATGGCTCAAGTAAAACTGATAACCTCTTTGACACAAACGACAACTCTTGGTTTACCTCACGGGTGGGAACTGGTCAATCAGGTAGGGATCATTGCCCTTTTCACTTGGTAGTTCCTCTCAATGGACAGATAATTATGAGTTCCTATGGTACTCCTCACAATGATTTTTAGGGCTATGCCCAAGTACTTCCCATAGTTAAGTGGATAGGTTTTATTCCCTGATCCAAATGAATAATACAAATGCAAAGAAGAAGCATTAGTGCAATAATCACAGCGTTAAGAAGCACTGCAAAAGTAAAACAAATTTTCATAAATTCCACCCAACGATCCCAAGAAAGTGCTATGATACTAGATGTGAGGAACCTCCTGCAATAAAAATGAAAATTTACGATATAATAGAAATAGCAGAGCATAGAAGGAATGTTATTGATCGCAAGCCACTTCTAGGGGGAAACCTCCTTTGAGCAAGCTCAATAAAAAATAACTCGTGGATGCCTTCATTGGACTCAACATGTACTTATATACCAATTCTAATCTAGACAACTATTACTCCCCATGAATATGGGATAATACAATATACTCACAGGATGAATTACAAAGCATACGCATCCAACAAAAATATACTAATGAAATAAAGAAAAGGGTTGACATGGGTTCCTAATAGACCGGATCCTGGAACCAACTCCTTAGTTTAGAATCGACCCATAATCTCCAACACATGCACGTTTTTTTTTTTTTCAGATTCCAAATCATCAAAAAGTCAATGCCTTCTGGGATCTGGACAATCAACGGGAGGTTTTTTGCTGGCTACCCCGTCACAGATGACATCTTGACTTGGATCAGGTTTCTTCTGAGCAATTTTGGGAAGACCTTCAACAACGCCTTATCCGGATTAGGCATGAACTGAACATTATCAGATGGGTCTACAAGCCCAAAGGAATGTTTTCAATCAAAGAGCCATACCATCTCTCTATCCACACCTCTATCGAGCATATGGATCCTGGTTGGGCCAAAATATGGAGTCTAAAAACTTGGGATAAAGTCTCCATCTTCCTATGGCTGGTGTTGCACAAGGGTTTTCTTACATGGGGAAAGATTCTAAAAATAAGCTACAATGGACCCTCACAATGTTTTTTATGCCATGATCATGAAGAAAGTATGAGCCACTTATTAGACATCTGCTCCCTCTCTAGCATCCTATTGGACAAAGTCACCTCCTCTTGTAGAAGAACCGATCGTTGTCAAGGGAATATTTTTAAAACTATCAATTCTTGTCATGATCACCCTTTTTAGAATCCTTTTCTCAACAGACTCTAACAAATCATTCCAGTATTTTTGGTATGTGGCATATGGAAGGAATGTAACCATAGGATATTTGAGAATAAATATACTCCAAAGGAAACCATTTCAGCCAACTATCAGAGACATATCAAGGAAAACTTAATGTTGCACACATGGAACAACCATGATATTCAAGCTCCACCCAACAAAAGGATTATTCTTGAGATATGGAATGTTCCTTCCCTCCCCTTGTTGACCTCTCCTCAGCCTCAAAATATCCTTAATTCTAGCCCTAACATTTGTAGTTGTCCGCCACCACGATTCTACAATTTAAATTTTGATGGAGCCTCCAAAGGTAATCCTAGGAAGGATGGTTATGGGAGAAAGATCCTCCACATGCACCATTCTAAGACTATTCTATCGATCAATGGGCATCGAAAGTAAAAATGTTGCAGAACTAGCAAGTATTCTTCAAGGCATTTGTCTTTCCTACTCCTTAGCTCTCTTTCCCCTCATTGTAGAAGGATACTCACAAATCATCCTTTCCATGGCCACAAGAATTCATAATGGGTCTAACACTTCCAAAATCTCTCCAATATGGAGGCTTGATTATGATTTACAACAACTAGCTCATCTCCTTTCTCGTCCTGTGCCCACCACCTTTCAGCATGCTAGGCGGCAAGCTAATTCTCTGGATGATAAATTGTCCAATTGAGGAGTTTCAACAAGAATTCATTTGCAACATTTCTCCTTGAAATACCTCCCGGATTCCCCTTTGAAAAATAAATGCATTCAAGTGGTTCGGGAGGATTACATTGACCCGGATGCGGGTGACAATGTGGTTAGCGAACAAGTGGAACAAGTGGCTAGAGATGGTCCCCGCAAGGGTCACCCGCTGGCACAATAAAAATTCCATTATGTCGACCTCCCATCCTTGAATTTTGGTCACATGAGGATTAAATGATTCAACTCTGGGTGCGATGAAAGGTGATGACCTCAAGGCCATGCAATACTTGGCTTTAATTCTTTGGATTTTGGAAATATCTACGTATGGTGGCCAAATCACATGTCATGGGGAGTTCAATGCTACACCAGAGTGGAATTATATCCATTCTACTCTTAGTATCTTGGGAAAAGGAGAAAGGCACATTAATATCCTGCATCCTCGACAGGTGTTTACAAAGTGTTGTCCGGGAAATTGGAAGTGGCTCTCATGGATTTCTGTAGGTCCCTCAATCTCGACATTTGAATTTCTTGGAGCCTTTGGATCCTCTAGACATGTCTCACCAGCTGAGAGCCACTCCTCGGCATGGGAGAGGTGGGTGCAGGAGATCCAACGAGAGAGAAAAGACTCTCTCTGTGATTTTTAACACAGAGGGATTCAATCATGAAGTCCCTGAACACCTGCGTTAACTCATGATTGTATGGGAAGATGAAATCTTAGGCTCTCCATCGGCTTCCAATCAGACAATTCTTCGCAGAAGGAATTTTTTGGGTGGTGAAAAACTTATTTTCTAGGCTCCTCCTTCATCTCACTAGAATTTAGGATTCTCCTCTTTCCTCCTCTCTTTCTCCTCCCAGTGATCCTCCAGAACCATGGAAGATTCACTCTTTGCCTCCTACTCACACCACTGAATCTAACCCGAGAAAGGCATCCTCCACCCCAATTTTAGTGTTCAAGAAGACTGAGCCTCTTTAGGTAAAGCTTTGCTCCTCCAAATCCACTTTCGGTACCTCAGGGAGCGATGATGACGCTAGCATTGACACTAAGGGTCATGGAGCTAAGGGTGGAAAAACCATTCTGTCCCATCCTGGATCCCCTTTTGATAGCAGTCCGAAGACCCTCTCGCAACTTGTCTTTGGCTTTGGGGTCCCCATGGAGGAGGAGATTCCCTCCAAACATTGGGTCTCAGGTTCCTATGGTTTTATGTTTTCCCTAAAAATGGTTTAGTAGTTTTATATCTAGTTTGCAACTTTGAGATAGATTCATTTTTGCTCAAACTGTCTCTCAAATGTATGATCTGCTTTCCCTCTCCAAGGGAAGATCGTTTTGATGTTTTGAGCCTGATTTCCCGATAAGGGAAGGCACCTTCTTTCACTTTGACACTATCGGTTCCAAGAATGTTTACTTTGATATGTATCTCTGCTTGTATCTTTTCTATATATCAACACCATAGATTTTGAGCTTACAAAAAGAAAATTAATAAATAACAACAACATTGAATTAAAAATAATTAACGATTATAATTATAATTAATTAATATTGATAATGAATGTGTGTGTGTCTAGGGATCCAAAGAGGTTAGCTCAACTAATTTTCATCAATTTTTGGGAATTTGTCTGATTTTGTTCCAACAGTTTCCTAGTTTAAATCCCTCTAGGTTTTGGGAAACATCCATTGGGTTTCGCCACAAGCATTTTCTTGGGAAAAAAAAGTTTTGTGTCTAGGGGCATATGTTAGTTGTATTGTTTATGTTAGTTTCCCAATTTTAGGTGTTGCTTATGCAACTAGGTACATTCAGTTAGGTGCAAATTAGCAATTAATTAAAACTTAGCAATTAAACGCCTTTTTGTTGTCTTGGACCTAGAGGGTCTTTTGCCTTATCTAGTAGGTTTCTTATGGTGTTTGTGGGGGCGAAGGCTATGGTGATGTTGTTTCTTCTTAGGATCTTAGAAATTCTATCAGTGGTGCCTTTTAAGTAGGGTAGTGTGATCTTTGGGATATCTAAAGTTTTTTGGGAGTGTTTTTTCTTCACGGCTTTGTGGATGACCTTGTTGATTTCTCCCTCTTTTTAGCCATTTTCTTTAAAGAGATATTTGAGATGCTACAACTCCTCATCCAGGTTTTCATGGTCTGATATTGTTGAGGCCCTTGTGGCAAGGGTATGGATGATGCCTAGTTTTTGAGTTGGATGGTGGTGCGAGTCGGCATGGACATATCTGTCTGTGTGTGTCTTTTTTCTATAGACCTGACATCCAAGCGTTCCATCGCCTTTTTTTCTTAGTAGTACATCCAGGAAAGGTAGCTTGTTGTCTTCTTCCATTTCAACGACAAACTTGATGTGTTCTGAGATGTTATTGATGTGATTCCGAAAGCCTTGAAGATCGTCTTCACTATGTTCCCATTTTGCAAGAATGTCATAAACGTAACATTTCTAGGCACTCGGGACGAGAGGGTAAGAATTTAGGGCTCTTAGCTCAAAGTGCTCCATGTAGATATTCACAATTGTGGGGGATAAAGGAGATCCCATGGCTACACCGTGAATTTGCTCATATATCTTTCCTTAGTAGTTGAAATATGTTGACTTAAGGCTGATTTTGATGAGTTCAGAAGTATCGGAGTCGGTGATGTTTCTTATTATTTCGATGGCCTCATTTACCAGAACTTTAGTGTACAAGGACACTATGTCAAAGTTGATCAATTTTTCCTCATCTTTAATCCTCTGGTTTTTTATCCATTCGACCAAAGAGGTTGAATCTTTCACAAAAGAGTCATTTTTTCCAGAGACATGACCAAAATTATATGGACCCTATAAAATCATCCAACACATTCGACATGTGGCCTATAAGCTATCTATTACAAACCAATCCAAGATTCATATAGTATCTCGTGTGTCTTGTCTCAAGAAGGTCACGAGATCAATTTTCAAAGTGCAAACTGACTTACTAGAAATTGAGGAAGAGGGCTTCATTTCGCTCCAATCGGAAGCAGTATTGGATAATAGAGATAATCAATTGCAGAAGCGCATGGGATGAGAAGTCTAGATCCAATGGAAATGCATGCAACTAGAAGATGGAACATGAGAACCAACTTGATTTTGTATCAACTCCCTCACCTTCAACCTTGATGACAATGCTGATCTTGAAAGGGGAGGGCATGTTAGGTTTTTAGTCTTACATCTCTACATTAGGTTGCTTAGGAGTTAGTCAATTAATGTATGCAACCATCTCCCTTGAATAAAATCCCATTAGATAGTAGTTGATAGTTATTCAATGTAAAAGGGTGGGTTATTTACTAAATAAGGCCCACTAGGTAGTTGATTCTCATTAATGATGGGACCAAAAATAGTTATAAATGTGATATTTAGAATCTATTTTAAAAACTTGGAGGCTAAGGAATGTTTTCCCAAGTATTGTTGCATTTGGAGCTTTGATCGGTGAAAGGTTACCCCATCTCAAGAGGCAAGTGAACGTTTTTGTATTTCTTTTGATGAATCATTAATACAAGGATAAATTTTACATATTGCGTCTTATTTGTCTCTTGCATTTGTTTGCACCCAAAATCTCTATATAATGATTTATGTTTCAGTTTTAAAGATTAAAGAACATGACATACTACTACTAATAATAATGGATTAATAATATTAACAATTATTACGTTGAGAGGCGTTTTCTACAGCCCAAGTGAGTGAGGAGTGCCATGTCTGTAACAGTGATGTGGCACACATTATCTTCAAAGAAATAAATATATAAAAAAAAGTTATAAAACCAACCACATGTTGACTGCAAGTTTAGATTGAATAATAATAATTAATAATAATATCATTATTATTAAGGAAAGTGAAAAAGTAGAGAAATACATTGTTGTGATAGTATATGAAAGGTCATTTATCAATATTTACAGTGGCTTCTTGTGGTTACAAGTCCTTGAATCCGTACACACGTGTTAATTTAACTTGCATGGGCGGGGTTGATAGTCGAATGTGTTCATGCACACGTTATGTTAATGAGTCACATTTGTTGATGTATCATATTTTAAAAATTTCTCACTATTTTCATGTTGTAAAACATAATAAGGAATGAAACAGATTTCGATTATTCTCCTCAATAATTTTCGTACTAATTTCACAGAACAAGTTTCTCTTTAAAAGTCAATTAATATAAAATCAACACATTATAATTACAAGAAATGTTTGTCCAAAATGGTATCACTATCATTAATATTTTTTTCCTTGAGACTCATTGTTGTGTCCAAAGGCATTTGTTTGTAAGGTACATGTTATAAAACAAATCACTTATTGGGTCCAAGTTTAAATTTCATTGAATCATTGTGTGAATCTCTTTATCTATTGATAAAGGAAGCTCAAATATTAAACAAATCTTTTCATAAATTGTTACAAGACAACTAAATATTGTCTATAGTTAATCTTGCCTATAAAATGAAACTTTAATATAACTATGGCATGCATATGAAGAATAACTATTTTAGAGTCCTAAAGTTATGAAAGGTTTGCTTATTTATAGGATTTATGTGTTATTATTCAGAATTGACATAATTGATGCCTAGATGGTTATAATGGGAAATCTATTAAATTATATATTGTTAAGTTAATACAAAAAATGGAGTTAGATATTAGTTTTGTAATAGTTCTAAATTAATCAATGATTAAGTAAATTACAAGTAGTTTACTTCATAATTAATTAATTAGTGCAATTTTTGCTTATTTGTAGGATTTATGTGTCATCATTTACAACATAATGGAATAGTTGGCAAGTTGACGATTATAATATAAATTATATTTCGTCTATTATGAGGCTATTATTTCATCTTCTTTTGTTTCTGCCTCAAATTGGTGGCACATGATTTGGCATTAGACTCTTCCTTTAAAGATCAAATGCTTCTCTTGGATGTGTATGGAGAATCAAATTCTGACATGGGACAACTTGTATAAAAGGGGATTCAAAGGTCCAAACTTTTGTATCCTTTGTAGGATGGTGGAGGAGAATATTTATCCTATTTTTGTATAATACAACTTCTGTCAGAAGGCCTAGGACCTAGGTAGAAGTGTTGGAAAGGCTCAATCTTTCTCATAGTTGGAATTGTCCCTCTTTGGGGAAAAATATATTGACTCGAGCAACTGTTTCACTCTACTTAAAACTTTGCCTTTCTTTGTGTAGTGGGGGATCTGGAAACCAAGAACTGCTTTGATTTTTGACAATATTTCACAGTCTTCCACAGTTATCGGTCTTAAAAGTTTAATATTTTTTTTGGAATTTGCAAACCACATGCAGATAAAAATTCTCGGGTCCTCCAGGAACCTATACTTGAAAAGGATGTCCCTTGCGGGTATTTTATTGTGCTTCCAGTTTGGATCGATGTGGTGGAGGGATGGTTTTATATCTAGTATAAAATGCCTTTTTTTCTATTAAAGATGGGAAGTGGAACTGGAACAAATTCTAGGGTAGAATTGCTAGCTTTATGGGGGCTACCAAAGTTTTCCTTAATGAAAAACATTCTGATTATCTGGATTTTTGGAGACTCAAGAGTCACTATGGACTGGGAAAAGGGTGTTTCTTCCATACATGTTATTCTTCTAGAGCATTGGTGTGACAAAACTAGGAGGTTGTTTGATCTCTTCAACAAATTTACAATAAGGCATACCTATAGAGAGTTAAACTCTTTGGCTGAAAGTTTGTCAAAGGAAGCAATTGTGTTACCTAAAGGCCTTGTTGTTTATGAGGAGTATAAGGATTTCTCCTTATGTAGCTATGGAACGTATCGATTTTACTAGTTTTATCAACTTTTTAATTTTTTGTAAACGAGCTGCATTTTTGTAACCATTAGCAGACTCAATATGTTTCTAGTATAGAGGAGGCTATAAAGCTACATAGAAAATTTTCTGCATGTTATGCAATATTTCTAGCTACAAAAAACTTATCTTTGACGATGATGGAAAAACAAATTGGAACTTTGATTATGCTGTAAATAACAAGTTACATGTTTCTCTTATATGAAAAAAATAATAGAAATTATATTAGATTATGTTTTGTTAAGTTAATAATAAAACAAGGAGCTAGTTGTTACATTTGGATAAGCCAACATATATTCATGTTAACTCTAATGGCTCTATCAAGTGTGCATGCCCAGGGGAGATCAAACCCCTTGAGGTGCAAACATGTTTTAGAAAAATTAAGGAATAATATACACCTCGAGGGATTTGATCCCTTTCGGCGCTTATAAAGCCATTAGATTTAAGATGGATCTATGCTAATAATTAATTACTAATGTATTTATAGTCATTAAGCTCTAGGTTAATTATTGCTTATAATTAATTTTAATATTAACAATTATAATTAATTACTAATCATTAATCACTTATTTTATTAAATGATATTTTTCATGAGAATTTTGTTTGAATCACATTGTCACTGAATTCAAACATGAACATGAATCAAGGGATTTAGATTATAATCAATAGGTAGGCCATTAAATACAATCTCAGTGCAATGGTATTATGACCCAAAGTGTCATACAATGTGAAAGTGAATTTTGTGTTGCATTCTTTGTGTGTTTATGAAATTAAAGTAAAAACATAAGTTACTTTCATGTCATTTTTTCTTATTTTGTGGTTTATTAGATGAAATTTCCTTGGGGTGGTAGTAAACCAATTATTTGATAATTATATCTATGACTTTTTGTTAATCATGTTATAAACTTGATTAAATGTTAGTGCAATGCTATTGACAAAAAAATGCTGCAAGGTGATGCTAAAATGACAAATAAATACATCCCAAATTCCATTGGTTTTGTGTTGTATATACTTGAAATTTTTTCTAAGTAACATCAATTTCAATGACAAGTCCTTATATTATATTAGTGCCCTATTTTTATGATCAATCTATATCAATGTGAATAATAAAAAATATATTAGATTGCAAGATACACATAGATTTGATATCTTGGAATGGTTTCTATATTTTAAAATTTTATATTTTCGAATAATAAAAAATATATTAGATAGCAAGATACACATAGGTCTGACATCTTGGTATGGTTTCTATACTTTAAAATTTTCTATTTTCTTATGCATTTTTCTACATTGGTTATGTAATATGGTCCACAAAAATATGTCAAATCCTAACATACCAAAATCATTATCCAATGACATATCATAATCATTATCCAATGGGGTCTACAAAAGTAATGGCAATGTAAACATAATGGTTAATTAGGTGTATGTCAAATCCTAACATACCAAAATCATTATCCAATGACATATCATAATCATTATCCAATGGGGTCTACAAAAGTAATGGCAATGTAAACATAATGGTTAATTAGGTGTTGATTGTGAACATTGAAGCTACTCACATCATAATTGATTATTTATAACATGAATTGTGCTCATTGTTGGTTATTGGATTTCAATGAGCTCAAATTTAATGGTCAGCAATGAGCATGCTTCAACCATCATTGCTCTGCCCGCATGCTAGTTAATGGTCGCCTATAAATTGAACCAAATTTTCCATTAACCAAAAAATTTAAAGTCTTTATCAATACAACCATAAAGTAAATCCATCCACGCTCATTTGTGCTTAAAAAGTATGGAAAATGTAACAGAGAGATGACAGGCCATATCAACTCATGGTTGTTGTTGACCCAATCACATAGTTTTCCTATTCATGGTGCTACATAATTGGGTCAGGCTGTCAACTCAAGCACTTAGAACAAGCACACAGCGGATCCTAATTATATGCAAGTTATGCAACCAATCGCCTGGAAAATCCAAAGAGCTGGATATTTGGACATGTTGCACTATTGTTTTGGTCCAAGAATCTGTTATTTCAATGATTTTTGTAGGATTTGAAGCGAATCATAGGTCTCTTTTACTATTGTTTCGGCCTATTTCAGGAAGCTACAGAGCATACAATGAGAGTTTGATTCCGTCAACTTACCGTTTCAGTAGCACTCGAACGACTTGACAGGCAGTTTCCAACCAAATTTCTCCACTCTCTCGGAGAATCCTCCAATATACATTAGTGTATCATGCTGTTCATCCTTTTCAGGCACACCCCGAGCTTACATATCAGATTCTTCGCCACCCATTCTAATTTCATCTTTGTTAAAATAATTGTGTGTCTTTACTAACTTCTCATCAACAAAGCCAATGTGTGTCTTTACTTTCTGTTCTTCCTGTCTGAAGAGTGAGAACTGTGTAATTTGTTGAATTCCCATTGAAACATCTTATTTTACTCTCTCTATCTATATAGTTGCCAGAAGAACTAAAGTAAAACACACGCAATGGATTCAGATAACAGTTACGCACCAAGTTTCAAGCGGACCAAGTTCATGGTTTCTTCATATGAAGAAGAGCAGGTAAATTGATAAAACACCGTTCTGTAATTTCTACTGTAGGTCTGCGAGGAGATTTTGGTGTATTAATTCTTAGAATGCAATGCAATGCCATGGGGTGTCTGTGGGTGTCCCTGTTTTTGGCTATTTTGTATTGGGTTTGCATTCATTCTTTCACCTGATGTTGTTGTATTTGTATAAGCAGCAGTGGAGCCATGGAGAAAGTACATTGTCCACTGGCCATTCTTTGAACCCAATCGACAGTCCACTGGGCTTAAAGTTGAAGAAGACTCCATCTCTGATCGAACTTATCCAGTTCAGTGTAAATGAAACCAATAATAAGCTTCCTGAACTTCCTGGTTCAGGATCTGTGGATGAGAATGTAGACCAGGAAGCAGCTGGATAACAAAGGTTGCAGACTGTGGAGTAGGTCAGAGTACGAGTGCTCATGACAAGATGAAGTCAACTATCTTCTAAGCCTTGCTTCTGTGAATTGGAACATATGTAGTGAGGTAGTTGAGCAGGCCTTTTCCAGTTTAAAGATGCCATGTGCACAAATGTAGTGTTAGCAATGCTAGATCTAACTAAGACTTTTTTCTTGGAATGTGATGTCTAGATAAGAGGTCTGGGAGAGCACTATTGATGCACTATAGTGGGCCTGATGCACTATTGTGGCCCACTAGCATTTACTAGTAACTAGTTATTTGACCACAATTTGGGAAAATCCATGAGAAAGAAACCATGGTTATCTTTTATGTAGTTAAAATTTATCACTGATATCTCATAGAGAGGCAGTTATAGTTAAAGATTGATCCTTATAGTTGATTGAAGTATTTTTTAGGACAAAGATTATCATCCATAAAGTAACATATAAGTGGGTTACTAAGATGTTGGGGTATGATTATAAAATTGTATTAAGAATGGGAAAGATGATGTGGTAGTTGATGCTTTATCTTGACAATTTGAGGAGGATGACTCCTTAGCCTTATCTTTACCCATTCTAGGATGGCTCAAGGAAGTCCATCGAGAATGGCTAAAAAACTATTCAATAGTTTAAATCATTCACAGGATTTAGGAAGATCCTGACCCTCCTAAAGTGTAAACATGGAAGCAAGATACATTGAGATATAAAGGGGGCATTGTTATGGTAAATAATTCTACCTTAAAACAAAAGGTCCTAGAGGAGTTGTATTTATCCCCTACAGTAGGCCGCTTTGGATTCCATAAGACCTATGAAAGAGTTGAGCACACGTAGGCTTTATGGAGGGAATGAAAACAAACATTTAGGAATTTGTAGAGGTATGTGAGTCTTGACAAGAAAACAAGGGTAATATGGTGAAGACGCCTAGGGAATTGCAACCACCACTAATCCCAACATATTTGTGGACTTACATCTCTATGGATTTTATAGTGGGACTCCCAAGAGTCGATAATAAGTTAATGATGATGGTGGTAGTCGACTATCTTTCCAAATATGCACATTTTTATGCCTTATCACACCCATTTAATCCCTTCGCAGTGGCCCAATGTCACCATGGATTATATTTTTAAGTTACATAGCATGCTCACTTTCCATTGTCTTTGATCGAGACCCCACATTTACAATAGATTTTGGAAAGATTTGTTTAAAATTTAGGGCACCCAACTAAACATGAGCACTATGTATCATTCCCAAACATATGGTCAAAAAGAAGTGGCCAACAAGTGCTTAGAAACATACTTGCAATGCTTTTCTTCTGAAAAGCCACACCAATGGGAAAAATGGCTTCTTGTTGTAAACTGGTGGCACAATACCACTTATCTTGGAGCTACCAAAAACACCATATGAAGTTGTTTATGGACAAAAATCCTTGTCAGTGGATTCTTATTTTCTAGGAACCTCTAAGGTTCATGCAATGGATATCACACTTCACACTAGAGAAGCCATTCTTTGCACACTCAAGGACAATTTGGTTATGATTAAAAATAGAATGAAACAACAAGTTCACCAACATCATTTAAATGTTCTTTTATACAAGGGGATCAAGTGTTTCTTCTCCTACAACACTATAAACAAACATTAGTCAAAGATAAAATCTACCATAAGCTAGCACCAAAATTCTATGAACCCTATAAGATCATCCAACATATTGGACATGTGGACTACAAGCTAGCTCTTCCAAATCACTCCAAGGTTCATCTACTCTTTCATGTGTCTTGAATCAAGAACGTCACGAGATCAATTTTCAAAGTGCAAACCGACTTACTAGAGCTTGAGGAAGAGAGATTCATTTGGATCCAATCAAAAGTGGCATTGGATACTAAAGAGCATCAATTGCATAAGTGCATGATTTGAGAAGTCATGGTCCATTGGAAATACACACAACTAGAAGACAACACATGATAACCAACATTGATTGTGTAACAACTCCCTTAGCTTCGGTCTTGAGGACAATGTTGATCTTGAAGGTGGAGGGCATGTTAGGGTCCTACTCTTACATCCCTACATTAGGCTACTTAGGAGATAGCAATTAATGTATGCAATCATCTTCCTTGAATAAAATCCCATTAGATAGTAGTTGATAGTTATTCAATGTAAAAGGGTGGGCTCTTTACTAAATAAGGCCCACTAGGTAGTTGATTCTCATTAATGATGGATCCAAAAATAGTTATAAATGTGCTATTGAAATCTATTTTGAAAACTAGGAGGCTAAGGAATGTTTTCCCAAGTATTTTTGTATTTGGAGCTTTGATCAATGAAAGGTTACCCCATTTCAATAGGCAAGTGAACGTTGCTTTCTTTCTTTTGATGAATCATTAAGACAAGGATATATTTTACATATTGCAACTTATTTTTCTCTTGTATTTGGTTGCAACAATAATCTCTATATACATGTTTTTGTTTCAATTTTAAAGATTTAATAACAATACTATTAATAATATTAACAATTATTGCACCATAGGCACTTTCTATAGCCTAAGTGAGTGAGATGTGTCGTGTCTATAACGGTGATGTGACACATATTGACTTCAAAAAAATAAATATATAAAAATATTATAAAACCAACCACATGTTGACTCCAAGTTTAAATTGGCTAATAATAATAATTCATAATATTAAGTAAAGGGAAAACTTGGAGAAAGACACTATTGTGATAGTATATAAAAGGTCATTTATCAATATTTGAAGTTGTTTCTTAAGTTATTTCTTGTGGTTACAAGTCCTGCAACTCTGAATCTGTGCACACACGTGTTACTTTAACTTGAATGTGCGGTGTTGATAGTCGTTCATGAATAGGCTTTGTTAATCAATCAAATTTGTTGATGCATCGTGTTTTAAAAATTTCTCACTATTTTCACGCCTTAAAACACACTAGGAATGAAACACATTTCAATTATTCTCCTTTATAAACTTCATACTAATTTCACAAAACAAGTTTTACTCTTTACAAGTCAATTAATAAAAAATCAACACATTATAATTACAAGAAATGTTTGTCCAAAATGTATCACTATCATTAACATTTTTTTTCCTTGAGAGTTATTGTTGTGTTCAATGGAATTTGTTTGTAAAGTACATGTCTGCTCCAAAAAATAAATATATAAAATAAATTATAAAACAAAGTACTTCACCGACCAAGTTTAAATTTAAATTTCAAATTCCATTTAGGCATAGTGTGTGCTGGATTGATAAAGGAACCTTAAATATTAAACAAATCTTTTTATAATTTTTTACAAGACAACTAAATATTTATGTATAGTTAATCTTGTCTGTAAAAAGAAACCTTAATATAACTATGGCATGAATATGAAGAATAACTATTTTAAAGTCTTAAAGTTATGAAAAGTTTGCTTATTCAAAGGATTTATGTGTTATTATTCCAAATTGGGATAGTTGGTGCTTAGATTGTTATAATGGAAAATATATTGTAATATATATTGTTAAGTTAATACTTAAAAAAAAATGAGTTAGATATTAGTTTTGCAATAACTATAAACTAATCAATAACTAAGTAAATTACAACTATTTTACTTCATAATTAATTAATTAATTCAACTTTTGTCTATTAATAATATTTATGCGTCATCATTTACAACATAATGAAATAGTTGACAAGTGAACAATTACAATATAAATCATTTTAGATTAAGTTTTGTTAAGTTAATAATAAGACAATAAGTTAGATATTAACTTTGGATCAAATCCCTTGAGGTGCAATTTTTTTTTAGAAAAATTAAAGAATGGTTTACACTCGTTGATCCATCTATACTAATAATTAATTACTAATTATATTTATAGTCATCATACTCTAAATTAATTAGTAATAATAATTATTTATTAATATTAACAAATCTAATTAATTACTAATTATAATCACTTATTTTATTAAATGATTTTTCCATAAGAATTTAGTTTCAATTACACTTGACAGTGAATTAATAGGTGAACATGAATCAAGGGATTTAGATCATAATCAACAAAGCAATATGTAGACCTTTAAATGCATTGTAAGTTATGTCAAATGTGTGATTTAAGGATTTTTAATATTGATAGGTTTATTAGTTTAACCATTTCAAAGAATAATTAAATATAAATTGAATTTTATTTATATATTTTTAGTGTAAAATATTTTAGTGCAATGTATTATGATACAAAGTTGGACATAATGTGAAAGTGAATTTTGTATTGTATTTTTTTTTTTGTTTCTGAAATTAAAGGGAAAAATATAGGTCATTTTCATATATTTTTTCTTATTGTAGTAGACCATTTGTTGGAATTGAAATTTGATAATTCTATCTATATATACTTGAGTTTTTGTTAATCATCATATAAACTTGATTAAATGATGAAATACTACTAACATAAAAATGAGGCAAAGTGACATTAAACTGATACAACTTAATACATCCCCAATTGCATTGGACTTTACGTTATGTATACTTGATTTATTTTACAAAGTGACATGAATATCAATACCAAGTCCTTGTATTATAGCAGTGCCGCATTTTTATGATCAATCTAGATTAATGTAAATAACAAACAAGATATTAGATAGTAAGACATACATGGATTTTGCATCTTGGAATAGTTTCTACTCTTTACTAGTAGAATTGTTATTTTTATACTTGAAAGTGCTAAGCCTTGAACTTACTTTTTGTATCAAGATCCTACCAAAATCAAACATAAATATACTGAATTACATACTTCCACTAAAATCCAACATAGTTCTGCTAAATTGCATGCATACTTTCAAACTGGCCCATACACCGTTCCCATCAAAACCATGGCATTGTTCCACTAAATATAAAGTATGGTCCACAGAAATATGTCAAAGTCCTAACGTACCATGATTATTATAGACAAAAATATGATAACACTCTTAACATACTGGGTAATTAGGTGTTGAACTTCCCAATCTTTTGATAGATGCCAGGCGAAATTAACTCATGGTTGTTGTTACCCAATAACATAGTTTTCCTGGTGATACATAATCGGGTCAGGCTGTCAGCTCCGGCACTAAGAGCATGCGCACTGCAGATTCGAATTATATGCAACCAATGGCCTCGAAAATCCAAAAAGCTGGATATTTGGACATGTTGCACCAGTGTTTTGGTCCTAGAATCTGTTATTTCAATGATTTTTCTAGGATTTGAAGCGAATCAGAGGTCTCTTTTACTATTGTTTCGGCATATTTCAGGAAGCCACGGAGCATACAATGAGAGTTTGAGTCCGTCAACTTACCATTTTTGTAGCACTCGAACGAGCTGACAGGCAGTTTCCAACCAAATTTCTCCGCTCTCTCGGAGAATCCTCCAGGATACATTAGTGTATCATGTTGTTCCTCCTTTTTAGGTACACCCCCGAGCTTACATATCAGATTCTTCGCCACCCATTCTAATTTCATCTTTGTATAAAATAATTGCGGAGTAACACTTAACTTCTCATCAACAAAGCCAATGTGTGTCTTTACTTTCTGTTCTTCCTGTATGAAGAGGGAGAACTGTGTAATTTGTTGAATTCCCATTGAAATATCTTATTTTACACTCACTCTATATATATAATTGCCGGAAGAACCTAAAGTAAAATACACACAATGGATTCAAATAACAGTTATGCACCAAGTTACAAGCGGACCAAGTTCATGGTTTCTTCATATGAAGAAGAGCAGGTAAATTGATGAAACACCGTTCTGTAATTTCTACTGTACCTGCGAGGAGATTTTTGTATTACTTCTCAGATTGCAATGCATGACCATGGGGTGTCTGTGGGTGTCCCTGTTTTTGGCTATTTTGTATTGGGTTTGCATTTATTCTTTCACCTGATGTTGTATTTGTAACTGCAGTGGAGCCATGACGAAAGTACTATGTCCACTGGCCATTCTTTGAATCCAATCAATGAGCCCAGCCCACTGGGCTTAAAGTTGAAGAAGACTCCATCTCTGATCGAACTTATCCAGTTCAGTTTAAATGAAACCAATAATAAGCTTTCTGGTTCAGGATATGTGGATGAGAATGTAGATCAGGAAGCAGCTGGGATAACAAAGGTTGCAGACAGTGGAATAGGTCAGAGTACTAGTGCTCATGATAAGATGAAGGCGACTAACTTCTCAGCCTTGCTTCTGAGAATTGGAACGTGGGAGGTGAGTGTTTCAGAGCCTAACCACATTGTTTTTTTCAAGGGAATCTGAAAGTAATTGTAGGCTGAAATAGATGAAGGCGTAGAAGCCTGGAATCTAGTGCAATAAACACAGAATCCCATAGGACTTTAATTATCCTTTCTGCACTATTGGCTAGAGAACATTTAGTGCACCTGATCCCACCAATTCTGATTAAATATTCATGCATTTAGGAACTGCAGAATGCACATTTGTCTTTCAAATTGTATTGTTTGAAGTAGTGGGATGTGTTTGAACCGAAAATTAAAATTTGCCCATTATTGGCACGTTGGAACCATGAAATGTCACCGTTCCAACCTGCCTATATTGTGAAATGCCATGGGTCCAACTTGCCCATATTATCATTTCATGGTTCTGGGCAGAATTTCATTGTCATGGTTCCAACCTGCCCATGACTGTTACTTCATGGTTCTGGTCAGATTTCAGTCTGGTCCTTAATGAAAGGCTGTGTTTGATACCCCTGTATGTTCATCAGTTTCTGATCATGTTTGTGTTTGTTGGCAGTGTGTTTCAAGATATGAAGGTGACTTGGTGGTAAAATGCTACTTTGCAAAGCAAAAGCTTGTTTGGGAGGTACTGGACGGTGGCCTGAAGAGTAAGATGGAAATGCAGTGGTCAGATATCACAGCTCTCAGGGCAAGCTGTCCAAAGAATGCTCCAGGCACCTTCGAGATTCAGGTAACTAGAGCATTAATTCAAGTTGCATTATCCATATCCAGAAAGACATGATAGACACGAGACTAGAGTTGAGGTTCTAGACTTCAACAAGCTTTATGTAATTTCTCCTTGTATGTGGACTAGATCTCCAGGCCTCCATTGTTCTATAAGGAATCTAATCCCCAACCGAGAAAACACACTCTGTGGCAGGCTACTTCAGATTTTACAGGAGGACAGGCAACCATATATCGGTAAGTCAATCCAAGAACTGTATTTCAGTTTTAATGAAGAAAATTCCAGCCTAACTGCCATTAAAACTGGGAGTTTTCTTTCCAAGTCAGTTTAGCACATACGGGGTTATGGAATGTGCATAGCCATTCAATTATAAGGGCTCAAATACAATGGATGAATATATTGTTTTCCATTTTGTGATAGAAATTGTAAAGACCTAAATTATTGTTGTAGCCTGCAGGTGATAACATTATATCTTTCAAATAAGAGCTTCTGTGAGTCTCATGCCATATTTTGTGCCAAACTAACAATCAAATTTATCTGTGTCTATGGCAGGAGACATTTCTTGCAATTTTCTAAAGGACTACTTGACAAACATTATGAAAAGCTGATTCAATCCGACTCCCGTTTGAACATGCTAAGCAAGAATGCATTTGCAGTCACTGATCCTCCATACTTTGATTCTAGATTTACACCATTTAAAGATCAGACAGAGCAGAGTTATTTCATACTACCAGAGAACAGGTCTTATATGTCATCACAATATGGTTGCTTGACTGGTGTTTATGACTTGTCATCTTTATCAACTTTCTCCAATACACTGGAATCCATGGTTCCAACACTAGCGCCTGAATTTGAACACTTTAATCCAGAGGAGAAGCTTAATTCCAGTTACTCAGTTTCAGTTTCAACAAGTGAAGACAGTTCATCATCATCGAAAAGAGACAAGCTTGAAGAAATTGCAGAGTATTTACTTAATGATTCTTTCATATCATATGAACAATTCAACATTGAGAGAGTTAATTCCATGTGTTCATCTCTTGAAAAAGATGACAGCAGTAGGACAATGGAAGGGATTCGGTTTACATGACCATCCTCCACGAGATCACTGTACTTTTAGATTTTGGAATTCAAATTTTTAATCAAAAAATTGAAGGAACCTCATATGGCTTTAATAGGGATCGGTAGTTTATCATTATAGCTCAATTTCAAATAACTATATTTCAGACATAACGATTAAAAAAACTCTAACATGCGTAAATCTATATATCTCAAAGAAGAAAGAGCGTATTGAAAAAGTTACTGCCACTTCCACACAGTTGGGTGCATGCAAATTTTCACTGTATGTTTTTCCTTTTCAGTTTTAGGTTTTTTCTCTTATTCTTTTTTTATCTCTCAGCCATTTAGTTCTTTCTATGGTTCCTTGCATGGTATCCAAGCAAAAGGTGATAAGAAGGGATTGTAGAGCTATAGTGTTTGCAGGTCAATATTTAAATGCTGAAAACTTTTTAAACAAAGTATTTTTTGGGACACAAATTTAGGTTTTTGTAATTTATGCAAAGCACATTTTGGCAACAAATGATTAAGAAATTTGATTGTTAAAAGTTAAAACTTCCACCTGTGGAAGTCAAAGATGACAAGTCCAGCAATGAAGTTTGAGCAAAAAAATATTACAATATTGACTGTTAGAAAGGTGTGATTCGCCTCTTCTATAAAAGGTTCCCCATTCTTGCAAATACACTGAGAGAGGTCTCATTTATAAAAGGTTATCCTTTCTTGCAAGACACCATCTTGATTTCCATGAGCAAGTCCCTGGCT
The DNA here is from genome assembly GCA_001517045.1 of Pseudotsuga menziesii. Taxonomy (NCBI): domain Eukaryota; kingdom Viridiplantae; phylum Streptophyta; class Pinopsida; order Pinales; family Pinaceae; genus Pseudotsuga; species Pseudotsuga menziesii. The sequence goes on from LPNX010635158.1 coordinate 239,096, forward strand.
TGGCACTTTTTAGGATCTCTCTCTTTCAGATTTTTTTGTCTTCGGTCCCTATCATAAATCAAGGCCTAGTTATTCTGTCGCTGCTGACCTTTCAAATCGTTGCAAGAACTTGGATGCTTAATAAGCATGGAGATCCATTTGAACCCTAAGCTTTGCCCTCTTTAGGCACCTTAGCTGAAAGTGGTTTGCGTTATCTTGCTGTACAAGTTCTGTTGGATGCTTAATAAGCATGGAGATACATTTGAACCCTGAGCTTTGCCCTCTTTAGGCACCTCAGCTGAAAATGGTTTGCGTTATCTTGCAAGGTTCTGTACAAGTTGTGTTTATTCATGAAGTGCAGTCTTTCCTCATCTTGCTCTCAACCCATTCAATCAGCAAATCCTAGAGACATCAATTCCATCAATGAATCACAAGAGAAAATGTTAAAATTCAGACACACATTACATAAACACACAATGAACTACACCATACAAAACACTAGAATTTTATGTGGTAAAACTCAGAGAGGAAACATTCATGTGAGGCAAAGTATTGAAGCTCATTAATGAAGAATGAGAGATTACATGACTGGTCTCAGCCTCACAGACAACTCACTTAATTATGTATCCCAACCACGCACTATATACTTTATGAAAGAAGTTACATGAGTAAACTGTTGCTAGGTTATGAGAAATTTCCTATTAACACTCTTAACCAGAAACATCCCATAAACACAATAGTTTAGTTATCATTTCACAAAAGAAAATGTATGATTTAGTGAATAATTTGCACGGATAAAAAGGGTAGAGCAGTATCATTCAGTGAATAATTGGCAAGCATAAAAATGAGTGGACCATTTTTTTGATTACACATTTCTATAAGTTGTATATTGGCAAATAAAAACTCAAAATAGGTAAAAGCCCATGTAGCCCAATCTCACAGTATTATCCGTCAAATTCGCCACAGATTTCATTGAATCGAGCTCCTATTCTCACGATTTCCCTGTGATTCTCGATCAAGGTCTGATTCTTTGATTCTTTCCCAGAGGTACTCTCCAGAGTCTAAGTTCTTCTTAAAATTAGTCAGAATTTATGCTTTGTGTGCACATCATCTATAGTTGACCATAGTTGACCATGTCAATTGTGTGCACATCATCTATAGTTGACCATAGCTGACCATATCAACTAAATCCACATGATCACTAATAGTCCATTTCCATGTGGAATATAATTAACAACCTTCTCGATTTATATCTCGACCTATTTGGTCTGGTCCCTTTTCTACAAATAATTATAAAACAAGAAAACATAATGAAATGGATTTTTTTTTGGGATAATGCGGTATTTTAGATATGTTCATGCATGAAACTCCCTTGGCGAATTAAATGTGAGCATTCTACACACGAGCATGTCCATAAATTTAGAATCTCTTGTTTTTCAATTCTTTTTTCTCATTATGCACCTCACTCTAAACTATTTACTTTTTCTAATTTCGAATCTAGGTTCCTTTAGTTTATTAATCTACTTAGTATTGCAATGATCTAGATGTTACATTTCATAATTGTTTTTAATTAATCTCTATCATTATTCTTGCAACTCACCATAAAACATAGTCATTGCATTTGATATTTTTCTACATTGTCACCAACACTACATGAACATGTTGCACATTTATTCCTTCTGTTGTAACCTTTTCCCTCTCTTCAATTGAAATTGTATCTACAATTCTTGTATCTTTCATGCCATCATAGGAACCGTATGCAAGAATCATCTCACCCTTTCCATGGGCATTTTTAGCATCCTCATGTGTTAGTTTTTACAAGATTATAGCAGTATATCTTTTTTGCAAACAAACAATGGGATCTCTAGAAGCAAGACACGTCACATAAACAAAGCACACAAGAATTTATCCTGGGAAACCCAATCGAGAAAACCCAACAAACCTTCGTATAGAGATAATGGCTCCAGAGAATAGAGAGAAGAAGAGACAGAGAGCGAGAAAATGTATCTCTAAGATATAACCCCTGAAAAATACTCTCCTACACTGCAGTAGCGAACCTTTTATGTCTAAGTGACTTGCGGTGAATGTGTGTAATAATGAGGAGGGGCGCCTCCTATTTATATTGATTTTCCAAGTGGAAAATTAATGGGGCTAACCTACCTTGGGGAAAATACAAAAATAATATTTATTATTATTATTTTCTTCTTTATTCTTTCCCCAAGGTTTACATTGATTCATTCTAGGGTTTACATAATTAGTTACATCAATATGAACTCCTGTAGGAGGTACAAGGAAATATAGTACAAGTACAATAAGAATAACTTCTGAAGTGGCACAATTTCCAGCACTTCCTCTCAACAAGGAAGGTATTCTTCATATATGGTCATCATCAACATCACGAAAATCTAGATCTCATCTCTACATCTCATCTGTCTCGATCATCTCTATACATACTGAAGGTTGTCAACATTGTCTTTGTCCATCGTGAGGTGTCATCAATGTCTGATCCACTCAGTCTGTCAGTAGATCTATCAACTCTGCTATAAGTCTGTCTCTACCTGAGAACCTGGACATGCTTCACATGGCCATCTACTATCAATTCATCTCAAGTGATGGTTGGAATTCTCCTACACCAAGTTGAGAACTAGGGCCAATAGAAGTCATGAGTGTACATGACCATCTACTACCTGTTCATCTCAAGAGCCGGTGGGACTCCAAAGGACACCAGATTGAGAATCTAAACGTATAGTGGTCACCAGTGCACATGACCGCCTATGTCATTCCCGTCTCAAGATGTCGATGGGATTTCTCCCATACCCGACTGAGAACCAGAGCGAGCAGAGGCCACCTGTGTACACGACCATCTACTACTTGTTCATCTCAAGATCTGGTGGGAATACTCCAAAGAACACAAGATTGAGAATCTAAACCTATAGTGGTCATCATTGCACACGACCATCTGCTACCTTCCTGTCTCACTTCGTCGATGGGATTTCTCCCATACCTAGATGACATTCATAACAAGTAGAGGCACTAGTGTGAAAGTATCATAGATATCAGTCTCCACTTTCCCTCTCCATGAGGGATGCATTTTCTTCTACTCTAAGTCTTCTATGAAAGTATTCAAATTTTGTCCTCAAAATAGGCTTGGTAAGAATATCTGCAGTATGGTCATCTTTCGGGACATATTGTAACTCATCGCACATTTCTACACCATATCACGGATGTAGTGACATCAAATCTCTATATGCTTCGTCTTATCATGAAATACATGATTCACTGACATATGTATACAACTTTGATTATCACAGTGAATCACAGTTGGTCCTGGATTCTGACCAAACAATCCTGCAAGGAGTTTTTGAAGCCATACTTCTTCTTGAGTTGTTGCATTGGAATCCATATCCTCTATGGTGCTAAGTACTACTGAGGTATGCTTCCTACTACATCAAGAAATCGCTGTAGAGCCCAAACTAAACCAAAATTCGGAAGTAATCTTCCTATCTGCAACACACCCGACCCAATCTAAGTAAAAAAATCCTTGCAATATCATACCACATCCTGAAACATATCTTAGACCATATCCCACAGTGCCACGTAAGTATCTGAGAACTTGTTTTGCAGAAACCTAGTGATTCGTGAGTATGCCTCAGAACACTCATAAACTCGCTAAGAGTATTTACAATAAAACATATATCTAGTCTAGTGTTTGCCAGATACATTAGAGAGCCAATGAACTGGTGATACATGGTGGGATCCATCATATCAGAATTTGAATTAGACTCCTTCAACTTCTTGAAATTTGCACCCATCAGGGTAGCCATGGATTTGCAGTCCAACATCCCGAATCTCTTCAAAATATCAATGGTGTATTTTCCTTGAATTAGGAAAATTTCCTCCTTCCTATGCCATACTTCTAATCCCAAGAAGTAATGCATCAATATGAGGTCCTTCATTTCAAACTCAGAGGCAAGCTTCTTCTTACACCATCCAATTAGTTTCTCATTTCTTGTGAGAAACAAGTCGTCCACGTACAAGACCAAAATCAGTGGCTCATTATCCTAAACCTTGTATTAAATATTGGGATCTTCATCACTCTTGGTGAATCCCAAGTTTACCATGAATCCGTCTATTCGTCCATACCAAGCATGAGGTGCTTGCTTGGTCCCATATAATGCCTTTCTCAGTTTACATATGTGAGAATATTTATCATGGACAATAAACCCTTTTGGTTGTTAAATGTAAACTTGTTCCTTGATAATACCATTGAGGAAGGCGGTTTTTACATCCATCTGATGCAACTTCCATCCCATGGCTGAAGCAATAGCAATGATGGTTTTGATGGAAGTATATCGAGCTATAGGAGCAAATGTTTCATCATAGTCAATTCCTTTCTTAGAGAATCCTCTAGCAACAAATCTGTCCTTCTGTTTTTCCATGCTACCATTTGCTCCGTGTTTAATATTGAAAATCCATTTGGAGGTCATCACTGACTTCCCCTCAGGTCTCGGTACAACCTCCCATATGTCGTTCTTCATGATGGACTGGAACTCCTCCGTCATGGCATCCTTCCAAACTTGGTGTCTTGAAGCTTCTTCGCACGTGGTAGGTTCTGAGTCAATGATGTGACTCATCAATGCTACATAACTTGAGAACCTCTGAGGTCTTTTGTTTTCCCGATGGGTTCCATGTGTGGCTCCATGCCCTTTTGCATCCTGAAATGTATGATGTTCCCATCTAGGCCTTTTTCGTCTTACTGCCATAACTGTGGGAGCATCAATCGACTTGACTGGATCAATGGTATTGATCAATTCATTATTTTCTTTAGACTCCCTCGTAACTTCTGGAGGGGGAGATGATCTCATCTCTTCATCTTCATCGATATCAATATCATATCCTCTTCCTTTTCGGATAACCATCTTTTCTTCAAATGTCACATCCCTGCTGACTTTGATCTGCCTCGATCCCAGGATGTATATTCTGTTAGCCTTTGAAGACTCATTGTATCCCATGAGTGTTCCCTTCTTTCCTGGAGGTTCTAGCTTTGTCCTTTTATCCTTGGGAACATGAATGTAGACTGGACAACCAAATATACGAAGGTGGCCCACTTCTGGCTTCACTCCTTTGAAGGATTCTTCCGAAGTCATGTTCTTAAATATTTTATGAGGGCATATGTTTTGAACATACATAGTTGTCTTGGATGCTTCTTTCCACAAGAAAATTGGTAGACTCTGGTCATGTATCATGACTTTGGATGCTTCCACAATTGTTCATTTCTTCCTTTCCACAACCCCATTTTGTTGAGGGTTGTAGGGCATTGTGAACCCCCTCTTAATTCCATCTTCCTTGCAGAAATCATTAAACTCTGTAGAGGTATATTCTCCACCATTTTCTGATCTTGGGATCTTAGTCTTGCTTGACAGATTCTCGACTTATGCTTTGAATTCCTTGAATTTGTTGAGTACGTCCTCAGATTCCTTGGTTTTGAGGAAGGATATGGGTCTTTCGTGAGTGGTCATCAATAAAAGTTACATAGTAGTTGTAACCACCTAATGAAGTAACCGTCATAGGTCTGCAAAAGTGAGAGTGGATTAGATCCAATATTCCCTTGGATCTGATTTCACTTTTTGGAAAGGAGCCCTTAGTATTCTTTTCAAGTGCACATCCTATGCATATACCATGATGGTCTACATGAAGAATTGGTAGACTTGTCACCATGTTCCTTAATGCTAGGAGAGCTTGATAGTTTATATGAGCTAGTATTCTATGCCATAGCTCATTGATGTTAGTGGAATCATGGACTAAGGCTTGAGCTGGTAGAGAGCTCAGACAATACAAGATTTCCTCCCTCGCACCAATTACTTGTGTTGTGTTCATGCTAGAATCCTTGTGCCATGCGAGCACCTTTCCATCTGCAAATGTCACTATATATCCCTTGTCCTCTAAGGCAGAGATGGAGACAAGGTTTCTTTTCATACCAGGTACATATAGTACATCATTTAGATGTAGTAAGTCATTGGATTCCACTGAAGTGAGGTAGATCTAAACCATTTCATAGTGTAGTTGGCATCATATCCAAGTACAACATGAAGATGGGATTCTTTCTCAACAATTTATGAAAGGTTCTCTTTATAACCAATCATATGCTTGGAAGCACCACTATCTATGAGCCACGTATCACTAGTGGTGGGAACTGGACATGATAAAGCTACTATGAAAAAGAATTATGTAAAATATTCATTTGTTTGTTTCTTGTGATGATGACCATCTTCCACATCAGTTGTTGAAGATTCATGCTTCATCTTGTTTGAAATAACACATTGACTTGCATAGTGACCATATTTCTTACACTTATAACATTGTATGTGTGATAGATCCTTCTTCTTTTCCCTCTGATATGGAGACGAAATTGGTCTCTTATATTGGTGCTTATGTTTGTGAAACTTCCTTCCTTTTCCCTTGCATTTCTTTGTATGAATGATGAAGGCTTGATTCTCCTCAATTTGAGGACCATGGAGTCTTTTCCTTGCTGCAATCCTGGTTTCTACCTGAGTGCAGTCTGCCCATAACTTGTCAAATTTGGGAAACTTGGTTTGACCATTTATGGTTTGGATGAAGGAATCCCAAGATAGTGGAAGACAATTTAGAGTGGTCATGACAAGCTCCTTTTCTTCAATGTTGTCTCCATTGGACCTTAGCTTGTCTCGAAGTTTGGTTATCCTCATGAAATATGAGGCAATAGATTCAAACTTAGTCATCTTCATATTTGACAGTTTGTTTCTCAATGTGAGAGTCATATTGATGCTAATGTGTTCAAATAACTTCTTCCACGTCTTAAACATATTCCTAGTTGTATTATTTTTATGAGAATTGCATAAGCAAGTGATATTTGACTGAGTCCACCATAATCCTTCTTGATTTTGCATCACACTTCCTCCACTGGGACTTGGCTTCTTCTGCTTCTGGTTCTTGAACTTTCTCATTGACAAACTTCAAGAGATCATTTTCTTCTACGATAAGATGAACCCCATTCTTCTAGTATATGAAGTTTGTAGCCCTATCAAGATGATCTTCAACCTTCATTTAAATGATCTTGTCTATAGATCTGAACCAGAAACCGTAGCAGGAGTTAGGTCAACAATGATTTTTGGAATTTAGTGACACTGACCTTACAGATAGATGTGCCCTATCAAGGTGAGTTGAGGGAAGGTGAGGTCGAGAAAAAATAGTGGTGGGAAACCTTAGAAACTTGATGCCCTAGTTTCTTCTTGTAGTACCCCACATTGTCCCATAGTGTCCCACAGTCAAAAAATTGAAACTTCTCGGAATTTGGTCTTTCTTTCACCAAAAGATGCACCTCCCCCAGAGTGAAGTTTCCACAACTCTTTTTCTGTTGAATAGATGAGTGAAGGCCTTGGAAGGTCAAACCCTAGATTCCAACAATGACCTCTTCTAGAACTGCTCTGATACCATGTTAGTTTTTACAAGATTATAGCAGTATATATTTTTTGCAAATAAACAATAGGATTTCTAGAAGAAAGACAAAGCACAGAAACAAAGCACACAAGAATTTATCTTTGGAAACCCAATCGAGAAAAAACAACAAACCTTCGTATAGAGATAATGACTCTTGAGAACAGAGAGAAGAAGAGAGAGAGAGAGAGAGAGAGAGAGAGAGAGAGAGAGAGAGAAAATGTCTCTCTAAGATATAACCCCAGAAAAATACTCTCCTAGACTACAGTAGCACACCTTTTCTGTCTGAGTGACTTGCTGTGAATGTGTGTAATAAGGAGGAGGGGAACCTCCTATTTATATTGATTTTCCAAGTGGAAAATTACTGGGGACGACCTACCTTAAGGAAAATACAATTTTTTTTTTAATTCTTTTCTTGTTTATTATTTCCCCAAGGTTTACATTGATTCTTTCTATGGTTTACATGAATAGTTACATCAATATGAACTCTCGTAGGAGGTACAAGGAAATACAATACAAGTACAAAAAGAACAACTTCTAAAGTTTCACAATTTCCAACGTCATCATGATCATTGGTTCTAAAAAACATTTCATTTTCATGATCATATTCAATAACATTTACACTCACTTTTACTCTTGTACTTCACACAAATTCACAAAAAGTGAATTACAGGAATTAGAACTTTCCATTGACATGTGTTCTAATGATACCTCCTCTGCTACTCCACTTAGATGCATTTCTCTTAGGACACATCTTTCTATGATATCCTCCTTCACTTCCTATGGAAGGCACTCAATCACATGTTCCACCTCCATTTATTTAAACATGAAGTCAATGACATGTTTCACCTTAATTTCATTGAACATGTAAACAATGACAACCTCTTCATACTCACACCTCTTGTTCTCCACGATATCTCAGGTATTTGATTAATCGTATTTACAACTTCTTTTACACATCCTCTTGTCTTTCACATTGTTTCTCTTCACCTTCAACCTCTAAACTCACATATTTCTGCGTACGTAACAACTTCCTCTCTACCTTGAAGTTTAAACTATAAACTTCATTTGTGGAGTCCATCTACCCTAGTCAACTTATTTGCATATGTATAGTTTGAGACCATCCACATAATTACCAACATTATCTTTTATTAGACCAGCTCTAATTGCTATTCTAGAAAATTCTACAGTGTATTCATCCACAATCTTTTTTAATATCTCTATTATGTGACTCACAGAAAAAAGTAATATGAATATATGTAATTATCTCGTAATTCAACAACAATTCTATCATGTGTCTTGATCTTGTCATTTCTACTTCATATATCTAGTTGTAAATATTCTCATCGTCTTGATGCATTCCTCTTAATCTTGTGCATGCAAACTTAACTCACTCAAATTCCTCAACCCAATTGTTTTCAAAGGATAATTTTAGGGGCGAATTTTAGCCTAGTGGGCTATTTTTCCATGTTTTTCTCCCAAAAAATATTCGCCATTTTGCATTTTTTGAAGCCCTGTTTCGCCCAATTTTGATGGGGTAAAAATTTTTCACCCTAAAAATCGCCAAATTATTATATAAATGATATAAAATCCTTGGAAATTAAAATATTTTTGAAAAATATCGCCAATCATTTTAGAGTTGGCATTTTAAGAATTGGTAATATTTGCCAACATTTATACACTTTTACGTAAGTATGGTTCCTTAAAATCATCCCTGAAATTTCCAACCCACTCATGTTAGAACATGACCGCATAGCAATTACAGATATACAACTAAAACATTAAACAAGATGCAAAAACACATTTAACACATTATCGAGAGACACAGATATAACGTGGTTCACCCAAGAGATGGGCCACACAGAAATTGCTAGTCCTTTTTATTAGCGTCCAGAAAGATGAAGGGATACAAGCTGCAACAACTCTGCTACACTTCCTCTTCACACTCTCACAGTCTCTCTCACACAATCACATAGATTGTTTACACTACACTACAATATAATACAATACCATCCACAACCGTATTACAATGATTTTATTTTATAGGGGAAATACCATGGGAAAATACTACGGTTAACCCAATACCATGGGTCCACAAAAATGTTGGCCAACAAACATCCCAAAAAAATTTCTCAGGGGCGTTGCCCTCGAACCCCCTTTTTTGGGGCACTGCCTTGAACCCCAAAGTTGGGGAACGAGTGTACAGTAAACCAAGGGTACAAACACAATTGAATAACATCACTAAATCTGGAAGATCAGGCTCCACAACCAACAATCTCCCACTTGAAGACTGATCACAACAACTTCACCGTTACTGCACTTGCTGGACTATGCTCAGGACATTGGACTTGGCTAATTTCTTTTTCACCTTCATGCTTGAAGCCCAATAGAAATCGAGCAGGAACTCAGTTTCTCTCTGGTTATTGATCCCTTTGTCAACATGTCTGCAAGATTCTGACTAGTATGTATCTTTTCCAGTTTTAACAGTTCTTCATCTAGAACAGATCTTATGAAGTGGTACTTGAGTTGTATATGTTTAGTCTTCAGATGAAAGGATGAGTTCCTTGCAAGAAGAATGGCAATCTGGCTGTCACTGTACAGCCTTTTATTCTCTTGCTTCTTACCCAATTCCTCCATGAACCTATGCAACCAAATCATCTCCTTACTAGCCTCTGTAGCGGCAACATACTCTGCTTCTGTTGTTGAAAGTGCAACAACCTGTTGCAGTTTGGAAATCCAACTTACTATTATTCCACCCACAGTAAACACATACCCTATGGTGCTCCTCCTGTTGTCTTTATCACCAGCCATATCTGCATAAACATATTCCCGTAGAACAATGTCTGAACCTCCAAAACATAATGCATGAGAAGTGGTACCTCTCAAATACCTGAGAATCCACTATACTGCTTTCCAATGCTCTTTACTTGGATTAGTCATATACCTGCTCACAAATCCCACTACATGTGCCATATCTGGTCTTGTGCACACCATGACATACATCAAGATTCCAACCACTGATGAATAGGGAATTTGGACATGTAATCGATCTCTTCCTGTGTCTCTAGACACATCTCCTTACTTAGTTTGAAATGGTTGGCTAAAGGTGTACTAACTAGTTTTGCATTCTGCATTCTAAACCTCTACAACACCTTTTCTATGTACTCACCTTGAGACAACGTCAATTTGTGATTTTTCCTGTCTCTTGTTATTCTCATACCAAGGATTTGCTTTGCAACACCCAAATCCTTCATCGCAAATGATTTAGCTAGTTTTCTTTTGAGCACATTTATATCCTGCATGTTAGACCCTGCAACAAGCAAGCATGTCATCCACATACAACAACAAGATAATATATCTTCCCTTATCTAGCCTCTTGAAATAAACACAGTGGTCAGAATGACATCTATCATAACCTTGTTCTATCATAAACTTATCAAATTTTAAATACCATTGCCTTGGAGCTTGCTTCAGGCCATATAAGCTCTTCTTCAACTTGCAAACCAAATTCTCCTTCCCTTTGACCTCATACCCATGTGGTCACTTCATATAAATATCTTCCTCCAAATACCCATGGAGAAAGGTTGTTTTTACATCTAATTGTTCAAGATGCAAATCTTCTACAGCCACTAAACTTAAAATAGTTCTAATTGAAGTCATTTTAACAATAGGATAAAATATTTCGTCAAAGTCTATACCTTTCTTTTGTGCAAACCCCTTTACAACAAGTCTAGCCTTTTACTGCTTCTTGCCTCTATCTTCTTCCTTCAACCTGTAAACCCATTTATTCTGTAATGCCCTTTTTTCTGCAAGTAACTGAACCAAATCCAAAGTTTGGTTTCTTACCAATGAATCCATCTCCTCATTCATGCCTTGCTCCCACTTCTTTCTAGTTTCTACCTGCATTTCCTCTTCATAACATTCTGGTTCACTAGAATCAGACATCAATAAATAATACAGTGAAGGAGAGAATCGTTCAAGGGGTTTACTTAACCTGGTATATTTTCTTATAGTTGCAGGAGTTTCAGGTACCTGTTGTTGTTTTTAATTTTCTGGTGCCTTTGGAACTTCATTTTCTTTGATTTCACCAAGCACTGTGTACTCTATGTTTTCATTTTCCACTTTCTTTCCCTACAACTAATATTTGTACATAACCTTTTCATTGAATACTACATCTCTACTCCTAATGATTTTGCGATTTTCAAAATCCCATAAACGATAACCAAAATCATCAACTCTATATCCAATAAAGGTACATTTCTTGGATTTAGCTTCAAGCTTTGTTCTATTTTCTTTATCAATATTGACAAATGTTTCACAACCAAAAGTTCTCAGAAATGAGTATTTTACATGTTTACACGTCCATGCCTCCTCTGGAATCCCACCATTCAAAACGCTTGAAGGCCCTCTGTTTATTAAATAAACAACAACGTTTACAGTATCAACCCAAAACTATAAGGGAAATCCTACATGCAATCTCATACAACTTGCACACTCCATGATCATTATGTTCATCCTTTCTTACACACCATTTTCTTGTGGTGTTCCAGGGATTGCCTTCTCTTTGTGAATCCCATTATGTGAACAGTAACTGGAAAAATCCTTGCTACAGTATTCACCTCCATTATCAGATCTAAGATATTTCAACCTTTTTCCTGACTCATTCTCAGCCAAAGCTTTCCACTTCTTAAAAGTATCAAACACGTCAAATTTTTGTCTAATGCAATAAACCCAAGTTTTTCTAGTTGCATCATCAATAAAAGTAACATAATAACAAGAGCCACCAAGAGATTGTACTTGAGTTGGTCCCCATACATCTGTATGGACAAGCTCTAACTTTTCACTCTTCTTTTGTTTCCCAACCCTGAGAAATCTAAGTCTCTTATGTTTTCCATAAACACAGTTCTCACATAATTCCAAACTTACCTTCTTCAAATCTGGAAGTAGTTTCCTTGAGTGGAGAATCTGCATCCCCTTCTAACTCATGTGATGCCACAACACGACACTTGTTTTTGTGGAATCTATAGAGATAGAATAATCATTATTATGAGGACATAAATATAACGTACCTACCCTATCTCCTTTTTCTATTACTAGTGATCCTTTAGTGATCTTCCACAACATTTCTCCAAACATAGACAAACAACTGCTATCTCCCAAGTGCCCTGTTGAGATCAGATTTCTTTTCATAGCAGAAATGTGCCTTACATCTTTTAGAAGTCATTCACTTCCATTATTTAACTTAATCCGTACCTTACCCTTTCCAACAATTTTACATGGTTCATCATCCCCCAATAAAACATGTCCAAAATCACCTTGAACATAATCATGAAAGAATTTCCTATGGGGTGTAACATGACATGAAGCCCCTGAATCTACTACCCAGTAATTGCTAGTATTATCTAATGCAAGAATCAAAGCATCTTGTAACACATCAACTGCTACATTCGCTTCCTAAGTAGTCTCTTGCTGCCTCTCACCTTTCTTCTTTGGTGCTCTGTAGTATTTCTTCAGATGTCCTTTCTTACCACAGTTCCAGCACTCTATTTTTCTGAATCTGGACTTGGATCTGCCCTTTTTAGAATTGCTGTGATTTCTTGAGCTCCTTCCTCTCTCCTTTTGTCTCCCTCTTCTCTCCATGGTAAACGCATTACCTGATGTCTCACCTGTGCTTTTTCTTCGCATTTCCTCGCTAAAAATAACACCAACAACATCATCAAACTTAAGAGTGTTTGAACTAGGGACATAGTTACTTACAACCATGACCAAGCTATTCTAGCTTTCTGGCAATGAGCACAAGATTAGAAGAGCCCTAACATCATCATCAAAGTTCACTTTTACTAAACTTAACTGACTGGTAAGTGTATTAAACTCATTTGATTGGTCAGCAACAGATCCACCTTTCGACATCTTCATATTAAATAAACGCTTCATAAAAAATACCTTATTGGAAGTCGAGGGTTTTTCTTAGAGCTTACCTAATGCACTCATCACACCCTCTGTTGTTTTTTATTTCAAAATATTGAAAGCCACCGACGAAGCCAAGAATAGTCGTATTGTTCCCAGTGCCTTTCTGTCAAGAACCTCCCATTCTTCATCCTTCATAGCCACCAATTGTTTTGCTTTTCTGCCCAATGGCAGGTACAAATCCTTCTGGTACAGATAATCCTCCATTTGCATCTTCCATAACTAATAGTTTCGGCCATTAAATTTCTCATCCCTAAACTTTCCCTCTTCTACCATTGCTCCCACTCGAACCAGGATCCCTTCTTTCCTGCGAGTTTACTAGCCAAATAGACCTTTTGGCTCTGATACCAATTGTTAGAACATGACCACAGAGAAATAATAGATATACAGTTAAACATTAAACAAGATGCAAAAACACATTTAACACATTACAGAGAGACACATATATAACGTGGTTCAACCAAGAGATGGGCTACGTCCACACAGAAATTGCCAGCCCTTTTATTAGCATCCAGAAAGATGAAGGGATACAACCTGCAGCAACTTTGTTGCACTTCGTCTTCACACTCACACAATCACAGAGATTGCTTATAATACAATATAATACAATACCATTCCATCCACAATCATATTATAATGCTTTTCTTTTATAGGGGAAATACCATGGGAAAATACTACGATTAACCCAATACCATGGGTCCGCAAAATTGTTTGCCAACAAACATCCCAAAAACATTTCTCAGGGGCACTTCCCCCGAACCCCAAAGTTGGGGAACGAGTGTACAGTAAACTTGGGGTACAAACACGACTAAATAACATCTCTGAAGTTGGAATATCAGGCTCCACAACCACCAAGTAACTCGTCTTGTTTTGAAATCCCTAAATACATAGGATATTTTAACTCTCACATTCCTCCCAAACTCATCTTATCTTAAGCCATCCTCTCCTCTTCAAGCTCTTCTTCAAGAAATTTTTGTTCTTATTCATCTTTAATCTCATAATTTACATATCTAGTTGTTCATTTATTTTATATTGTTTATAGGGTTTCCAACCACATCAACACTTTTTCAATATCTTCATGACATCATTCTTATCATCGAGAGGTCTTCAATTACCTTTTGTAACACTTACACATCCTTTAAATGTCATATTCTTCTCACTTTTCAACATTCTTCTTTACAAATCCAAACAACATCTATAGAGTTGCCAAGTTGTGGTTGTCCCTTCCTCAAACAACTCTATCCAATGCTTCTCTTGTTTGAGCTACCTCTTCCGTTGGAAGCTCTACCTAGTACCTTGTTGGCGTTATCGACATTGCAATTTATTCCCACTCTAATACCAAATGGTAAAGCAAAATGTGGTATCCATTCCATAATCATACTTTAAAAGATATTTTATTCCATTGCCAACAAAATCAAATAATTTCATTCATTTAACATGACTCATAAACTCAATTCATAGACAAAAGTGCTAACAAAAATTATTAGAGTTTGGAATCAAAATCAATACAATGATAATGTTGAATTCCTTTCTTTCAAACTTGATTCTCTTTGGTCAAATAACTAAAGAAAAATGCCCACAACACTACATAGCCAATTCAAAACCAATATAATTCAAAAGTAGGAAAATCACGGCCAATGCTAAACAACAGTGGATATATATCAAACCATAGGCAACCAATTCTGTTATCAACCTAAATTTGTTATCTCGGAGCCATGATGTCCCTTTTGGAGCACCAAATATCCTATGTTATCTAGCTATCAAACCTTCCAATGAAAAATTATGAGTTCTCCCTCAAATTATTCCAATCTCCCAACTATTGAGTGCTTAAGGTTTCCATTGTTTAGCTTTTAAAAGTTTCCTTTAACTAAATATGGATGGTCTTTCAATAGGATTTCAACCTCTTGGAGTTTTCTAATCATAGTTGACCACACCATCTAGGTCCAACACATTAATACTAATCATCCACTGCCATGTGGAATATAACCAACAATGGTCTCTTTCTTATAAATAAATTTTCCTTAAACAAATAAAACAAAAACATGCTAAAAGCGAATTATTTTTCGGTGATGCAATGTTCTTAGTGACCTAGGGATTTTCCTATGTCATACTTGCTTGATCAATTGTAATTCCCACCTTCATGGGCACTCTCTCTGCATGGAATACATATGATATTTATAATTTTGGGTAGCATAGTTTTAGGCCTATCGTAGGAACCGAGGATCCTATCTAGCATGTCTAGATTTGTTTTTGTAAGTAAGAGAAATACTTGATTCATTCTAGTGGTTGGTTCAGCCTAACTTAGATAGAAAAAAAATCAATTCAAATTGTGTTTTTCTTTTACCGATAGATTATCAAACATAAATGATGGTGAACCTTTACATAAGATGTTGTATATTCTAGCTAATAATCATAACTATTTCTTAGAATAAATAATTTTACGTGTGCAACATAATCTTGTTTAATTTAAAGTAAGAATACTGCATAGTTTCTGGAAGTTTGGATAATCCAAACCACTTTCTCTAGCTGATCTCTATTATTCTCACACACTACTTGTTGGGGACAATTAGAGTACCTACCAACTTTATCCCAAGGTTTACTTTGGGTCCTACACCAACTAATCCCATGAACTCTAAGGGAAAGTCACCAGCTAAGCCCATGAATTATAAGGGAAAGTGACCAAGGAACTATGGATATGAACATTAAGTAGGATACAAACTCTCCATAAATAATTCCCCTTCCTTTCTCAAAGGGGTAACATAAAAGCCAAATATTTTTTGGAATAAGAAAAATAACCCCTCCTTCCAATATCACTCCTTGTCTCCTAACAACCCATGGGGATAAGGATAGACACTCACACCAATGGATTCAATTATATAAATATATAGATTCACCATTTAAGACTATCTAACCAACAACTATCAATAATATTAATAATGAGAACATTTATTTTAACCAACAACTCCTTTACTATAATAACACAACTCAATTAGTAACATGCATTATCTGTTTAACTTGTAATTAATTAATATTTTTAATATAATTCTCAACTAATACTTATTCAACTATATAGGGTTAATATTATACATGTTGGGCATATGTATGCAGTTAGCATGCATGTCTCTCATATGCAGTGATAGTCTTTAAATAATCAATATTTTATAGAGAAGTAGACAAACCTAGAACAACACATATGTATCATAGTTCATAATGCATAATCATTACATGACTACATATTATTCCAATCAAGTTATAACAATATAATATTGCACATGTAAAGTCACAATCACACAAGACACCTAAAATCATAAGTTGCACCTCTTCGTCCTGTTGTTTCCCATAGCACAAACATCATTGTTTAATCCATTGACATCTATAAGGGCATGAAAAGAGATCAAATCTAATATGTCCATTATCCCCCACAAAAAGTAATGGCAGTTGCCATCATATGAGCAAGGGAGCATAAGTTAACTTAACTAACTCTTACGACTCCAAGTTTGGAGAATAAATGATGAGCATTATACCTTCACCCCTTCTGGGTCCACGCCTAATATCCATATTGACATCTCTCTATGTTAGTGCTTGCCTTTGAGAACACACCCATATGCTGTCTCAACCTTAGTCAAGTCTTCCATCCTACAAGATCACATGATTTCAAAAAAATAATAGCATATGCACAATGCTGAAAACATGAGAAATCAATCACTAAAAACTATTCTAAGATATCTACAACCCAGTAAATATCTTGATACTACAACCCTTGGCTCTTATAGCATTCATCAAATTTGGGATGATCTTAATAATGGAACCCACATGCTTGTATATATAGTCATAATCCATGTGATATAGTTTACAACTAATCGTTAATTACCAATAAAACAGTTACACACCCGCATCATGTGTCACATAATTAAATTTGTAGTATCAAACCGTCATCATTAGTATAACAACATAGAGGAAACACTCCATCACTCCCACACTCTAAACAATTTACTCTTTTGAACTTCCCATCTATGTTCCTTCTCTTAGCTAGTTACATTGCTTACTACTTCAATAATACAAGTATTCCACTTCACAACCTCTTCTTTATTAATCTCCATAGTTATTCCCACGACTTGCCATAAAACCTACTCAATGTCTTCCACATCTTCCTACACCATGTACAACACTAGACATACAAGTTGCAGATATCTTCCTTCTATTGTAACCTTTTCACTATACTCAAATGTAACAATGTTCATAAGCCATAATCTTTCATGCTCACACATAAACCATACCGAAACATCATGCAACCATTTCCATGAGATTATTCAATGTTGTCACGATCTTTTCCTCTTGTGAATATTTACTAATTTTCATGGTCATATTCAACAACATTCACACTTATTGAGACAAAAGTAATTATGGAAATTAAATCATCTTATGGACACCTATTCCAATTGTACCTCCTCTTCTACTTCACTACACCAATGATAAATTCTCTTCTACTCCACTTGGATACAACCTTTCTTACACACATCATACTATATGTAATGTCCTAGTCCGATCAGGCAACAAAACACCCGCTAACCTACTTAATCCCCATAGGTTTGAGCGGGTACTGCATAAGAGGGGATTGACTGAGGACATTTGGTACTTAGAACAACTCAGGACACACATTCAATACTAAATTTAGCAGTAGGCTAAAAGAAGCCTTTTCTCTTTAGGATTAAAAGTCAACATCAAATTAGAATCGCATGCATGCAAATGTAAAAGCAAAAACCCTAAAAGTGACATGCGAACCCTAAAAGCACATAAGGATCTATTCAAGAAGGATGAGAGAGCCTAAAGAGATAGCTATGTTTATTATTGATTGATTTGGATAATTTAGCAGCAGCACATCGTGCAGCTACGACATTTGGGGTTGAGGACGAAGTCTTCAACTAACGAGGGTTCAGCAGTGCAATATATGCCCTAGTCTCCTTCAGGATAAACCATCCAGGTTTGTCACCACATCTATAGTATTCATCATTATTCAGTGTTTTAGTGTATGCCAGAAGATTATTTGCAGGTTCATCCGTACAGTCGGGGGCGAGGTTAGCTGGAAAACCCCAAGTCATTCACCGGGACTTCGGATCACCATATTTTTTCTGCATGTGGCCTGCATCCTCGCCGAAAAGATCACTCTACTGCTTTGAGTGATTATCAGCCACCGGTTTGCTCACCTGGAATAGCTAGCAGCAGAACAAAGAAGAGAGAGGGCTTGACCACCAGTTAGGTGAACCAATTTGCTAGGGTACCTAGAGAGGTCAAATATTCTGCATGCTCTAGCCATTCTCTCCGGCACGGGCACATCTACACTCTGGAAAATTTGTAGCTCCAACAGACCACTCCTCCACCAAAAATGTCATCTTTAACTGATCCAGACTATTGGGGGCACTACGCGGGAAAAAAGGGGTTATTACTTCATCAGCTTGGCTTATCTTGCATGCATATTTTCTCAGGAGCATCTTCTGCCAGATTATCAGTGGTAAGCGTTACATCCTTTCCTACAAACTCTAGCCCTAAATTCAGCTATAATTTAGGGCAATTTTGCATGCCCAGTTATTCAAAAATTTTGCATAGAATTAGAAAATATCAGCATTTGGGATATTACAGTGGTATCAGAGCTATCTTCTTGGCCAGCTATGGGCTTAAGAAATGAAAAGTAAATGAATACAGAAGAAGATACTTTTGTAACCTATAGGAAAAGAAGAAGCAGGTACACGAAGGACTTTGAGGATATCCAACTAGAAGATACCAACTCAGACATGGACCCAATAGGTATACACTCTAACAGGGGAAAAGGAATGAGAGAAGATGAGGATAGGATGGAGTTTCACAACCTAGTATCTGCATTGCAAGACTTAGCCAAAGGGAAAAAATGTACTTAATGCAATCAACAGATTATCGACAAAACCAGAACTAGGTAACAGCAGTACACCTCTCTCACCGGTAGATAGAGGGTTTACAAGTAGCAGTGGGAAGGTTGCATACACCAATATACAAAATACACCCCACATATATAACAGACCTTCCAACATGCCTACTATGCCTCACTTCTTGGTAGATGCAGTAGCAAGTCCAGTCATGTAGGTAGAGCCTAGCGAACCCTTTGGGGCTTATTTGCAGGAATACAGGGGCTTAGGGGATGAGTTTCATGTAGCCGTGTCTTTTTCGGATTTTTGCAACATGAAGAGTAGGAATGGGCCCAGGAATTTCAACAAGGGATTCAATCATAACTATGAGTTGCAGAAAACCTTGGGCAAGTTGACCATCCCAAACTTTGATGGGAATCGCGAAGGTTCAGTGAGGATATGGGTTCAAAAGTTGGATACCTATTTCTAACTCAATCCCATGACAGAGACAGATGCCATTAAATTGGCTACACTCCACCTGGACGGAGAGGCTCATGAGTGGTGGTACCATGGATTAGTGACATTGGGTCACAACACCATCCATTCCTATAGTGAGTTCACTCAGAAACTCATGGAGCGGTTCGACAAGAAAGATCCAGAGATACATTTTAGAGAGTTGGCTCAACTCAAATAGATAGGTAGCACTGAGGCCTTCATCACAGAATTCCAGAGGATAGCGGTTATGGTAATAGACGTGTCAGAGAGCAGGTTGAAGATGTTGTTTACTGAGGCCCTAACAGAACCCCTACGGGGATGGTGAAATCCTACAAGCCCCCCACTCTATAGGATGCCATTAGCCAAGACAGAGATCTCCAAAACTCACTCCTGAAGAACAATTTCCCTCTCAAAACCAACTTTCCAGTTAGGGATAAGGACAAGAAACCTTTCCAGAGGATTTTCCAAAGAAAACATGGTTAGACGAGGACACTAGGAAATACTTGAGGTGAAAGAAATTATGTTTTACTTGTTAGGAACCATGGGTTCCAGGACACACGTGCACAGGAAAGGCCAAGGCTCATTACATCGAAGTATATTCGGATAGTGACGGGGAGGACTATGAGCAAGTGGCAGTGACAAAAGAATTACGGGTAGTAGAGGAAGAGTCACTTCAGGGTGATACACCAGAGGGAGTTATTGCTACGTTAGCTAGAGTACCTAGATTCCATACTCTCTAGGTAAGAGGAGTAGTACAGGGCCACAAAGTGGGAGTATTGATTGATGGGGGAGCAACCCACAATTTCATTGATTCCTCTTGGGTAGCCAAGAGGGGTATTTTGACAGAGAAGTTCAAGGGATTTACTGTAGCTGTAGCCAGAAACTCCAGCATGGAGTGCAACTATTGGATTCCAAAAATGAATGTCACATTAGGAAACTACCAGATGACAGATTCATTTTATGTAGTGGATGTGGTAGATACACATATAGTATTAGGCATTCAATGGCTTTATTCAATAGGGAAATATACTACACACTACTAAGCAATGGAAATTGAATTCTAGGGGCCAGATGGAAAACAGGTAGTTTTGAGGGGCATGAACACTTATCCCCCAAAACCAGTCTCTTCACAGAGAATGGAGGCAGTACTCAGATAGGATGACATAGAATGGTCTACAGAATGTTTTGTCACCTTTAGGAAACCTCCAGAGAACAACACACAACACCCAGATGATATTCAGGCTTTATTACAAAAAACCAAAAAGGTATTTCGGGACCTTCCAATAGGTAGACTACCAGACTACCAGACTACGGATTTGAGCACATCATTGAGCTAAGGGAGGGGACACATGAAGTCATCACCACTCCTTATATTCATCCCAAAAGAGATAAGGACGAGATCAAGAAGATGATCAAGGAATTACTAGAGCTTGGATACATTCGACCTAGCTCTAGCCCCTTTGCATCATTAGTGGTATTAGTCAAGAAGAAGGATGGCACACTGCGAATGTGCATCGATTACATAGCACTCAAAAAAAATACCATAAAAAATAGGTATCCCATCCCTAGGATTGATGAACTCATGGATGAGCTGCGGGGCGCCAAATACTTTTCAAAGATTGATCTTCACTCAGGGTACCATTAGATCCAAATAAGGGATCAAGACATTTCTAAAACAACTTTTCATTGTCACTATGGTCACTATGAATTCCTGGTCATGCCTTTTGGACTTACCAATGCTCCAACCACTTTTCAGTCATGCATGAACCATACTTTCAGAGCTCAGTTATCTAATTTTTTGCTAGTATTCTTTGATGACATCTTGATTTACAGCAAAACATCAGAGGAACATCTGAAACATCTGGACGAAGTATTAAGCATTCTAGAAGAACACTTGCTTTACGCGAAGATGTCCAAGTGTGAATTTGGCATGAAGGAAATGTTGTATCTAGGGCACATAATCAGTGCAGAAGGGGTACATGTTGATATGGATAAAATACGAGCTATCAGGGATTGGCCCATGGCAAAAACAGTCACAAAATTGAGAGGATTCTTAGGCCTTTGCACATATTACCGGAGGTATGTTAAGCGGTTCTCCCAATTCACTGCACCCCTCAAAGATCTCACAAAGAAGGGAGCCTTCACCTGGATAGAATTAGCACATAAAACTTTTGAGGAAATGAAAGCCATCATGAGTTCTTTCCCAGTTTTAGTATTACCAGACTTTTCACAGCCATTTGTAATAGAATGTGATGCCTCAGGGGAAGGTCTAGGAGCAGTATTGATGCAAAACCATCACCCCATTGCATTTTAGAGCAGGAAACTAAAGAACTAGGAGCGTCACTACTCCATATATGACAAGGAAATGCTAGCCATCTTACATGCTCTCACTAAGTTCATACAGTACCTGGTGGGCAGCAAGTTCAAAATCAAGATAGATCATAACAGCCTCAAGTACTTCTTGGAGCAGAAGGAGGTGAAGGAGCACCAACAAAAATGGTTCAGCAAAGTGCAAGCCTACGATTTCGAGATAGAGTATGTGAAGGGTAAGAACAATATAGTAGCTGATGCATTATCTAGATGACACGCTTCATTATCTCTCATGAGTATATCTACAGATTGGAGGGCTTTCTCTTAGTAGAGTACTCCAAAAATAAATTCGCTTGCGAATTATTGGATGGGTAGGTTCAGGATGATAGGTACAGAATTATTGATGACATCATCCTAGAATAAGCTTTAAGAAAGAAAATCATACAGGAGTCACATGACTCTCCACTATAAGGACATCAGGGTTTCTTGAAGACCTATAGGCAGATCTGAGAGAGGTTCTCATGGGAGGGCCTCAAGGGTGAGGTTATACAACACGTGTGGGAATGCATCATTTGTCAGCATAACAAGATTGAGCACATCCATCTAGCAGGGTTGCTTCATCCACTACCAATTCCAGAACAGAAGTGGGAAAGTATCTCCATGGACTTCATTACAGGGTTGCCTAAGGTCCAAGGGCAAGATTGCTTATATGTTGTGGTTGATCAATTAACCAAATTCGCCCATTTCTTTGCTATATCATCCGTTTACTCCATAGCCCAGGTAGTCGAGTTATTTTAAAGAGAGGTATTCAGGTTACACGGGTTACCCAAGACCATTGTCAGTGATTGGGATAGTAGATTCACCAGTTCCTTCTGGCATGATCTATTTAGGTTAGTGGGAACTGAGCTTGCTACCAGCATGAGTTATCATCCCCAGAGTGATGGACAGACCGATATTGACAACAAGTGGATTGAAGGGTATCTGAGGAACTATGTAGCAGGGCAGCAGCAAACCTGGATTAAATGGCTACACTTAGGGGAATACTGCTACAATACTACCTACCACATGTCTATTAGGATGACACCTTTTAAGGCACTATATGGCTATGAGGCCTTGGACTTTGTAGATTTAGCATTCAGAGACAGTAGGGATCCTAAGTCAAAGGAATGGGTACAGAACAGTAAGGATATCCTTAAAATCCTGAAAGAGAACTTACAGACAACCCAGATTCAGCAGAAGCTATGTGCAGACAGACACAAGGTTGAGCGGAGCTTTGAAGTAGTATATCTGGTATACTTACGGCTCCAACTCTATAAACAGTATTCACTTAAGAATAACGGAGTGGAAAAGTTAAAATCTCGCTTCTACAGACCCTACAGAATAATCAGAAAGGTGGGAGAGGTGGCGTATGAACTAGAACTGCCACAAGAGAGAAAAATTCACAATGTATTCCATGTGTCCAACCTGAAAAAGACCATTTGACAACACATTGCTCCATCAATAGAGTTACCTCCCTTAGATGATGAGGGACTATTGGTACTGATTCCATAATGGATCGTACAGGCTCAAGAAAGAAAACTCTAGAACCAGGTGATTAGAGAATAGTTGGTCCAATGGAAAGAATTACCTCCAGAGGATGCCACATGGGAAGGAGAACAGGTATTGCAGCATCCCAGTTTGCAGTTGCTTGAGGACAAGCAATCTCAAGTGGGGAGGACTATAATGTCCTCATCCAATTAGGCAACAAAACACCCGCTAACCTACTTAATCCCCATAGGTTCGAGCAGGTACTGCATAAGAGGGGATTGACTGAGGAAATTTGGTACTTAGAACAATTCAGGACACACATTCAGTACTAAACTCAGCAGTATTCTAAATGAATCCTTTTCTCTTTAGGCTTAAAAGTCAACATCAAATTAGAATCGCATGCATGCAAAAGTAAAAGCACACACCCTAAAAGTGACATGCGAACCCTAAAAGCGCATACGGATCTATTTAAGAAGGATGAGAGAGCCTAAAGAGATAGCTATTTTATTATTGATTGATTTGAATAATTGAGCAGCAGCACAGCGTGCAGCTACGACAGTTGGGGTTGAGGACAGAGTCGTCAACTAATGAGGGTTTGGTAGTGGAATAGATGCCCTAGTCTCCTTCAGGATAAACCATCCAGGTTTGTCACCGCATCTATAGTATTCATCATTATTCAGTGTTTCAGTGTATGCCAGAATATTATTTGTAGGTTCATCTGTACAACTAGGGGGGGGTTTAGCTAGAAAACCCCAAGTCATTCACCAGGACTCTAGATCACCATATTTCTTCCACATGTGGCCTGCATCCTCACCGACAATATCATTCTACTACTTTGAGTGATTACTAGCCACCGGTTTTCTCACCTGGAGCAGCTAGTAGCAGAACAGAGAAGAGGGAGGGCGTGAACACTAGTCAGGTGAACCAGTTTGCTAGGGTACCTGGAGAGGTCAAATATTCTGCATGCTCTAGCAATTCTCTCCAGTATGGGAACATCTACACTCTGGTAAATTTGCAGCTCCAACAGACCACTCCTCCACCAAAAACATCATCTTTAACTGATCCAGATTGCTGGGGGCACTACGCAGGAAAAAGGGGTTATTACTTCATCAGATCGACTTATCTTGCATGCGTATTTTCTCAGGAGCATATTCAGCAGGATTATCAGTGGTAATTGTTACAATATTTCCTACAAACCCTAACCCTAAATTCAGCTATAATTTAGAGTAGTTTTGCATGCTCGGCTATTCAGAAATTTTGCATAGAATTAGAAAATATCAGTATTTCGGATATTACACTATAACATATTCCACTACTTTATTTGGAAGGCACTCAATGACACATTTGTCCTCCAATTCTTATTGGATGCGTTCAATTACATGCTCCATTTTTGTTTCTAACATTGTATAGTCAATTACAACCTCTTCATATTCATATTTCTCATCCTCCATGAAATCTTGGAGATCTTCTTTCACCAATCCTATTTCCAACTTCTTGTTCTCATCCTCTTCTCTTTCACATTGTTGCTTCACCTTTAGCCTCTCCTTTCACATTTTTAAACCCTCTTAACAACATTGTCATTGCCTTCAAAGCTAATTTTCAGTGTGACTCATTTGTGGTGGAGTGCATCTCCACCATGGAAACTTGTTTTCAAATGGATAGTTTTAGACCATTCACATACTTATCAACACTCTCCTTATTATCCTTGATGAGACTAGTTATAATTGATACTCTAGAATATTCTATAGTATATTAATCTCTACAAATCTCTTTTTATGCATTAACATTCTAATATGATATGCATAGGAAAAAATATTTGAAGACTTATAATTACCTTATAATTTAACAATGATCTTGTCTCATGTCTTGGTATTGTCCTTTTTGCTTATTTGTCTATCTAGTTGTAAATCTTCCCACCATCTTGATTCTTGTCATCTCAATCTTATGCATGCAAACTTCACTTGCTTGGAGTCCTCAACTTGATCGTTTTAAAAGTAATGTGGCATATCCCCAATATAGTCCTTAACTCATCCACATTTGAAATCCTAAAATGTTAGAAATCATGAGTCAGAGGATCTATGACAAATTCTCCAATAAATCCCAATCCAATACGATAAATAATACCAAAATACAACAACACCTTAATGATAAAGACAATATAGATGTGTCATGTACCATAAACACATAAGACATCAATAGAATGCACAATATATAGGATTCCTTTGGGATTATGAACATGTTGCTTAAATGAGATGATTGCAAATGAGGTGATTGGTGTGTATCTATAAAAATCACTTAGTATTTAAAATGTTATATCTCAAAGGAAAACTAGGAATCCCTAGGATAGAATGCAATAAAGTGTAATAATGGGTGTAACAACCCACAAACTACCCATGAGTTAGCACATTAACGAATTCAACTACCCTTATAGTGGGATAGAATGTGGCCACACTACGAAGATTATAGCCAAGGTAGCTCAACACCCCACTTAAGTTGAACAATGGTACACAGAGGAAACATTACATCCATAGAATGCCGTAGAATATCATCACAACCCCCATAATGTTGATATGGGGTCATTAGAATCCATATTGCTCACAAAAAATGCTTCATGATTGATGTTGTGATTGATAATGCTATAAAGGGTCTTCGACAGGGAAAACCGTACATTTGTCTAGTAGAGGAGGTTCAACTGAAATAAGGGACCTTGGAGAGGTTGACTATAACTACCAAGAAGGCCTAGAAAATACATGAAAAACATCAATGAGAGTAGCAATATCCCATTTGGGTAAACATGGCAATAATGAAGTTGTAGAATCATCATCATCATACAAGAGTCATCATTGAAATGGATGGTATTGGAAGTAGTTGGAGCACCATCCACAAATTTGTAGCTAAAGGGCCCATAAATACATTGCATATCTAGAGAGAGGTCAACACTATGCTTCTCAACTAAAGAGAACTCAATAATAGTTTTCTCATCTAAGGAAGGCTCTTCACTAGATTGCTCTTCAAAAGAAGGCTTATCACTAGATTGTTCATTGGAAGGAGGCTCATCACAAGGCCATATATCCTCATCAAAAGAGGAAAGGATAGAAGTGATCTCTTGAATAGGAGAGTAGTAAGATGAACAAGTAAGATTACAAGTCCTTAGAGATTATTTAGAAGAAGAGTCTTGAATAAAATGTGGTAAGATCCACTAAAACAACCCATGGTTTACCAACAAGTAACTTTTCTAAAGAAGAAGGGGCATGTTCCATGGACACATGTTGACAATCATCATTGGAATAATCACTAGAAAGAAGTGATAGAAGAGTTCCTAGAAAACCATGAGGAGTACACTCGTTAAAGATAACCTCATGATGCTTAGTCACATGATGAGCGACATGGTCATAAATATGATACCTCCTTGGAAAGATTCACTGTAGTCAACCATAGTTTGGTAACGAGTACACTAGACATGTGATATAATGATGTATCTTCCATGAGGTGGGTGGATCCATGCACATGATTGAAAACTCCTATAATGTGAAAAACAAGGCTCATACCCATTAACACACTCATAAAGAGTCATAACATAGACAACACAAGTAGGTGTGTGGTTGATGATAAATGTTTCACATACAATTGATTCTCCCTAGAAAGAAAACTTTATGTTCTAAAAATGAAGCATACAACATGCCATTTCCATGATATCCCTATTCCCTTTCTCAACCACACCATTATATTGAGGAGTATATTCAACAAGGTTTTTGAACTCCTAAAATTTTGGAAACATTTCATCTTGGGATTTAATGGTGTATACCCATAGAAATTGAGAAAATTCATCAAATAAATATGAGAAATTACCTGGCACACCTAAGAGAATATGTGACCTTGGGACCACACATATCATTGTGTATTAACTCAATGCGTTTAGATTCCATCCTTGAGTTATCATTGGAAAAGACTCTTGATGATGCTTACCCATCACACATCTCCCACAAACACCATTGATAGGGTTGACCAATGGAAGGCCTTCAACAAGGAGAAGATGAATCATGTTCCTCAAGAATCGACAAATTATTTAATTAGGACAAAAGTGCCATAGGTTATTGTCCAATCTACATTTGGCCATTGTTGCATTTAATTTATTTGAAGTTGGAGGTGGAGAATGCTATCCCAAATTGTAGACAAAAAATTATGTTCCCACTCTTGAAACATGGAGAACATCTTTTTACTAATCATTATGAATTTGAATAGTACTGGAATCAAAGAATGGGAGTGTTGAGACATCACTAATAGTTACATTTTGACCATTATGCCAATAATTGTAATCAAAGAGGAGGTGTTGATGCTTTCTCATAAGTCTGATAGCCCTTGAATTTGCAATCCATTCTTGAATAGAAGTGGAGGACCATAGATCAATATGCACAAGCAAGTGTGTGGAATCACCAATCTTATATTTGAAGAGATCATAATTTTTTATTCTTTGTTGAGAAATTATTTAATCTTTTAAAGATAGAGGTGGCATTTTTTTAATATATGTCCCTCATTGTGAAAATATGAGCATATTGGTCTATTCTTTTTTAAAAACTTGGAGCTATTCCCTAGAGATTGATGTGTAGATGAGGAGGGATTATACATAGGGTGGGCATGATCCAAGGAATGTAGTTCTCTCAAGTTGCATAAGGTGACTTAATGTTGGTTTTGTTAGGGAATTCATCCTATGGAATGGGTTTGAGGCCACCGACATACTAAGGGTTCTATTGAAAGACATATGAGGCTCAACAAGCATATGTTAAAGCAAAAGCTTAATGGAAGAGAGGATGCATACCTTATCTTGAAGGTTGATCCTAATCTAGTCGTCTCTCAAAATGCTCATTTGCTCCAAAGCTCCAATAGCTGAAACAAAGAAATAACATTCCTCAAAGAACCTTCAACTGTTACAACAAATTATGAGACATGAACATATATTAACTGCAACTTAGATGTAAATCACAACCTATATAATTGCTCATAAACACTTGAAACATGCATTACAAATTTACAATAGATACAGAAAGAAAATACTTTCTTTATTCATGAATTTTCTGGAACAATTCTGTATACCTTAGCCTGCTCAAGCTTCCTTGAAACCTAGATCTGATCCCTCTTGCTTCTCTTCTACAAAAGAAATCCTCCAACGTAACTTTGCCTCCAAAAGGTTCCCCTCTCCTTGAGATCCTCTCCTCTTTTTTTAGTTCATTAGGAGGAGGATTTACAAGGTAGGGTGGTTAGGGGAGTTGGGGTGGTTGCCAAATTGACCCCAACTACCTTGTGATTAGTTTACTTTTTATTTTTAACGAGTTTTAATGAAATACGCAGGTTACAAGAAGGAAACTTGCGTATGGTACATGGGTTTCTTTGAGGAAACTCACGTACTCAACTTTTGAGATCGATACACAGGTTGTATGTGTGCAACTTGCATATGATACATAGGTTTATAAGAGCAAAGATGTTTATTCAAGTCAAAATCATAATCCAAATGTGTTGATATTGGAGTAAACATTGTGTATTTAGGGTCCATATCTCTTATAATGTTAAGGCTCTTCTATCCATTAAGTCCTTTTGTGTGACGATGTATTTTGTGTCATCACTTGGAAGGAGAAGTGTTATTTCAAGGTATAACAGATTCCGCCTAATGTGTGAGGCCAGAGGGTAAGGATGTCTTAAATAAATTACAATCTTTAGCTCAGAGGACTTAGAATCCAGGTTGCAAGGAAGTACCTGAAACAAACAAATAGAGGTTATTTTACAAAATCATCATTGAGGATGCCATGTTCAATAATGTGGAACGCTAGCTCCTTTACAAGATACATATATAATACAAGCTACACGACCACACATGGTTTACAAAGTGGATCATAGCCGCATAAGTACAATGACATATCTTCAATAGTTGGATTTGTGTCACAAAGTATGGCATGATCTTGCGCAACTTAGGTTTTATGAGCTAAAAACCCAAGATCTCCATCCAAATCCATATAACCAAGTACGAGTCCTAACTGTAATACCCCGGTTTTGACCCTGTGGTATTAAGATTGTATATGATGTAAATATTGTATGAAAATCATGGCAAGGAGCTCAAGGCCAAGGCCCTGCCATTGATTGATGTTTTGTGGATAGGTGATAGAGGTTGATACCTATGGTTTTGGTGCTAAGTAAAGAACAATAAGTATATATTTGATATATCATGTAGATTTACAATTAATATAATGCCACAACTAGTTATGGGACTGCAAATGTGAAAGAGATGGGGGCATGATTCCACAAGGGATAGGGTGGGGAGTTGGTCAAACCCCCTGAGCTAATAGGGTGTTACCAAGTGTCAATGGGGAAACCCATGTACCCTCAGCTACCTTTTTGTCCTTTGTCCTCAATCATCAATTGATTCCAGAAGTTGGTTGAGGCAGTTAATGTCTTGGGAAGAGAAAGGCATGACATTCTGATGGCTTGACTAAGAAAGCCTACAAGTATGCAGGTTTGCAGCCTGGGAGGTCGCGTTCTTGATTCTGTAGCAAGTAAACCTACGTGGGAATGCGTGCACGCCCCCTCATCCCTGAGTCGCGCTGAATTTTGGTGGGGATTATTCACACTGTGGGTAGAGCCTCTGGGAGGGAGTCATGTATCTGTTCATGCACATTGTGTGTTCATCCTGCTTGCAGAACCGTGTTTTGTTCTAGATTTTTCACTTGTTGTTTAACTCCCTCAGCTACGCAGAGGTTCAGTGGTCTTCTTGTTTTGTTGAGCGAATAAGCATTTGAGATCACTTGATTTTATGAGCAAGTGTGGTCATCTGTGGTTTCCCAGTGTTGTTGTGTAATGGTCTACTCTGTCACAGAGTGAGTGCAAGCCTATTTTGATGTGTTACACTATGGTTGGCTGTGTTGTGCACCCTGGTTCGGGTCTGAACGGTATGCAAGACTTAGGAGTGGAAGAGATGTAGAATGTGCTTGATAAAACTAGTGTGGAACCTCACAATAAGATAAGAGTGGCTAGTAAATCTGCTCTGCACATCCTGAAGAGCACTGGAAGGGAAGGTGTAGCCTGGGGACACTTCCTTATGTTGGGTGTGTAGGCAACGCGGATGCCAGGCCAGATAGATCTTGTGAAGGTGTTATTAGCTCTGTGGATGAGCTCACTAGCTTAGTAGTTATTCGTGTACATTGCCTTAGCAGCTTGATAAACCCAACTTGAAGGATGGATTAGATAGTAGCCTGATAAACCCATCTGTTGGCTTGGATGTGTCTTGTTGTGTTTGGCCTTGTGAGTAATCCTTGGTGGGACATCCTGATAAACCCAACTAGAATGATGGCTTGGTTGGTATCTCGATAAACCCATATGTTGGCTTGGATGGTCCTTAAATTGATTGATGGCTTGACTGAGAACAGTATGATAAACCCAACAGTGCTTGGCTCGTGAGCCTGCATCCTGATAAACCCAACTTGGTGTTCGCTTGGCTGGAAATTCTGATAAACCCAACTGAAGGTTGGCTTGACTATGTGTGTGCTTTGGTCTGGTTGTGTGTATGTCTATTGTTCCCTAGTTCCTTGTGGAAATCATGCCCAGCTTGGGGGTGGCAGCATGTTGAGAGATTAATGAGCACACCAGCCTATGGTTGGGTGGAACGTTGCAGCCACATAACTAGTTGCTGGACAACTTAACCATCTAGATAAGTATCTCTGTTATGCTTGTTTATGACATGTATTTGCTTATGAGTTATTATGATCATGTTGAATTCTTTCTGATGGCTAAGTAGAAGTTTACTCCTATTATGTTTGCATGCATTTTACTTCTGCACATGCCTTGTGTTTTGTGATGCATTTTCCTAAGCTCATGGAGGCTATAATCTTGTTACAACGCCAAAAATGCATTTAAGGTAAGAATCATTGAGTTTCCTCCCCATGGAATCCACCTACGGAAGGTGGAAGGTGGAAACCAGAAGAGGAAAGGTTGAACAGGGCAGAATTGTTGTGTTTTTGCACCCTAGAATCCACCTGCGGAAGGCGGAATACAGAAGGTGGAAAGGGCAGTTGAAGATCAAGAAGAAAGTGGGTTTTCTGAAATCCAGCATTTGAGGTCGGAAGGCAGAAGTCGGAAGTGCAGAAGGATTCTAAGGAAAAAAGATAACTTTTCGATTTACGAAGTTCGAGGCCGAAAAGTGGAAAGCGGAAGTGCGGAAGAGCCTTTAAGTGTTCCATCGCACTTTGAGTTATGATTTCCAAATTCTGAAGTGCAGAAGGCGGAAAGCGAAAGTGCGGAAGGCGGAAGGTAGAAGAGTCGTTAAGTGTTTTGTCGCACTTTGAGTTCTGATTTCTGAAATGTGGAAGGCAAAAAGTAGAAGTGCAGAAGGCAGAAGGCGGAAGAGTGTTTCAATGTCCCCGTCACACATTATGCTTCCGATTTTTATCTCCAAGGGCGAAAGGCAGAGAGCGGAAGTGTGGGAGGCGGAAGGCAGAAGGGAGTTTAAGTATTCCCATCGAGCTTTATGTTTTGATCTCCGACTTCCAAGTTCGGAAGGGCAGAAAGTGGAAGTGCAGGAAGGACAGGTCCAGTGCAGAAATGATCATTCTGGTCATAGAATGGATCTGTCAAGGGAGGAACGACTATTATGGTGGTTTCTAAGCCTTTGAATGAAGTTTGAAGTGTGTATTAACGTCCATGCCCTATGTTTCAAAGGAGAACAAGGGTTCTTGAAGTATAAATTTTAATTTATCGGCATTATGGGGTATGGGGACACTACACTAACCATGTGAATAAGGTAGTTGAAGTCCAACATGGAGGATACAATTGGAATACTGGTTAAAGAATCATTCGATAACCAATGCAAAGGAGACTACCAAGATGGAAATTTGATCTTGAGGTACTGTCCCAAAATTTTTGGTCTTCATCATTAGCTAGTGTTGATAGGAAGTCGTTTACAAGGAGGAAGGCATTGATCAATCCTTCAATAGGTCACATGAGTAAACTGGTAGACTGGATGAGGTAAGACAGACATAGATAAATCTTAGAGATGATGATGACAGGGATCAAGATAAACATATGGACGTTAAGGATCCTTGAATAGTGAGCACAACACAGGAGTGATTCAACTTGTAGCTGTAGAATTAACAAAAAAAACCAAAAAATTCTGCAATGTAGGAGACATTAACAGATTCCCCGTATACTTGGATTAGGTGATCAAATGGAGGAGTAGTAACTCAGAGTACAGGTTGAAACTGGAAAGTAGAAAGCTAAGACATGACTGTTAGGAAACAAAAACTGGTGCTTTATTCAAGGATGGCTATGCTGACAAACAACTTACAATGTAAAGATAGTTTTTCCTTCCTTCCTTTCTTGTTAAGGTTTAACAAGTCCAAGAAATAAAAATCAAGACCTTCTTCATTTTTTAACAAGATTGACGAAGAGATAGAATAATGCTTGACATAACACTAATACATGGATTTTACGAGCCCAAATTAGTGGATTCTCATCGGTGTTTTCATAATTTAAAATGTCCTATAACATAACTTATAGAAAAGGTTACATACTAACCTAACAAACTCCCCTTTTGGAATGATACTCAATCTTTGTTCATCCTCTTCTTCAAATGTTGCAACCCTTTCCACTACTGCGCATCTCTTATGAGATCTCCATGTCTTGGATGAGTGAGTGAACAAATAAGGAATTAATCCTCTTATTTACCTTCTTATTAAATCACATTTTGGGTCAACATAACATTGTTCAATATCTTGGCAGGGTTGACCTAAAATTTTGGCTCGATTGACTTTACAAATCCTTTCACATCTCCTCATTGCTATGGAGTTAGAGAGAGTTCTATATACCTTGGAACATGTCTCAGAATAATATTTCCAACCATGTAACCTATAGTCCCATTTGATCTAGGCATCTAGATTAAAATTCTTTCAAAGATATGGTATCCAAGCTGGGCATAAAAAATCTAAAAACAATATTTCCAACAATATCCATATTGCAATCTTTATGTTGGACATATGCAGCCTCGTATTTCCTTTGAAATCAATGAAAACAATATTTCCATTAATCTCCCCCTTTGTCATTGATGGAAACCTTTAGACAATTCTACACCAAACCTATAGATACTCCCCCTGACTACAACTCCTCTTTTGTTTGCAATTCTTCCCCTTTCTGCAAATTCTCCCCCTTTGACATCATTGGAAAATGGTTTCTCCCCTTGAGTTTGTGCTCTTCTTCAATATTTATCCTTCATTTAGTATGTCTACATTGTTTAAGGTTATGTTAGCATATGTCACTAATCTTTTTTTTATCTTGCTTTCCTTATCTCATACCCTTTAGAATCAAATGTCAGATTATAATCTTGATCGCACATTTGGATAACACTCAAAATATTTTTCTTTATCCCTTCATAACATACAAAAAAATTGGTGTTTTAGTTCATTTATCAAGACTAACAATATATTTTCCATCTTTGCAGAAACTGTATCTCCAAAAGTAACATTGTCTCATTTTTCTTCCATTAAGGTGAAAAACTTGGTCTTATCTCTTGTCATGTGTCTTGAACATCCACTATCAATATGCCATTGGTTTCCTTTATCTTGAGCATAGAGTGAAAATCAACATTGTTCATTCTTTTGTTCTTTTCTGCATCTTGTCTCTTCTAGATGTTCTTGCTTTTGCTTCCTTTCCAAACCTTTGAGTATTCTTCTTTATGTTTGGAAGTGACATCTTCTTCCTTGTTTTTCTTAGGAGGATATATTGTGTTGCTTCTATAGTAGTGTGTTATGTTCCCATAGTTATTGCATTTATAGAATTCAACATCAATTAAAGGAGAAAATGAGTTCTAGTTTATATCAACAAATCCCTTAGAACTTATTGAACTATTTATCACATCATTATCCTTTTAGGTCTTATAAGATCCTCTACTTCCATGATCACTTCTTTTATATGCTCTACAATATATTGCTTTATGAACAAAATCATTACAAGAGAAACAATATCCAAAGAATACATTTTGGTACCTGGGTGTGAAATATCTTCTTGGTGGAACTTCACTTTTGAACTTATCACTTTGTTAATTATCATTGTTTCTGTTCATTCTACTCTCATTGTCGATAGAGCCTTTGAGAACATTGGCGTAGCTTTTGGGAATTTTGTCATCTTCCTTGCTTGCATCTTCTTCAGGGGTCTTATGATTCTCATCATAGCCAAGACCTATCTTGATGAGTGGCAACCTTTGGAAACTAAGGATCTCGTTCAAAGTTTCAGTTCTCTTCAATCTTCTATGTAATTGTGCATTTGAATTTTCCAATTCCTCCCTTAGCGAGACAAATTTATATTCTATATTCCCACATATTTCTTGCTTTCTCTTGAGCTGACCTTTCATTACCTCTTCAAGTTGAGCCTTCAGGATGGTAATTGTTTTCTCTGTTTCTCCTTTTACCCTTTATGCCTCTTCTAGATGAGCCTTCAAGATGATATTTAAATTCTCTAATTTTCCTTCTATGCTATTTACATGTTCTAGCCAAAGGCTTCAAGTTGATAATTGTCTTCTTTTCTCCATCAAGATCATGATACTTCTTTTCATATTTTTGCAATTGTTCCTTCTTCTTTGTGTTTTATTTCCTCAGCTTGTCAATTTCTTGTATGGTACTAACAAGTTATACTCCAACAAACTCTTCCACATCAATTTCATATTATTCTTCTTCATCAACAAATTTTGTATCCATGGCAATGAAGAGAGGCTCTTCTTTATAAATATCTTCTAGCTTATCCCAAATATCTTTAGCTGGTGTACACTCATTTACCTTGACAATGGCATAATCTGTTAGGGCACTCAAAATGGCATCCATTGCTTTTGTATTATTTTCACTTGACTCATTCTCAGCTATATAACATGTCATGACTAAATCCCAGTTATTTGACCCAATGACCATCAAATATATCTTCATTCTTGTGTTCCAAAATACATAGTTTGAACCATCAAACTAAAAAGCTTTGGAAAGACCTTCTTGATAATCCATAAGTGATCGAGATCTTCCTTCGAGTGGTTAGACTATTTTTGAATAAACCTACTTTGATACCAATTGTTGTACTTATGGTTATATTGAGGCGGGGGGGTGAATCAGTATAAGATACTTTTTCTTATTTTAATCATTCATTTACTTTGAAACACTAAATACACATAAACATGGAAACCATTTCGAGAGAAAAAACACAAAACTTATCTTTATAAATCCGTGTACACACCAACCTATTGTTACATATTTTGTTGGCACCAACCTACTAAACACACAAATCCTCTCAAATGATCACCAACATAATATTATGTAGGCACCAACCTACTGGAGACACCAATCTACTCAACTAAGCACCACCTTAGTAATATGTATGCATCGACCTACTGGGGACAAGAATATCCTGTTACTACTATCATTGTTTCCTTTGCTTCTACTTGTACTTCCTTATGTGTTATGATTCTATGTCAATCTATGCTCTTCCTAAAGACACACCTTTTACTACATATTAGTCCATAATTTGATTCAAAATAGCTTCATACTATACATAAACCATTACTTCCAGAGAGAATATCTCTAAAACTATAGAGAACCAACATTTGAAACTCGTACCACATATACTTGAATATCTCTAGTTCATTCTCCTCCAAGGATCACTGTATGAAACGTCCTAAAACAAAAGTTAGAGCGAAAATTCCAAATTGAAATGTTTAAAGATGTTTTGAATATAATTCAAAAAACCTAACTTCTGTAGGTCATATCTCTAAAAAAATAGAGAACCATTTGTTATAGAGATTTTCACCCCACTAGGTGAATCACACATTGTATGGCCTTCCCTTGTCCCGCTGCAGACTCATTAGACCCAATGGACCACATTTTATCCTTTGATGTATCATTGATCATCCCCAAAACTATATAAACTATGATATACGTGGCTTTTTCCCCGATAACCGCGTACATACGCGGGTTTGACCCCTATAGTCACGTACATCGGGATGTGTGCATAATCCAAATCCTTTTGGAGCGTTCCTTGACTTGGATCTGACTCATATGACTCTTGGCCTTCCATATACCTTGAGATCGCTCGGATTCGACCCTTCATTATCCCTTGTGAAGCTATATAAGGAACCATTGGTACATTGAAGAGGGGGAAGATATAGAGAGATTGAAGCAAGGAAATTATAGTCCATTGTTGCCAATAGAGATTTTCACCCCACTAGGTGAATCACACATTGTATGGCCTTCCCCTGTCCCGCTGCAGACTCATTAGACCCAATGGACCACATTTTATCCTTTGATGTTACCTTTATCATCCCTAAAACTATATAAACTATGATATACGCGGCTTTTACCCCTATAACCGCGTACATACGCGGATATATCCCCGATAACCACGTACATCGGGATGTGTGCATAAATCCAAATCCTTTTGGACTTTTCCTTGACTTGGATCCGACTCATTCGACTCTTGGCCTTCCATATGCCTTGAGATCCCTCGGATTCGACCCTTCATTATCCCTTGTGAAGCTATATAAGGAACCATTGGTACATTGAAGAGGGGGAAGATATAGAGAGATTGAAGCAAGGAAATTATAGTCCATTGTTGCCAATAGAGATTTTCACCCCACTAGGTGAATCACACATTGTATGGCCTTCCCCTGTCCCGCTGCAGACTCATTAGACCCAATGGACCACATTTTATCCTTTGATGTTACCTTTATCATCCCTAAAACTATATAAACTATGATATACGCGGCTTTTACCCCTATAACCGCGTACATACGCGGATATATCCCCGATAACCACGTACATCGGGATGTGTGCATAAATCCAAATCCTTTTGGACTTTTCCTTGACTTGGATCCGACTCATTCGACTCTTGGCCTTCCATATGCCTTGAGATCCCTCGGATTCGACCCTTCATTATCCCTTGTGAAGCTATATAAGGAACCATTGGTACATTGAAGAGGGGGAAGATATAGAGAGATTGAAGCAAGGAAGTTATAGTCCATTGTTGCCAGAACTTTATGCTTGAGTCTGCATCCCTTTGTCCCTTTGGAGCACTGTTGTGTTCTTCCCAAGCTTGCCCTTTGCTAGTAAGCTTGCTATCGAAGTGATGGAGGATTGAGGTGGTGGAGGCTCAAGTGGGGGATTCAGTTTCTCCGATTCGCAGACGTGCCGTCAGAGGTTGTCACTTGTAATCTCTGATTTATATTAATAAGAAACATCTTTTCCTGTCCAATGATGTGCATTTGATTTAATATTGTATCCATTGGAATCTATCGAATGCTTTTACATTATTGATATTATATATGCTAGAATAATGCTAACACCATGTTATAGTATGCTTGTATTGTTCACTTGTTGTTGAGGCAGGATTATATCAATTCAAGCTCAATGGATTATTTCTATTGCATATTGGGAAAGATGGTGTTCTAGAGTCTAGCTGTCTGTTGTGGTACCCCAAGCCATAGGAATTTCTCTCCGTAACACCATTTTTCTAAAACTTGAACCATAGGTACTTCGATACATATAATTTATCTTCTTCAAGTTTAATGGTATGAAACATCCTAGAACATAAGTTATAGTGAAAGTTCCACATTGACCTATTTGAAGTTGATTTCAAGATCATTCATAAACCTTAACTTCTCAAGGTCATATCTCCTAAAATATATAAAACCAACATTTTAAACTTAGAACACATATACTTCAAGATATTTTATTCATATCCTCCAAGTGGTATGGCCTGAAACATCCTAGAATAGAAGTTAAAGTGAAAGTGACATACTAACCTGAAAAACTCCCCTTTTGGAATGATACTCAATCTTTGTTCATCCTCTTCTTAAAATGATGCACCTCTCCTATGCGATATCCACGTCTTGTATGAGTGAGTGAACAAATAAGGAAGAAATCATATTATTTATACTCTTTTTAAATCACTTTTTGGGTCAACATAAAATTGTTCAATATGCTGGCAGGGCCGACCTAAATTATGGTTGGATGGACTTCACAAATCCTTTCATATCTCCTCATTCCTATTAATTTAAAGGAGTTCTATATACCATTGGAAATATAGAATAATAATATTTTCAACCATGTAACCTATACTACCATTTGAGCTAGGTATCTAGAGAAAACAACCTTCAAAGATAACTAAGTATAACAAATCCAAAAACAATATTTCCAATAATCTCCATCTTGCAATCATTATCTTGGACATTTGTAGTCTCACCTTGCCTTTGACATTAATGAAAAAAATATTTCCAATAGTGCTTGTTGGGTGCATATCCGTGATAAATGTAGGAATAAATTGGATGCAAAGAGTCATGCTTGCATTATGGTGTGCTATTATGATGAATCAAAAGCTTATCGATTGTTTGACCTAGTCAAACAACAAATCATTTTGAGTAGAAATGTGATATTTGACGAGAACAATTTAGGTAATAAGTTGTTGAACGGACCTCTTCTAGTCTATTGCATAACGATCCTTTTGATATTACTAAAGAATTTGGATCGATTATACCCTTCTTTGAAGCTTCGACCAAACATACAGATTCTACCCCTGAGTCGACTAGTAGTCAATCAACATTGTGTAAGAACATCGACAAACCTGCTCATTTGACTAACCATGATTAACCCAAATCATCGTTGACTTGTCTACCTTGGTGGGATGCTGAAACTATTGACGTTGTTGAACCTGATGCTAGGGATGCTAGTATTGGTCGACATTCTCATAGTTTGAAAAAGTATGACAATGTTGCAATGATGCCACATGTTCTTAAAACCTATGATATTGACACTTGTGTTGATGCTTAGGGAGTTCATGAATGGGAAAATGCTACGATTGCTGAAATTGATTCTTTGAACAAGAATAAGACTTGGGAACTCATTCCTCGACTACAAAGAAATAATGTTGTGAAGTGCCAATGGGTCTACAAGACCAAATTTACTTCCGACGATGTTATTGAACATCACAAGGATCGCTTGGTAGTCAAGGGATTCTCTTAGAAAGAAGGCATTTACATACACTAATTTTTTCCCCTTGTTGCAAAGATGATATTGTTCGACTAACTATTTTCCTCAATGCTCGTTTTGGATGGGAATGTCAACAAATGGATGTTAAAAGTTATTTTCTTTATGGACATTTGTATAAATAAATGTATATGGAACAACCTCCTGGTTTTGTGACCAATTTTGGTCTTGTTTGTCGACTCAAGAAGTCATTGTATGGTTTGTAACAAGCACCTCATGCTTGGTATTTATAGAATATTGATCTTTTATTTACCAGTCTTAGCTTCACATCGTGAATCTGATCACATTATTTATGTACTACATGTTCATGGTAATACCTTGATTTTGGCATTGTATGTTGATGATTTAGTAATAATTGAAAATAATGTCAACCTGATTTTGTATTTCTAGTAACAACTTGCAAATAGCTTTGAAATGATTAATCCTGGTTTGTTGTATTTCTTTTGGGGCATTCAAATTTTGAAAATTGATGATAGTATCTTTCTTTCTAAACCAAAATATGCTTTGGATATTTTGAAATGATTTGGACGATTGTAAGTATTATGAATTCCTTATCAACCAGGTGTAAATTTTTCAAATGACTAAATTACTCTCCATGAGTTGACGCCATGCTTTATTGACAGTTGGTCAACATCTTGATTTATTTAACTCACAATCGACCTAATCTCTTCTTTGTTGATAGTCTGGTTTCTTGGTTCTTGCAGGATCCTCAAGACAACGACTAGAAGGATACAAATATAATTGTTCACTATATTAAAGGAACTTATAAGTATGGTATTAAGTATTGTCATAGTACAGAACAACTGGTTGGGTATACTAATTCTGACTAGCGAGGCGACGTTGATGATCAAAATTCCTCTTATGGTTATGTGTTTCGATTGAGTTTTGGACCCTTTCTATGATCGTGTAAGAAACAAAAGGTAGTCTCTCTTTCAACTACAGAAACAAAATATTTTGGTGTTGTCAATGTAGGTACAGAGGCAGTTTGGATATATAATCTTTTAGCATGGCTTAGTTGTGTTGTTTAGGCCTCATTTATTATCCATTGCAACAATCATAGTACAATACAAGTTGTTGATAATCCTATTCCTAACAACAAAATGAAGCATGCTGAATTTCATGTTCATTATTTGAGATAGTTGGTACAAGAAAATATTGTCTCACTTGTTTATTACAAAACATATGATCAGATCGTTGATATGTTTACAAAGCCTCTACCAAAAGCTAAGTTTATGAAACTTCGAGCTATGCTTGGTCTTTAGACAACTGCAATTATGGGGGGGGGTGTTCAGACAACATAATTTCACCTCCTAAATCTCCAGAGCATTGTGCTAATGGGGGTGTTGGAACTTAAGGTTATGCAGGTTCATCACACCTCTAGATCTTCTGCAGATAGTCAATCGATAGACAATAATCGACTAGCAGAGAATTCGACTGGAGGCTAGACTGAGCGGTTGATTAATCAATCGAATGAATGGTTGACGAGGTCATGGTTGAATCAACTAGAACAACCAACTAATATACGATACATTGTGAACTTTGTGGAAACAATTATAACCAACGACCCTGATTTGTGGACTAGATTTTCCTCACTTCAAGGGAGTCTGCTAGATCTAGAGACTATAAAAGCACAACCTATGGGTTGTGTTGATACATGTTGCAATTTGATATTGAAGAATGCATTATGATGTTCTGATCATAATGCGTTGTGGTCAAGTAAAGTAACGATGTCTTTAGACACCACCTCTTTACTTGGAATATAGTTCACTTTTGTTATTTTATTTTATGTTCTATAGTTCAATGTGAAGAGGTTCCTCAACATTTACAAATTTATTATGCAAATGCCTCAAATCATCTTATTTTTTCAATTTAATGTAACAACTAATAATTATCCATCAATGCCTAAATTATTTAAAACTAGATAGCACACTATTACCGATTCACATGTAACATCCATCAACTCAAAAATATCACACCACTATAATTGATCTTATCTCACTTGTTAGTTCTGGTTAACTTTGAATCAGCAATAAAAATTAAGATGGCCCTCTACTACCTATTGACATGTCACTTCCTTGTACTCAAAATAACCACTATCCATTAAGCATGAACAATTTGGATAAATAAACTATATTTAATTTCTTTTAAACAATAATTTAACACATTTCGTTGTATTAAACAACAAGAACATTACATTATGATATCCACTCCATTTTGATAGAATACATTATGATATCACCCTACATTTTGATACAATACATTATGATATCACCCCCACATTTTGGTAGTACAATAGATACAATAACCTCTTATATAATATTTTCAATATAAGATCGCCATTACAATGTACATCACATAGCAACAACATAAAGCCCAAATGGGAGCCCATTGAATTGTTGAGTGATTCAATTCGGCCAAGCGAATCCTAATTCTTGTCAGCACTGAAGAGTTTCAATGCGTTATTTGTTCGAGTTAATGAATTATTACTTCCTTGTCAAGAAGAAAAAGTTGTCAAACCTTTGAAAAGTCATTTTCTTTTCTGGTTTGTTTGTAGAGAACTGTTATGATCTTGTTATTCAAATCCTATGTACCCAACAACGTTATTACCATCTCCCTGAATACATTTCCATGGAACTTTCACCGGTGGGAACGTAATCACGGCTTTCCACATTTTTATTTTGCAGCCATTGATGGAAGTCCTTTTGACTGAAAGAACGCATGGTAGAGGAAAGCCTGTTCACGATTGAGTGCTCATGATCTGGCGTGACAGAATCACCAAGTAAATACTGTGCAATTTCATCTATAGTCCTTTTGTTAGACGACCTTGAGGTCTCTTCTTGGCTTGTTGAATCTGAAGTATCAGCAGCAGCAGAGAGCCTCTCCCGATCCTCTAGCAGTGACTGGTCATAATTAGGAATCATCACCGATATTGGAGCAGCCATGGCAATTTTCTGTGTCTCTGCTAAACTCGTTAAAGGTGGCAGGTAACAGTCACTATTCAAATATGCAGACTGTGATTGTGGCAACAAATGAGATAAATTCTCTTGCCGTGGCCAGTAAGAGATCTGATGATGATGATGATGGCTGAAAGGTGCAAATCTGGAATCGAAGAAAGGAGAATCTGTGCTTGATAAATCTTTGTTACTAAGCATGTTCAGCCGAGCATCAGATTGAATAAGAGACTCGTAATTCTTGTCAAGTACTCCTTCTGGAAATTGCAATAAATGCCTCCTGTGATCCAAAAAAAGAACATTTGCATTCAGATTATCAGTACCAAGTACAAAATTAAATGTATGTGAAACAATAATGAATAACTCCAGCAGGATCTACCAAGCATAAGCATAGATCCATTTAAAAGGGATCTACCAAGTATCTAAAGATTTAAAGGGATGAAATATCTCAAGGTGTAAACTTTTTTAGAGTGGAAGTATTGAGTAAATGTGTAATCTAATGTTTATGGTTTATTTAATTAAGCAGACATGTGTTATTTTAATAATATTTTATTATTTTTAATAAAAAATATGTGTTAATTCTAGGATGAGCACGAAATAAGTTGAACATCTTTTCAATACTGAGCTATAAGATACACCTTTTCAATGCAATAAAAAAAAATTCCTTTTTTGTTTCTCATTTTTTTTGAAGACTATTGCACTATTCACTCTATTAATATAAATAGATGGAAAAGAAAAATTATTCAGCTTACAAGAGTGGTTTAACAGCAGGCTAAGCAAAGATGATAAACTTGTATTCATAAAAAAAAAATTCGAAAGAGCTTTCAAACTTCTACATATCTAACCTTAATAATTACAACATTAAATTAAAATTAAGATTGAATATATATATATATATAACTTATAAGTGAAGAAAAGCAAGAATGGTTATGTTCAGACCTGTACATAGTTGCTTGGCCTCCTGTGAAATCAGAAGTAGCCTGCCATATCGTGTGCTTTCTTGGCTGGGGATTGGACTCCTTGAAGAACATGGGAGGCCTGGATAACTGGACAATATAGCACATGAAGAAACACTGAAGTTTAGAATAATGATCTCAGTTTTTAGTGTTTCAACTCATAATTAAGCAATGTTAGATTCCATACCTAATAATTAAGCAATGTTAGATTCCATACCTCAATATCCAAAATAGAAGGTTTATTTTCAGGACATGTTGCCTTAAGACCTGTGATATCTGACCACTGTATTTCTATCTTACTCTTCAGACCTCCTTCCAAAACCTCCCAAACAAGCTTTCTCTTAGCAAAGTAGCATTTTACCACTAAGTCACCTTCATATCTGGAAACACACTGTCAAAAACAAAAGTCTTGTTAAATGAATGGTAAACGATTAGATATATACTACTAATTACACAGAAAAAAGTTAGGTACTCTTAAGTCTCCTTAAATGAATGTTAAGGAACAGACATATACTCATAATTGCATATACAAAAGTCAAAGTGAACTTACACCACCTATTAGGAGAAAGTTAACATCTATCAT
The DNA here is from genome assembly GCA_001517045.1 of Pseudotsuga menziesii. Taxonomy (NCBI): domain Eukaryota; kingdom Viridiplantae; phylum Streptophyta; class Pinopsida; order Pinales; family Pinaceae; genus Pseudotsuga; species Pseudotsuga menziesii. Next base: position 283,259 of record LPNX010635158.1, read on the forward strand.
ATTCAAAGTGAACTTACACCACTTATTAGGAGAAAATTAACATCTATCATATAATTACAGGGATGGGAACAGACATATATTCTCCTTAAATGAATGTTATATATATTCATAATGGCACATATATATAGAAGTCAAAGTGATCTTACACCCTTTATTATGAGAAAGTTAACATCTATCCTATAATTACAGGGATAGGTGTTTATATTTTAGAATTTGGGGTAAAGTAGCAAGTATGTTTTTCTTAAATTGGAAGATGAGACAAGCGTAATGTCTATATTGATATTATGGACATGTTCCAAATTGGAATTAAACAATTATAATAAAAACAATGACTGGTATTTAATGCATGGATAACTGGTATCTGATGCATGAATAATGAGAAGTGGTAGACAATCTCTTTAACTAGAAGAAATGGTGAAGATATGATTACAACTAAGCATGGAGAACAAGTAACAAAAAACTCAGTCATAACACTTAACTTGTGGCCTATCAATATTCTATCAGCCAGTTAAATGACTATACTAATCTATGGTTTTAGATTTATATACTAGACCAAAATCTATTAAACATCAAGGAATATCTATATGCTAAACCAAAATCTATTAAATATCAAGGAATGCCTACGATTGGTCAATAGATTCAGGTTGACATGGATCTGTTATAATAACGACTATAACACAAATTCCTCTATGGATTTCACAACTAAGATGAAAATTTCAGATGGTAATAATTAAGTTCTAAAGCATGTACCTCCCATGATCCTTTCAGATGGATTTCACAACTAAGATGAAAATTTCAGATGGTAATAAAGTTAAGTTCTAAAGCATGTACCTCCCATGATCCAATTCTCAGAATTGAAGCCGAGAAGTTAGTTGCTTTCTTTTTATCAGCAGCACTGGTATGAACCACCATACACCTCTGGTTTTCTATTTCCCTTGCGTTCTGGATTGATTTCACTGTATCAACATATCCCAATCCTTCCTGGTTTTTCCGACACGATAAGCTCAGCTGAACAAGATCTAGCAAGGAGGGACTCTTTCGCAGCTTCAATCCAAGTGGGCTATTCTCATCCATTGGATTCAATGAATTATCATGAGTTGATACTGCACTTGCCTCCTGATAAAATGAAATGGGTATTAATGAAAAAAACCATAAATTATTGAACCAGAACAAATTCTGAGCCGAGTACTAGAAATCTACCTGGACCATGAACTTGGCACGCTTGGAGCTTGGTATTTCTTGTTCTTCGTAAAAGTTCCTCATGCGGATGTAACTTCCAAATGGATGCACAACCTGCAATTTGCAATTTGAGTTTGTTTCCTTCTTCAATTCTATCTTTTTTCCCCCAATTCCTGGCCGGACTGAAATCAGTTTTGGAATATGCTGAGAATAGAACCTGGGCTAATTGTGGTGGTAGAGAACAAAATTGTTTCTGTAATGGTATGAGCAAGGCTAACCGCTTCTGAAATCTGGTCAATAATGAATAGACAGGGTCCTGTAAATAAACAATATATTGTCCCAGCAGCAGCAGGAGATTTGTCACGCTATATAACTGTCTGTGTGTGAAAATGAAGGCCGCCCCTATTAAATTAATTAATGGGTGAGGCGGCTTATGGACAAAAAGTCAACAGGAAGCCATTATAACGGACCGATTCAAACTTACTCTGCAAGTTCCGTGTTGCAATGGTAGAAAGAATATTTGTTCAAAGATACAGATGGGAAATGCTCAAGAACATAACATCTGTTATCTCCAGCGGTTTCGGTCCGGTCCGTCGGAGAATAATATAATTTATGTGCACGTTTGGAGGCGCTCAATTACGTGTGCGGGTGCGCCGGCTTCCATTTTGACATGTTTTGTACAGAGAAAACGGTTTCAAAATTTGCATTTGCAAGCTTGATTCCCTCGCGCCAATAGAATATAACACGCGTTAAGTAAACCTGAAGGCATGTAAGACAATTTCAATACCACAGGAAGGCTTCATCTTCGAGGAAGATTACATGCACTTAAATGGAAAGTTTTGTAGTTAACAGATTCCAATATGCTTCAATAATTAGAGTAGTCTAAACAGAAGCAGTATAAGCGCTAACAAAAAAAAGGCGATAAATAACGAGCTTGTTATCAGGCTTTAATGTCACGGCACCTGCTCAACAAGTCATGGTGTTGGATTTTAAGTTGTTTGAGATCTAACCTCATCATATTAAAGTTTGTTCAGCAAGCGAGGTAGTTGGATTTTAAGTGGCCTTAGCATTAAAACTCTGTCTAGCAGGCTGGTTAATTTTCGAGTTGTCTAACTAGGAAATGATTTTCTCCCTATTTCCTGCTGGTTTTTACTGGTTTTTGGCTATGAATCTTCAAGGAATTTTCAAACTTTATAAGAATATTGCTAGATCTTACAAATCCTGGGTGCTTGGTGTTTTTCTTGCCATGTGATTTCATTTTTACACGAAAAAACGCCTAACAAACAACAAAAATTACAAGATTTTGTGAGTTAAATTCACCCGATTCCAACTTGGGGAAAGTCAAAATAGTCCCCTAGTTAGACAGCTCAGTTAATTTTGACCAAAGGTAAACCCCTCAACTGGCTAGAATCTCGCAGAGCAATTCATGTTGAAATGACAGTTTAGACTATTTAAATAATAATTGCAATGATTTGGATAATTTTAAAATTGATTATTTATTTGAAAACAGACAAATTTGATTGCTAAAATTGTGAAATTGTAGAAATAGCAGTTACCAAAAATAATTTTAACATCCTATTAGGTCTAAACAGTCTACCACTTTGATGAACTTTCTGGTTTAGAGATTTTTTTGGAATGGTTGGATTTACAATATATACTGTTGAGATTGCATATTTTTCAATAATTAAAGTACTCTAAACAATTTAGGATTTTGATGAATTTTTTGGTTTCCGGATTTTGTTAGAGCCTTTGAAGTTACAAATATTTACTGTTGAGATTGCATTATTTTAATGAAATAGAAGTATTCAAAGGATAACGTTCTTAATAGCATAGGAGTCTGTGAAGATATTGAATTCATTTTTGCAATAAAAAATATAATTTGAAAAATGATTTTTAAACTACTTCATATCAATTTTGAAAGCTAGTGATGTTAATGGAATAGGAGTATTTGAAGAAGCTGAATTCATTTTTGCAAATAAAAAATAGAATTTGAAAAATGATTTTTAAACTACTTCATATCAATGTTGAAAGCTATGTCAATAGAATACTAGTATTTTGAAGATGCTGAATTCATTTTTGTAATCAAAAATAAAATTTGAAAAATAATTGTTAAACCATTTCCTATCAATTTTGAACCCAATGTCAATGAAATTAGAGTCTTGGAAAATATTAAATTCATTTTTATAATAAAAAATAGAATTTAAACCATAATTTTAAACTACTTTGTATCAATTTTGAACCAATTTAATTAACAATAAACTTATAATTATAATAAGAGTTTATGACACATTCTCATCATATTTATATAAAATACTGATCTTTCAATCTCATTTAACTTTGAATTTATATAAATTATTAAAAAAATCAAATTTCTTTCACTTGACTTCAATGACCCAAAAACAAATATAATCTATGTTTAGAATTAATTAAAAACTTGAAACTTTCTACATCTAATCCACTGACCCAAAAGAAAATTTAATCTATATTTACAACTAATTAAAAACTTGAACGGTCTCTATCACCAAAATCCAACCATCTAAAACATTTAAAAAAATAAAAATAAAAATGTTTCTGTTTTTTATATTTTTTTTATGGGGAGTTGGCTAAACTCTAGACCATTTGCATCTTTTTGAGTAAGCTTGGCCGGAATCCAGCAACATGATTTGTTGTTGAAAATGAGATTTTCAGTATTAAAATTGCAATTTTTATTGCAGAAATGGATTCAGGACCTTCTTAAAATACTCAAATTATGCAATTCCAATCACTAAAATCTATCTTTTAAACAATTTCCCCAGATTTTAGCAAAAAAAACCAGCGAAATTTTAAGTGCAAATGATCTCAAGTTTTACTCCGGTATAACCCAATCTGTTACTTAATGCGGCGCTGAAGGTGAAAGGTTAATTAAAAACTCACGTGTGATTATATTTCAATTTGAACAAATGGAATGATGTGATACCAACAGATTTCTCCATCGTTTGCTTTATAAAAGCAACTTTCAGCTTTCAAACGTGGAAAGATCAAAACAGATAAAGTCAAATTAGAAACTTGGATTCAAAGCTCCCCACCGACTAAAACAAAGATGTGGACGGGGAGGAAGTTGTAAAGCGATTTTTTCGCTTCGAATATTTTATTTGGAATCTTGTTAAGGAGGCAACATTTCATACACGACATGACATGGATTTGGTTGACATATTCTTTTATATATATGAGGTTATTTTTATATTAAATGAATTTATATTTGCAAACTTGCATTGTTATTATCAAAATCCAATCACAACTCGAAAAGTGGTTTATATTAAAAACATTCATTAAATATAACTACATATTAAATATCATAAACAAAAGTTAATGGAAACATATGTTATTATGTTAGAATTTGGAGTGAAAATTATGGAGGATGAGTTGGTCACGAAAGATGCTAGTTTCTAAGTTTGACTAGCTTTATCTTATCCACTGAAAAGTAGGAATAAAGTTGTCTAAAGGTAAAATTGGCAGAAAGGCCTAATGTGGGTAGTCAATAAAGTTGGTAGAATCTAACTAGAATCAGTATAAAGACGCTTCTGGGGTATATATGGAAAGTATTTACCAAGTGGTGTAAGTGGAGGCCAACTACCTACTCCATAATTATTTTTATCCCAAGTATGGTTTGGGTTTATAATATTCTAACATAGAGAACGTATATATTTAAAAAAACGGGGTATATAACCTGAGTACCCCTTCAGCTATAAAACCATGGGAAAGGGGGAGTAGGGACACCCTTCCCCATTTTCCATGGTTTTTAATACCATGAGAAAGGGGGAGTGGGGCTTCCCTTTCCTTTTTTATTTAAATTCCCCATTTTTGTTCAATAATTCATTTTGCATGCTCTTTTTTTATTGTTGGAATGTATTTTAATATTTAATGTTTTAATTTGGAAATTTGTTTTATTTCCAAATTTTAATGTTTTATTTTAAAGGATGTTATATTTTCAAAATTTTAAATATTTTTTTGTTTAATTTGTCTTTTTTTCCATATATATATATATATATATATATTCAAAATCCATGCAATTTTTACCCGACAGAAGAAAGGGGTGCTATTGGTAGCATCTCTTTTCAATTCAGAGGTTGATTTTGATTCATTGCAATAGTGATGATTGTGAGGGTTATAGTTTCAAACAAGTTGTAATTTTAGCCTTTGAAAGAAAAATGAGGGATCCATGGTGATTTTGGGTGATTCCAAGAGCACCATTTTAGGGTTTTTATTACAACAACACTAGTTGTTAAGGCTAGGGTTTCAAACAAGATGTAATTTTAATCTTGAATAAAAATGAGGGTGATTTTGGGAGGACCATTTTTCGATCCAAGGGTCAATTTATGGTTTTGATTGCAATAGCACCGACCTTAGTCTATGAGGGTTTTGAGAAAGTTGTAATTTTATCCCTAAAAAAAGGATGCTACCAATAGCACCACTTTTTTGTCGAGAATAAAAATATACACTAAAAAAAACCTATCAAAAATAAAAAAAACTGTAGAAGATTCTCATCATTTTATATAATATGTTACTAAAGGAAAAAGGCTAATTACACTTCATTCCTAACTCTCACACATGTCTCAAACTTTCCATAGTCGTGTTGCAAGCATATTAATTACTCAAGTGAAGCACCATCTGGCTACCTACTCATATTATAAAGTGCCCCACCAGGGATGGAATTTGATGGGTAAATGCCCTTCATGGGTCATTTTACCCGTCAAATACAGCTAAGATTTTAGCGAGACCGTCAAAATCTAGTTTAGAATACAGAAAACGTTTCAGATTTGGATTATTACCGGCAACTTTAACGGGTGTCCACCATTTGAAATTCCATCCCTGAGCCCCACTCAAGAGCTTTAATAACTGTGGTATATGATCTGATTTTTCATCTATTAGTGTTATTTGCAAGGATAAGCTTGTAAAAAGTGATGAATTATCATACCATGTGAGAAAGAAAAATGTTCGTTCTTATGAAATATAATTTTATTGTGTTTCATCCAAAAAAACCCAATCAACATGAAAAAGTATGCAAACAAACTAATACTCTAAAGCTAAAGGAAAACAATACAACCTACAATAGGAAAACAATACAACCTACAATGTAGAGGATTTTTGTATCATATGTTATGTACCAAAAAGAATATTAGAACTATAGAATAGTAGATCTTGTAACGTTATGTAATGTTATGTTGTAACTTTATGTAACGTTACTTTTTAATTCTAAAAAGTAAATTTAAAAAATAATCCATTTATTGATTTTGTCCGTCAGTAATAAACTGTATGGCAGAGAAGGACGTCAATTGGTCCAAATTAGGTGTTCAACCAATCCAAGTGCCAAATCTCAATAGATATATCTGTTTCCCTCGCCATATTTTTGCTTCATTGATCAATTCTGATGTTCAAGATGTCTTGCTCTCTCCCTCGATGGATCTGAATTCTCCTTGCAAGAATATGCAGGCCTCTCTAGATTCTGAACTTTCCTCCTCTGGAATGCTCTCCGATATGAATCCAATAGATGAGCTTGGGCATGAAGTTAGTAATCTACCACAACAAAGTGATCCAAATGACTGTTTCTCGTGGGCATGCATTGAAGATTGGTCGTCAGAATTTCAGCCAACAGAAGCAAAATCCATTTCTAATGAGGGGGTTACTAACCAATGAAAACACCATATTATTCAAATTCCCCAAACAAAACTATGCAGGAATAACAAGCCTAAGAATTTCCAGAACACGCTGCAAAAAATCTACGAAGAATACTTGCAGGAGTTGTTGCAAGGCGATACAGTGGCTATTAATGCAGAAATGGTTTCCGCCACAACAAAGAACATTGGCGATGATCATCCAATTAAAATTTTCCTCGGCTACAATGCCTCCTGAAGCCTTGGAGATTACAAGGAAGTTCATGAAAAAGCAAATGAGGATTCTTGTGAAAAGAGATGAGCTTACCCTCGAGGGCATCAAACAGTTCTATGTCAATGTAGATAAAAGGATTATAAGCTTGATACATTGTGTGACCTACATGAAACTTTGGCCATCACACAGAGTGTGATTTTCATCCATACTAGAAGGAAGGTCAACTGGTTGACAGATGAAATGCGAAGTAGAGATCAAACAGTGTATGCAACCCATAGTGACATGGATCAAAACACAAGGGACACCAATATGAGAGAATTCAGTTCAGGATCTTCTCGGGTGCTGATTACCACTGATCTATTGGCCACAGGTATTGATGTACAACAAGTGTCCCTTGTGAGGAACTATGACTTACCAACACAACCCGAAAACTACCTCCACCGTATTGGTCGCAGTGGAATATTTGGAAGGAAAGGAGTGGCAATCAATTTTGTTACCAGCAATGATTTGAGAATTCTGCAGGATATCCAGAGATTCTATAACATGGTAATTGAAGAATTGCCACAAAATTTTGTTGATTTACTATAAAGAGACAGCAAATTATCTGCACATTCGTACGATGTGCTACATGCAATGAGTGGCGCAGTATTTTAATTATCTTTATGGTTCATTACTCTTACTAACAACTGTTTCTGGGCAGTGGACTAGTATTCTGTATTTCATTGGGTTTTACTGACTATATTATCTTCCTATAATCTGAGAGGAGAGATCCATTTTAAGCAATTTTCTTGCCTCTCTCTCCATGCTATACTTAATATAGAGTGGGATTTCTGAATTTGAATGTCGATCAAATTTTGACGCTTTTATAATCATTGTGTATCTACCTTATTTGTGAATTCCTATGTGTCTATTGCAGCTATTCCATTAGTCTTCTAGGTATGGAATATCAATGAAAAGTACTTGATGTATATGGATTCTTAAACTATGTAAATGCAACTAGTAATTTACAATCAGATACTATTGATTCTCTTACAGCTGCTCTTATTGTATTTTGTTTTGGTGTTGGTGTATCGGTGGGAAAATGAGAGTATTGTTTGTGCTATGGATTTGTTTAACACTTACTATTGATTCTTTTATAGTTAGTCTTACTGTATTGTATTTGTGTTGGTGTATTGATGGATAGTTATTGTCTTCTCTGTATCTTTCACTGCTCTTAATACTCTTATTTTAGGTCTATAATGATATGAAATTGTAGTAATTAACATATAACATTTTTTTCTATTTTATATATATATATATATATATATATATATATATATTTAATTAACTAGTTAAACTTCTTTACACTTCTTCTCAACTATTGCAGGGAAGGAGCTATTGGAGGAGAGGTTTGCACCTATGGAGATTTGATCTCCTTGAAAGAGCCTAGGATTTAGATCTACGCTAGTAGTATTTACACTCGTAAACATTGGCATTCAAAAGTTATAATATTGCAAAAATATAAGGCATGACCATTGCAAAATATTCTCCTAAACTAACATAAGTTGCATGGTTCTCGGATGCAAGTGAGACTTGATAGTGTGTTGCGTAAGTGTTGCAAGTGGAGGGTCATGCACTTGGGGCTACGGTGGATTGTTTACGTGGATAAGGCAGGTGAGAGGTATTATTATGGGAAGCTAGAAATCATTCATTTTGTTTACTCAATGGTATGGGGCTAGGAGTTATCATCATGGTTCTCGTGGTTCATAATTATGAGGAAGGGTGGTGGAGGTGGAGGTGGCATGAGTATGGGCCTATGTGTTAGCTCATGGATCTCATCTAGCATCACGATGGAAATCTATGGTGGTTAAAGCCTAAATTATGAGGAGGGGATGGTTTATTGTAGTGACTGCATTATCCTTATTGTTTTTTTTAGACCATGGGAACAATAACCTCCCAAGAGTATATCCAGCAGCCTGCAAGCCAGATATACCAGGCACTTGTGACTTACTTAGTAGGGGCTAAGACGTCCCGAAACCCATTGGGGTGAGCCTCTATCCTAGGGGTTTCCTACCCTTCGAGCCTTGTCACAATGGGCTAATGAGCAACCCTACCCCCACTGGTTTTGAACCTGTGACCTCCAAGGAGAATTGCATTATCCTTATTGTTGTCGTCGTCATGGATAAGGAGTCTAGGGATAGGGTGGTCGACTGTTCTAGCATTAATCAAGGGAAAAGGTTTAGAGAGATGTAGACTCGAGGGAAAAATGCTTTGCATTATGGAAAAGAGTAGGAAGTAAGGGGCAATTCAAATGATACCCAAGAAAAATTTAAGGCTACCTAATAGTAGCTCTTTACTTCAAAGTTAGCAGTCCTGCATTTGGTGCAGAAGGAAATTGACAAAGTAGAGAAGGGCATGTGAGATGAGAAAGCTTCCTCCCAACGGACAAAGGATTTCGAGGCCATGACGGATTGGATTCAAGATCCGGGAAACATGAGGGATAGGATGGATCTGTATGAGTGTTTGGTTGCCTCTTTCTAGGTCATGAAATGCTTTCTAACATCACTGCTTCTGGACAAGGTTGAAACGATAGAGGTTGATGGGGAAATGGTAAAGTATTAGAAGGAGCACTATGTTGATTCAAGGATCATGCATAAAAAGATTGACATTATTGCGAGGAAAATGGGCATTCAATTTATCTCGAGGGCACCAACAGATGGAAACGCCTCTGCAACTCTATCGAGAACTGGGAAGGTGTCCCCTATAGACAACAACCAAGCTCTTTCATAATACTTTGTTTGGGTCAGTGGCTATGTAGTCTTTTTTTATAGTCTAGTCTAGTTATAGTGAGTTTAGATTTTCTAATATTGACCATGTTTTGTTTGGTTCATGTTATTTTGGAGGATATATACAATCGTTGTTATGGTTCATGTTATTTTGGAGGATATATACAATCGTTGTTGGACATATTTCTGTTTGGGTGTTTGCATATGTTAGATCTAGTCTAGATTCGTCGAATCTAGGATCCATGGTAACTACTTTTTCAAAAAAACATGACTAATTTTGATCTATTTTTTTACTGAGTGGAGGGTCCTTATAAGCTGTGACTTTATCTTATACATGTTTTTGAAAGGTAATACAAAATACTAACTTACAAAAAAGAAATTGCATGGTTAAAGTGAAATTTAAATACAATGATCGAAACTCTAATTATAAGTAATATATTTGTGTCCTTATGAAATTTTTTGGTTGTTCCCTGCATTAATATATTAGGACCTTTTGTCACCTTTTTATACAACAATATTATGTCTCTTCTTTGAAGAAGTACCTTTTTACCTCTTTTGTAAATTTCAAAAAATATGACAAGCTTTCAAAAAGAAATGAAGTACGTGAATAAAAAAGACAACAAGACATTGAAAATCACGAGTCAATAAGAACTCAATAGCTTAGTAACTTAGATGTGGTATAGGTTCAGGTCTATACCATTTGATTTGAAATGTTTTAAATATGATTGTGTATGTCCTAAACTATACAACATTTACTACACTATTGCTAGGTGCATACTGTTTGCTTTGAGAATCGAGAATTTTTTTATGTATCTAACCTTCTAACTATTTTCATAACTTTCTCCAGGTGCACATTGTTTTTCATTAATATTCATAAAATCTATGTGACATATCCATATCAATTCACACAACTCTAGGGTCTTTAACAACTTTTAGGATATATGTCCCTAAATGGTTTCAAGTAGCAAACATGAATTAGTGAAAAATAATCATGCATATAGTGGTTAAGTATTTTTCTCCATTGGTTTAATATTCCTGATTGAATCTTATGTGAACGCTACAGGTTATTATGTGTAGGGTTCCTTAACCCTTAAACTTACAATATAAGACAAGTATACATAGACTATGAATGCAAAAAAGCAGTCACGAGAGAAAAATGAATGAGATAATGCAAACTATACCCTTGTATTATGACAATCAAAATAAAGAAAGTAGTTCACTTACCTCTTAACTAGGTGGGATGACCTTTAACTTGAGTATAACTCCACAATACAACAATACTTGACAAAACATTCATTATCCTTCTTCTCTTTAAATAGATTCTCAATAGCAAATTGCTAACTACTTGTGCTCCCAACATTAATGATGACCAAATAACTAGAAGGCCTTATTTAATAAAGAAGACCCTTTTACATCAAATAAATATTCACTACTATAAAATTGGCCTTTATTCAAGGAAGATGATTGCATGTATTAATTGACTAACTCTTGGATATCCTAAAGTAGGGAAAGCAATGTTATCCTCAAGGTTGAATATGAGGGAATTGTTGCATAATAATTGTTGATTCCCATGTGTCATTTCTAGCTCCATATCTTTCCACTAGATTAGTACTTTTGGGACCTTGTGCTAGTGCATTTGATGCTTTGATTTGGTATCCAATACTAATTCCAGCTGAATCCAAATGGAATCTTCTTCATCAAGTTCTAGTAAGTTGATTTGCACCTTGAAACTCAATCCCACTACCATGTTGAGACAAGACACATGAAAGACTATATGAATCTTTAAGTGGGTTGAAAGAGTGAGCTTGTAGGCCACTTGTCCAATTTTCTAGATGATCTTATAGGGTCCATAGAGCTTCAATGCTAGTTACCAATATTGGAGTTTATCTTTGAGTGATGTTTGTTTATAAGGTTGAAAGTGAAGAAACATCCTTTTGTAAAAGAATGCTTTGAGCGATGTTGTCCATCTTGTTGTTTCTGTTGGTCTCCTATTATTGGCTGTCCAATACATTATTTTCCAGCATAAAACTTATAAAACCACATGATATATTAGTTTTATTAATGTTTATTTGTGTATGGTTATGCTTTTATGGAGACCAACGTAGATAAAGGCTTGGTAAGTGATTTTTGGTTATTCATTTCTTACTTTACATTGTTTTATGCATAAATTGGGTTTTTAAATCTCCATATAACTATCTGGTCAACTGATGGGTCGTTGTTTATTTTGTGCAGGGGTTTCGGCACTCCAGGGCAGGTTCACGCTAGCTGCATCAGTGATTCAGGGGCTTTGATCCACAATGGAAGCATTCTTCTTGGATTCACATCACCTTCCAGATGCTTATGAAGATTATCCAGTGCTGTTCTGTCCATGTCATTTGCTCAAAATGGCATTTCCGTCCTTGATCAGGAACCCGATTTCAGGCTCCATTTCTGAACAATCGGTTGAGAATTGCTCAAAACGGTTCGAAACCCACTTCACAAATAGCCCCATTTACCCTTAATTGCGGGCAGCTTTTAGAATTTCTCAATGAATGTGGAGAAATCCTTTCCAGAACAGACATGGTTTTGCCAGATTTGGTGTTGGCCGTTTTCTGGGTGGTTAATCAAATCTCTGCATTCTGGGATGGATCTTGTCCATCTATTCATGTATAAATAAATCCTGAGAAGAAGAGAAGGCAGAGAGAAGATTGTAATACTCCATTTTATTAATACAACCAGTGTTTGTTCCCTTTACGGTTTCGATTTAAAGCTGGAAGGCGTTGAGGGAGGGCCCCCTTCAGCACCAACCTTGGTATTTTGCATTGTGTGTTTTGTAATCACAGGTTAATGTCTCTATTCTTTGATATTGTTATATAGAGTGCTGATAATTTTCCTCATATGAATGATTGCAGATTCTTAGTCAATTGCAATTGGTTTATTTTGTTGAATAGATTCAGGAACAGTTTTCATTTGATACCCCTTTCTGGTTTCAGCGTGGACTGTGTGTTAATGGCCATGAACATTGTTTAGGGTTATTGCTTTTATGAATTGTGTGATGATTTGATTTACGTTTTGCTTTAGGTTACAGGTAGACTGAATTTTTATATTGTTTTTACTGCCAGCCTGTAGTGAGACAGCGATAGACTCTTCTTGTTCTTATAGCAAGATAGTGATAAATTCTTCCTTTCATTGCCAGTATATAGAGAGATAGCAATAGAGGCTACATGATTGGGTTAAACTCTTCTTATTCACAAGAATGTAAAAGGAATTAAGGAATGGTGTGAGTTTACATATTCTCTTCGATTTGGTGAATGAAATTGACTCTAGCTGTTGGAAATAGTTAATGAACAGCTCATCCTTTCCACTTTCAAGTTTGAAGAGCTGTAGGGTAGCTTGTTGAAATTGCACAGCACTTGTGATATTTTGTAGAAGGTTTGAAGATTGGGATCTATAGAGCGTGTAGGGCTTTGATAAATAATCTTTTAAACAAGTGATTAAGTAGGAAGAAATCAGGCTGCTTGAGTTTGGAGAAGACCCTAGTTTGTAATATTGCTTTCTTGAAGCAACATCAGCTCCACAGTGTGCATATGCAAACCAGACTTAGCAAATATTTCTCACACAGCCTCATACTAATTAATGAGTATTGTTTGAATGGCCTTG